>CM051033.1:8636500-9016500 GCA_027627225.1 Congeria kusceri | reverse complement strand
ATCGAACTAATTTTTGCATTATCGTTCTTTATCGTCCAATAAACAACTCTTTGTCGTTTCTGATGCGTGGCTATTAAACAACTCGGGCTAACGCCCTCGTGGTCTATTTCCTACGCTTCAAAACTCCAAATCGTTGTTTATTTGCCAATTATCAATGATACATCGAAATACGAGTATACATTATGATTTTTCATTGAATTGAAATAGTTTTTGAAAAAATAACACACATATTGCAATCATATATTATTATAAAGAGTCATCACCATTTGCATACAAATTTACCATACTCCAAAATACTTATATATAGATATACAAATACAAATCAGTGCTATCAACATGAAGGGCATTATTATAAGTGTTACGCTTCACTGTTAAAGAGGTGACCGGAATTTTAACAATTTGAATCTTTTGATAGAAATTTATTAGATACATTCTTTGTTATTCAACGTTCAACGAACACAGTGCATAAAACATAATATGTATAAATATTTTTATAAACGTATATCAGAATTATTGCATATATTTGCAGTGAAAATGTAGTGTTATGCGACTTTCAACGGCATACACATTTCTTGAGTCCATTTGGAAAAGGTAGAGATAAACTAGAGCTAATTCAATTGAACGAGTAGTGTATTTATTAATACAATTTACCTCCATCTAGTCCATTATATCTTATTTTATGTCAATTTAGTTTGAGTTCTACAATCAGTACAATATTAAGGAATAAGATGTACACAGATTTCGTTATGTAATTTAATTTTAGTTTCTTCACATTCGTCATACAAAATACAAACAGCACGAAGTTGTTCTGCAATATAAATATAATATATAATTATATATTACTGTAATATTTGAACTTTGTAATTTATTATGACCTATTTTAACAATTGTCTTAAATACTGAGCAACAAAATTCAGTGGTGATAACCGACAACTAAACAATTTATGATTTCAGAAATAATTTTCGATTTATAGTTGTCTATCGGCTAATAAACAACGATTTGGGGTTCTAATGCGTAGGAATTAAATTACAAGGACGGTAGCTTAACAACGATAATGCAACAAATATTTCGATTCCAACGTGATCTGACAAATATTTTTGCAATAGTAATGAGAACTACATTTTACTATGCTGCTCTCAGATTCGGGACTACTTTTTGCGTTATTTATTAGGTAGTTAAACAATGATAACCGTGTTCTCTGTCTATAGAAAATTTAATATCATCGTGTTACAATTTATCGTAATCTACTTGTGCTTTAAGAGAGACATCTTTAAATAGCAGACTTAGAGATATTTTCGAACTGTAAAGGTACTGGCACTCCGTGTCCATATATTTAAATTCAAAGGGTCTCGCCCTTATACATGCATAAGTTGAAAAATAAAAGCCTGTTTTAAATGTTTAAAGATGCATAAATACTGCATAAGCATTAAAATAGAATATATAATCTTTCAGTCGTTATATTGTAAAAGCACGTGGGTGATTTCGAAAACCAATGTTTATTTGTATGAAAATGTTCAGTGCTGAATGAGAAAGGCACTTTAACTTTCTCAAGAGTATCTCGAATTTAAAAGAGTATTTAAAGGAACTTATTCACAGATTTTTGTATTTTTATAAACTGTCATTTGATGCCAGTATCTGCATAAACTAAAGCAATTGGACTAATCAATAACAAATATTGCATAAAGATAAAATATATAATTAAAAGATTTGCTTTCGCTGGGACTCGAACCTACGACAGCCGGGATCAAAAGTCTCTCGCGCTAACCACTAGGCCATTCTGACTGTCAGCCATAGTGGCGAATTTTTGACGCTAAGTAATATGCGTATTTTCCAAAAGCGTTATAGTTTTATCTATTTCAATTGATGATTTTTCGAATATGTTTCTTTGTCAGTAGTGTTATTTTGCTCGTTCATATATAACGTATTTTCTGTTTTGGGATCTATGACAAGAAAAATGAAAATGTCAATTTGCCATTCTGTGAGCATGTCCCTTTAATGCTCTTCTTCTCTGAAGCATTTACTAGTTCCTTTTAAAATTCCTTACTGTACATGCACTTATAAATGGTAAAACAGTGAGTTACGGATACTGATTGTGGCACCACCCATTTAATTAATTGTTTTGAATCCTTTTGTCTCTCTTTTCTTGCTAGTAAATCTGTCTTAATTGCTCTTAAATGAGACGAAGCGAGGACTCAGTTACAGCGACCTATCTGTTTCATATATAAATAATGAAACTCCAGAGACATCACCAGCAGTGAGACCCTTATTACCATCTGCTGGTCTTTTATTGGAGGCAAATGACCCATTGCCTATACAATACAGGACAACACAAACAACACAACACACAACATAAACATGATTAAAACTGAGGTCATTGCCTTGGAACGGTCAGAGCAAAGCATTGGGGGTTTTGACTGGTTTAAAGGCATGCCGAACCTCACAGGTAGCACAGAATAAATCACAATATACGCACGTGTAAATAAAATAACACATTGTTGCATTGCAATTCAAATTAAATAGTAGTCAGATAATATTAATTCTATTGAATTACTTTTTAATAATTCCATTACGTTAATTATTTGAGTTTTTAAACATAAAATTGTATTCAGTAATTCTGACATTCTGGTCCAGCCTTTTCAACTCTATGTTGATGACATATACGCTCTCTGCAATGTTTTTTATAAGGCGCAAAAATATTATTCTTTCAGGTTACCCGAAATATACTAAAAATGCCCCGACACTAGAACATTTTGTTGAGTTTGTCAGATATTCTTTTGATTTATTTACTTTTTTTCCAATATATAAATGTTGTTGTTTTTTTTATTATAAATAAGTGTTTTATAACATCCATTTCAAAACTATGTTAAAGGATATTACCGATATGTTATATTCATTCAGTTTTAGAATCTTCAAATTGCCCATTTACCAAATATTAAAAAAAATACCTACCTACCTATACTATTTTGGGGGGCATGTAACCTGAAACAAACATATTTTTGACGCCTAACAAATCACGCCCCTCTGTTAAAGTCTTCGTTGCATTTGCAAAGCCAGAACAAAATGCAAAGGCCCGATGTACGTAGTTACTTAAATGATATTTGAACAGATTGGACGAAATTGCAGTCCTCGTGGGTTTTGACAATCCTAAATTAATCTATCACAGGTTTGTACATGATAGACATTCGTCTTCCCTCACGTGCTTCCTCAATTAGCCCATATTAGCGACGCCCACGTGTTCAGTCATAGTTTTTTTGTCTTTTCTTCGTATTACCGGTAATTATCCATTTCTTGCTAATTTTAAAGAATACATGTAATAAATTATGATGATGATCATCATCATCAGCAGCAGCAGTAGCAGCAACAGCAGCTACTTCAGCAGCATCATAGTCAAGGTCATCAGCAGCAGCAACAGCATCGTCATAATCATCATTATCGTCGTTGTCGTCGGTAGCACGCATCTTTCATTACCTTTAACAGCAATTTGATATCAAAATCATAATTTCTACCATGGACCAAATCTTCACCATAATTGATAAAATGAACACTTAAATACTACCAGTCTGTTGTATGATCGATAAAATGAACTCTTAAATACTATCAGTCTGTTGTATGATCGATATCTTAGCTGTAATCATCGTTATTTAAATCGACATATAAAAAAATGAAAATAAGATCGATTTTATTACAATGCGTGGCAACAGTAAATACATTCATTTTAATCAAAATAGCTTTTAAAACTACTGTTTTAACTGGTCAGAATTGAAGTATATTGACAAAAACTTATCATCCCATCCCTAAGCCAATCTTATTAAAATAAGATCTACATGGTCGACAACAGTCTAGATCTACATGGTCGACAACAGTCTAGATCTACATGGTCGACAACAGTCTAGATCTACATGGTCGACAACAGTCTAGATCTACATGGTCGACAACAGTCTAGATCTACATGGTCGACAACAGTCTAGAACTACGTGGTCGACAACAGTCTAGATCTACATGGTTGACACTTTTTTAAATTAAAAACACGTTAGAGCTATTGGTGTATATAAAAGCTTTACAATGACTAACATGGTTTTAATTAAATTCTGTGTACATGTCTGCCTAATGCGGATTTGGAAGCTTTAACAGTATGGTTAGTAATAGTCGTGGAGCCCGAAGATTGATAAGATGACGACTCAAAGGCCTAGTTTAACCTTGTTTATTTGACCCCCCCCCCCCAAATCTTATCAGCGGAGATCAAAACACTGCTGCAATTGAAACAGTACACTCAGCCATTTTTCATTCAGCTTAGGGAAATGATTGCAGATAATGATAAGAGATTTTATGTTGGACCAATGCAAAGAGTGGAATACCCCATGGAGAAGCAAGACATTCCTTTTACGATGTTATCGTATTTCGTTTCAGCACAATGGGGCGACTGGGACGATTCTTCCGACGAGGACGACGATCGTTGGGGACGAGTGGCCGGGAATCCATTGAACAGAGCGGAAAATCGATGGGATCGTATGGAAGATCGTAGGGATAGAGAGGCCGATCGTTGGGAAAATCGTTGGGACAGGCGCGAAGATCGTCGGGACAGACTCGAGGATCGTTGGGATAATCGTCAGGATCGAATCGAAAATCGTTGGGATGGCCGTGAAGATAGGCTTGAAAATCAACGGGATCGTCGCGAAGATCGATGGAATAATCGTATGGACAGACTGGAGAATCGTTGGAATGATAACCTATTGGGACAAAGGCGCTGGGATCTGGACGATGACGACTGGCGGAGAAGTGGATATAATAACATGTGGCAACGGGATGACGACAGGTCGGACGACATGAGTGAACGCCCTTGGATGCGGAACCAGCGACAGCAGCAGAATCGGGGGTTAAATAACGGTTGGCAGAACAGAAGTCCCGTGGCCCCAAATGTGCCAATGACCAACAACCAGTGGGGAGATCGGGGCTTTTCTAACAATAACCGTTTCCGAAACACCGCGGCGAGTACCAGCCCTATCAGCGGCTTGCAGTTTCTCGGCAGTACCGCCCAGGCAACAAACGCCCAACCGGTGAGCAGAGTGCCAGTTCCGGTAAATAACATGAACCGCGTACGGATGGCTCCGGTAAATAACTGGAACCAACCTGTTGCAAACAACAGAAACCAGGCGAACGTGAATAACCTAACTGCCGCGCCGGTTAACAACCAAAACCGACAACAGTGGCCGGTAAATAATAACCAGAATGCAAATACTAACTGGAACAGACAACCTCAGAGAGCGGTCAATACTAACTGGAATAACTGGAACAATGGACGCGCTAATAACAGTGGGTGGAGCCAGTCGTTGAATCCATTCCTCGCCATGTGGGCAATGAACGAAATGTTTTGATTGGATTTTAATTATGTATTGTGTTGTCCATTTTCTATACACTACAGCTGAACTTCGTCAAATCAAAATCACTAAAGTCGAATGTCCGAATATGTCGAAATGGAAAACAATTCCCGTCTTTCTTCCTTCTTATTTAACATATCGAGGGTTGAGTGTTTAACTGTTGTATCTGTTTAACATTTCTATATCAGATACAACAGTTTAACACTTTATATCTGGTTATCTCGAAGTGTTGACGCCAGTGGCAAGATGTACCGAACCAGGACCCAAGTTTATCACACATTGCTAACACGTCTTTTCTCATATTATAACGAGTATGTTGAAAATTTTATTCTAACATGATAACTCAAAAATACCACAATTATTGCTGTTAGACTACCCAATAAACAACGCAAAAGTAGTCCCGATTCTGAGCGGAGCATAGTAAGAAGTATTTCCAATTAAAATTGCAAAATATATGCCGAATCATGTTAAAATCGAAATAATTTTCGAATTTTCGTTGTTTATCTGTCAATAAACAACTCTTTGTCGTTCTGATACGTGGCTATAATATAACTCGGGATAACGAATGTAATTCCTACGCATCAGAACTCGAAGTCGTTGTTAATTAACCGATAAAAAAAAATATTCTAAAATTAGTTCTTAACTCAATAATTGATTACTTGTTCAGTTCATTTATAAGTGTACATGATTTCTATTTTATATAACGGTTTATTGAACATTTGGTCTAAATACTTCTAATATATTTGGATACGTCGAATTTCGGATATATCGGAGTCATTTTTGAACTCCCGGCGACTTCGAGATAAAAAAGTTCAGCTGTATTTCCGTGATAATGTTCAGTTTCGTTTCGTCAGTAAAATGTTTTAATAAATTAATGTTATAAAAATGTTCCTATATTTTATACAATTATATAATATGCTATCAGTTTGATTAAAAAGAAAGTGATATTATTGTCTGTGACAATACAATTGAGTATTATCAAAAACATATTGGACAATAACCCATAAATGGAACTAATCAAGAACATCACGTTAATTCTCAATCAAGTACGTCAAGAGATGCAACATAATGTAATGAAAAACCAATTTTATTATTGCCCAAATGCAAATGACATTTACTTTATCCTTGACGGGAATGCAACACATTTTTTTAAACAAGACAATGTCAAAATCCTGCAAAGGGGAGAACACTTTGTGTGGTTTAAATTGGCTACTGGGTAATGTGCCATATTGAATAATTGGGCAATGTCCTTCACATTTCGACCCGTATTAAAAATAACTCAATGATTTCCTTATAACGTAATTTCATCGGAACTGACTATTTATTGTCGTAAACCTTTAATCTGCAGATTACACCAAATAACGAGCAGTCAGACATGCATAGTATTAGGATATTCAACGTTGGTGTTTATTTCTGAACGAACATACGATGTATTTATTTATATATATAATATAGCACTGTAGGATAATGTTTTTCACAAATCGTATTTTTCATAAGCGTGTGGATAATAGGATCTCATTTGTCACATTTATAAGTGTGAAAAATGTGATTGACCAAAAAGTGTGTATGCTTACGGATCACATTTTTCACATATTTTATGGCGAAATTGAATCGCGACAAGGGATGAAATCATTATTTGGAGCATAATTATACAGTAATCATCATCATCATCATCATCGTCATCATCATAATCATCATCATCATCATAATCATCATCATCATCATCACCATCATCGTCACTATCGTCATCATCGTCATCGTCATCATCGTCCTCATAATTATTGTATGCATCACCATTATTAATACTTATACTTAACGTCATCATAAGTATTGTCATCACTATGAGCAACTAAGCCCTATTGAGGAGCTGCCTTATGTGCGCATGCGCTTAATCGTTTGTCAATACGTTTGTACGGTCTAATTAGGAGATAGAAATGTGTATGTACTCGCGAACATTCATACGAACGTACACCTTTTTATTGGGATATTAACCAATGCACGCATCCGAACGTACGTACAAAGGCACGTCCTATTTTGGATTATTAAAACCAAAATAACCATGCATATTTCCGCCCGAACTAAAATATACGTATACACGGACAGTAATACTTGTAATGATCTTATTAGAACCTCCGCACATGTTTGGACAGTAAAGTAGCGTAGCGTACCGTACCTCACGTTTCGTATCGTATCGTACGGTACCATATCGTTCCTTACCGTATCGTACCGTACCTAACCGTACAGTACCGTACCGTACCGCACCGCATAGTATCGTACTGTACCGTACCGTACATTACCATACCATAGCATTACAAACCATACATTACATGCCATGCCATGCCATGAATTGCCATGTCTGTAACGCAATACCATGCACTACCATACCAAGCCGTATTACACTTAACCGTCTCGTACAATACCTGGCAAACTGTATCGTACCGTAATCACCCCGTTTGTTTTTTGGGCACATACAGTGTGAAAAATAGGATTATGATTACAAAAATTCACTTTTTTTCATGTGTGAACAATATAATTTGAGTGCATATCAAAAACTTGACTCGATCACAAATTTCACAGAAAAATATGAAGAATGAGAGATTGCGATGTATTAAGAATGATATCCTATTTTTCACACCTGTGAAAAATGAGATCTTATTTTTCACATGTGTGAAAAATATGGTCCTCCATAGCACGATTAGTTTTACTACAATTCGTACGCTACTCCGATATTTCTGTCTTGAAATTGCATTCACATTACCTCTTTTATGAATTCTAATTACCGGTATATACCCATTCCATCAACATTCATTAGCCCAATGACTATTCGGGGAAAAAAATAACTATATTTATTCCAGCTCGATTGTGTCGAATGCCGAAGGTTTATTTAGACACATCGAACCAGTATTTGTATGTCTTTCTAAGAAAGATAACTCGAACGCTCCCATAGTACGGATCCAACTCGCGACCTTCCGATCGCATGGTGTACACATTTTGTTCAATTAAAATTAACTTTGTATTCACCAGTCATTCCTCGTTCAGACCAGTCAAAGTGGCAGGCCCCAGGTACATGTCATAAAGACAGGCGTTTGGTCTAAGAGAAATCTTACTCGCAGTTTGTTTGTTTGTTTATTTGGATTTATTGCTGTTGTTAAACAGTATTTCAGTCATATCATGGCGATCAGTTAACTTACTCACACTTTTCCTGGGCAAGCTTAGCCAATCTGAGCGGTTCAACAGTACTAAGTGCACATACTCATGCCAGTAACTGACATTTGCCCTACTTCAATCAGATATAGAGGAGAATGGTCGTAGAAATAATTCCATGACCAAATCCCCACACCAGTTGTGTGGCCGGGCTACGGTTGCAAATCGCGATCCCCGGAATGACTGTCCAGCACTCTATCAACTGAGCTAGCCTTGCTCGCAGTAACACAAACGATTTCAATGTACATGTAACAGTATGGGCAACTGAAATGCTAAACTTAGTAAATGGGTCCTTATACACAATTCTCCTAAGGAAAATCTTAAGTTCAAGGAAGTCTCTTCTAAACATAGATCCACTGTAGGCGGAAAAGGCCGTCCCGGATTAGCCTGTGCGGGCTGCACAGGCTAATCCGGTACGACACTTTACGCACATGCATTTTTCCCACGACACGCCTCATACAGTATGCGGTTTATGGTAGGACCAAACAAAACAACAAACAATTCAGTGATTAAGTAAGGCAATTTAAAATAACAGATCAAATATCGTCCTGCAAAACCAATTTGTTGTTGATGGAATAGGTCTCATCGACGTTGCAAACTATACTTAATATTACATTTAACACAGATCGTGGGGCAAGGTTCAAATACGTGTACATAAATTGACACGTTATATATGGATGTGCAATTTATATTAATTTACATAATAGTCCAGTAAGAATACTAATTTGGAGCATTTCAATGTGCAACATGTTTCGTTAAATGTCAGTATGCGCAAAATCGTTCAAACATATGAAAAGTGAATTTGTTGTCTGCTTCTAAGAAATTTTATATTTAAAAGTGTATGCACTTCAAGTTACTCATTTTTGCCTGTTAAACATTAGTTAGTTGTTTAAAACCAATCGACATACACATTGCAATGTAATTTATAATACATTGACCCCAATATTAATGGGACTTATTCACAGATTGGCAAATTGACAATTTCCAAAATTGCTGCCACAGAAGACAAAAAAAAACCTACAATATATACTATTTAAACAAAAGTAGCGAACTAACACCCTGATTCAGAAATACTTGCAACAATGTGTCGTTAATGAATAAACCTCGATTGAAATAGCAAATACTATAATGCGTTTTAACTCGTTTCCTCGATATTTTTCAAAACACGTGTATCACTGACATAGCTTAAAATAACACGCCTAAAAATATTAGCCCCTTTTGCCTAATGGTTTAGCAAGTATGTCAGACTTTTGATCCAAAGGCCGTGTATTCGAGCCCCATTAGAGGCATTTAAACGTTTCTTTATTTCCATGCTTTCTTGCGCAGAGGATATATGCATTGGGTGGTTAGTTCAGATGCTTAAGTACTTGGAATTAAGACGTTCTTAGACATACGAACATCTGTGAACAAGTCCCTTCAAAGCGATGTGTGGACATATCTGTTGTAGTACATTATGTATGTGAATGCCTGTGAATGTAATTAAAGGGACTCGTTCAGACATTTTTATATTTTTGAAATATGCCATTAAACGGCCTGTCAGATATAAGCATCTGGGATTCAGAGCTCAAGTACTTTAAAGACAAGAAAATGGGAAAGAAAAAAGTTACTCACACCGGAGATCGAATCTCAGACCTCGGGATCAAATTTTTCTAACACGTTACCTCTCGGCCATTCTGACTTATATACTTCATTGGATTTGTTTTTACTTTACCTTAATGATTCACGAATATGCAACAACTGCAACGAAAACAACAGAAACACTCCAAATTATTCCATCGTTACAAACGCTTTGTAAGTTTATCATTGCCAACTAATGATTGCTAATTAACGAAACGATATTTACAGTATATGTCGATCTCAGCAGTGTTATTTCGCGCCTTTACATACACCATTCGTTTATTTTTTGGAATATGTGACCAAAAGTTTGAAAATTGTCAATTCGCCAATCTGTGAACAGGTCCCTTTAATACTCCGAATAGTAACGTATAGACCTAGCTTTATGATTGAAATATCTACTAAAAAGTCATTACAATCCACAACTTACATTCAAACAGTCATAAATTTACTTGTATTTCGATATTACGCAGAATCTCGGCAACGACGATATTAGCACTTTTTTTTAGACAATAGATCTTTTGTTACTTGTACATGTATTACGAATTTACAAAATGTAGTTTAGATATTTTTTCAAGGTTCAAATTCTTTCAATATTTAGATATAAACCATTTAACATAACGATAGTACTGTAATGTAGATATTCTTATCTTACAAGTAAACATTGTCCGAATTCACTCCCCGTCCGAATATTAGTACTCGATATAATTATTGTTGTTGCTTTGTCTATAAAATCCATTGTTTTAGCAGGATATTGTTCTACAAACTTTAATGAATTTAAAGCTTTGTATTTACCTCCGGTTTAGTCCATTTAACGTTGATTGTTGACAGAATAATCCATTTTTGCACAGTACCAAAATTCCTGCACTGTATTACGGCTGCAGCAATGTACATTGTTTACTACACGCGTAGGAATATGATGGAATGTTATTAAATGCATTTTATCCTTAAAGACTTGTCAAGATGTTAATAATAGCTTTTCTTGGTGCATTATAAGATTATTTATATTATAAATTGCATATTGTTCATACATGTTTATTGTTAAACCTTAATGGTTCACTAGGAACTATTTGAGACGCTGGCTGCGTAGGAATTACTGAAGTTGTCATGATGCAGCATTTCAAATTGTATTGTTATAAATACATATTTAAAGCTACTGTTGCCTTGATATATAGAGTTTGACTTCTTCTATGATTAAGAAGTAATATTTATGTGATTGTTAATTTATTGGAATAGTAGTTTTAATTATTGTTAAGGAATAGCCACATTACTTCCTTATATGCTGCAGGATGCTGCACGATTCTGATTGGTTGCAGCTGAATCTGCAGAATCTGATTGGCTGCAGCCAAATCTGCAGCATCCGAAAGGGTATATAAGGAGGTTATCCTCTCAGTTTTGGCAACAGTTGCTAACAACAAACATCACTGTTCACTATATAGAAAACCTTAAAAGTAAGAACTCAAACATTATAAAAATCCTGAACAACATTAAAGGTACGATTTCAAAACGCACTTAACTATTTTCTAACGCTCTAGCAATATATTTATTCTGTTAACAGCTGATTATTATTAAAGTTATAATAATATACTAAAGAACGTTTATAGGAACTATTTTATGATACTTGTAAAGATATTTCAAAAACTGAGCAACTGTTCGCCAAACGTTCGTCATTACTGTACCGCCATTCTGAATAAACCGAAATGAACATAATTATTATGTTATCGATATTATGAAAGTAGATCTACGAATAAATGATGATTTTTGAAACTTTAATTCATCTCCGTCTTTACTAGAGTTTGCTGCCAGACTCAAACTCTAATCGACACTGATATTATCAAGAATCTTCATTGTAAGGTAGCTTACAAATTGGTGTCAGAAGTGGGATCATTTTTTTAAAGTGATTCCTCTTGAACCACACGTCTGTAAAGTAAAGTAATTAAGAAACAAACACTATTTAATTATTATTGTTTAACGTTTATTGACACCTCTATACATAAAGTATCTGATGGCTTCCCCCTACCCCGACGTTTCGTTCGACAGTGTTCCTTCGGTGACCAACACCGTTGACGAGGTACGGAACGAGAGTAGCAGTGCGCATGTAGATGACGTGCAGCACCGACGGCGCCGCGACGACGCACATCACATTACATTCCGGGATGCACACAGTCCTGTGATGAGACGCTCCGGTCATGATAGAACAAATAGCATCAACACGACACGCACAACACATCTTTTGATCATGGTGACACTCACTACAATTACATGCCACCACCACCCCCCATACACCACACACTTATTAAACCGGACATGTATGACGGGAACAGTTCGTACGAACAGTATGCGTCACATTTCGAGGACTGCTCAGAATTATCTGGTTGGGACAATCGTACGAAAGTTTTCATGTTGGCCGCCAGTTTAAGAGGCGCAGCCAGAAGTTTCTGTATGAGCCTTACGGAGAACGAGCGCCGTAATTATTACATGTTGACAACGCGCCTGTCCGAACGCTTTGGTAGCAACAGTAAGCACCAATGTATGTGGTTGAATAAATTAGAAAACAGACGACGCGCAAAAGGCGAGAGCATTGCGTCACTTGCAGACGACTTGCGCCAGCTTTGTCAAAAAGCTTACTCTGATCTTGACCATCGCTCGCAGGAAAAACTTGCATTAAATCAGCTGTACAAACTCGTTTCAATTGAAATGAAATGCCGTTGCATGGATCACGATTGCTCAACCGTAAACGAGGCCGTTTCCGTGATTGAAAGGTACGAATCCCTATTAGGAGCACCCGTATCTGCTCAAAGCATTAGGGCGGTTGACTCCGACAAGCAACAGACTGATATTGAATCAGTTATAAAGCGTATCGAAGCGCAACTGAATAAGATCGAAACCTCTGTTGTGCATGCACCAAAGGTACACAACAATAAAAGCGGGAGATCATGCTTTGGATGCAACTCTCCGGACCATCTGTGGGCATCGTGTCCTCAAAATGCAAATCGCGGACCGCGACATAACCGGGCGAATAATACCCGAAGTGCAAGCAGCAACATGTCCACTCATCCACAGCAATCTATTTCTCAGAGCAATTTTTATGTTAAGGGCAACCCATCTGGGGCCCACGTTCAGGGAAACTGTTAAGTGCTGACTCTGAAGGCCGGGAGCCAGCAGTATTGCAAAATAGGCCTGCATTGTTAAGGGAAGCTAGTGAAATTCACACGACGCGATCGGGTTCACATTTTAATAGATTTGATAACGGGTTTTATGTTACATGTAACGTATGTTCAAAACCTGTCAATTTCTTAATTGATTGTGGAGCTACAACTTCTCTTCTTTCTGATACAATGTTTTCATCACTTGGTACCGAATGTTCTTTTCACCTTCGGCCGGTGCCCAATGTTCTTAAAACGGTTAACGGGGAACCAGTGCCTGTTACCGGAAGTGTTGATTTGATTGTTGAAATGTGCGGTGAGCGTTTTGACATCTCATTCGTTGTATGTGCCATTGAGGCTGATGGCATTTTAGGTCAAGACTTCTTGAAGCAGCATGTTGATAATATCAACTATAAGAGGTCGTGTTTGGTGATCGGTAATAATGCGGTTCCACTATGGACTGGTGGTGAAGCCAATCAAGTGTGTAGAGTGGAATGCATGCAAACCATATCTGTGCCTGCACATACAATAATGTTGATACCGGTCAAAATCCCCATGAAAGAACATCTAGCTGAACTTGGCTATGTAGAGCCTTCATTTGATCTGATGGCGAGGTCCGAGATTGCTGTTATCGGCGGCATTGTTGACACATCTTCCAACACAGTTAATATGCATTTATTAAACTATGGGAATTCAGATGTTACAATTCACAAGCATACAAATTTAGGGTTTTGTGAATCATGCTTTGAACCAAGTTGTTCTGTTGAACGTATTGCGTCTGTACAGAAAACTAGCGATATTGTTTCTCTTCCTGATCACCTTACTGATTTATACAAACGAAGTTCTACACACCTTTCTGATTCAGAGAAACACGATCTTTATAACCTCCTGTGTAAATATCACACTACTTTTTCTAAAGACTCTGGTGACATTGGTCATACCAATCTTGTCCAGCACAGTATCAATACTCAAGACTCAGCCCCCATTCGTCAGCCACCCAGACGTCTGCCACTGGGCAAACGTGAAATTGAAAAGGAAGAAATTAACAAAATGCTGGATCGTGGTATTATTGAGCCTTCTAGCAGTGCATGGGCCAGCCCTGTTGTGTTGGTCACCAAGAAAGACGGTACCCCCAGGTTCTGTATTGATTATCGTAGGCTAAATGACGTCACTGATAAAGATGCCTACCCACTCCCTAGAGTTGATGATTGTATAGATGCCTTGTCTGGTTCAAAATATTTCAGTTCTCTCGACTTGAACAGTGGATGTTGGCAGGTCGCCATGAAGCATGAGGACAAAGAGAAGACAGCATTTGCTACAACGATGGGTCTATATCAGTTCACGGTTCTGAGTTTTGGTTTAGCGAAGGCTCCCAGTACTTTGCAGCGATTGATGGAGAATGTATTAAGAGGCTTGCAATGGGTTGAATGTCTTTTGTACATGGATGACATAATTATACCAAGTGGGACAGTCAGTGAGGGATTGTCCAGGCTTGAGCACATACTACAGCGGCTACAGCAAGCAAACCTTAAGTTAAAACCCTCAAAGTGTGTCTTCTTTCAGAAGCAGGTCAAGTTCCTTGGTCATCTTGTCTCCGAAGACGGTGTTGCAACTGATCCCGACAAAATTGCTGCCGTCCACAATTGGCCCACTCTACACAATTCAAAAGATGTCAGATCCTTTCTTGGACTTTGCTCCTATTACCGACGGTTTGTTGACGGCTTTGCCAAAATTGCACGACCGCTGCATAAAGTCACTGAGAAAAACTGCAAATTTGAATGGACTGACGAATGTTCAAGATCTTTTGATACTCTAAAATCTGCTTTAACTTCTGCTCCAATCCTTGGTTATCCCATCCCGAATTCCAAATTCATATTGGATAATGATGCATCTGATAAGGCCACAGGAGCTGTATTGTCCCAAATTCAAAATGGTCAAGAAATTGTAAGTTTAAATAAACACGAGCAAAACTACTGTGTAACTCGTAAAGAGCCTCTTGCAGTCGTTCACGCACTTTATTTGTTTCATCACTACTTGTATGGACAGCCCGTGTTACTACGCACAGATAATGCTGCTGTATCATGGATGCGAAATCTTAAGCGTCCTACAGGTCAAGTTGCACGATGGCTCGAGACTTTAGGAACTTACAACTTGACTGTTACTCATCGTGCGGGTTCAAGTCATGCCAATGCTGATGCGTTATCTCGGTCTCCTTGCTCGAAGTGTGCCACACAGGAGAGTAGAAACACCACTGTTGACAGTGATGATGATCATAATAATACTGATGTATGCAGGATGGTCCCTTATGAGTGTGATTCAACATCAGTCATTGATCCACCATCAACCCCACCCCTTTGTTCCACTGCACGCGCAGTAACAAGGTCACAAACAAAATCGGATTCCATTCCTAAGTCCACAATGGCAGCTTCAGACTGGACTATTAATAATATTGCTGCAGCTCAGTTAGATGACCCATCGTTGAAAATAATCATTGAGTCTTTGCAAACTTCCGTTAGACCTAGCTGGAAAGAAATCAGCAGCTACAATTCCAAGACCAAAACCCTCTGGAGAATGTGGGACCGCCTTTGGTTAGATTCAAACGTCCTTTATCGAACATGGTATGAAGGCGAAGAACCCCGAAGGCAAATAGTTGTGCCAGAATTGCAGCGAAATGATGTACTGCGGTACTTTCATGATATCCCCAGTGCGGGTCATCTTGGCGCAGACAAAACGCTCAATAAGGTACGTCAAACCTTCTACTGGCCTGGTATTAAGGCAGATGTTGAACAGTATTGTACAACATGTGACGCGTGTGCTTCTCGAAAATCCTCGAAACCACCTAAAGCACCTCTAGGTGAACCTAAAGTCTACGGACCAATGGAACGACTTGCTGTAGATATATATGGGCCACTTCCTAGAACCGAGTCCAACAATTCATTTATACTGGTTATTTGTGACTGTTTCACTAAATGGACTGAGGCTATTGCCCTACCCAATCAAGAGTCCATAACAGTGGCTAAGGCGTTTGTTGACCACTATGTTTCACGATTTGGTGTTCCACTTATGATTCACTCTGATCTTGGCACCAACTTCACTTCAAATCTCTTCTCTGATATGTGTGATCTCTTGCAAATTCACCCCACTAAATCCACTGCCCAGCACCCACAAGCCAATGGTATTGTGGAACGATTCAATCGTACACTTGGCAGCATGTTGTCCATGTACTGCAATAAGAATCAACGCAATTGGGACCAGTATTTGCAGCAAGTCATGATGGCGTATCGCTCTTCCATACATGCGAGCACTGGCCAGACTCCAAATAAGATGACTCTTGGACGAGATGTAGTTCTCCCTTTACAGGCATGCATTGGATTACCTCCCCTTTCAAATGAACATTTAGAACAGCACACCTACACTTCCTATGTCCAGTCCCTTCACAATAAGCTTGAGGAAATTCATTCAATGGCTCGTAAAGTCCTTCACACTAAGTCACAGTATCAGAAGCGCCATTATGATATTCGAGCAAGAAAGCGAGTGTTGTCAGTTGGTGATGGTGTTTGGGTGCACGACTCAACAAAGCGTCCTGGAGTATGCAACAAACTTGCTTCGCAGTGGCAGGGTCCTTGTCTGGTCACAAAAAGAATTGATGATCTCGTTTATCTTGTAAACAAAATCACTTAAGGCTCCGGCCAAGGCCATTCACATTTACAGGCTAGTTCGGTACCGAGGTTCACAAGTACCCACTTGGTTCCGCAAAGCACTTCCTGATGAATAGAAGCCAACACATTAATTTAAGATGAACGTGTAGATGAAACGCAATCTTATACACTGTTTTTTAAATGTTGTTATCAAATATTGTTCATGTTTAATTTTAATTGTTGTAACTGCAGTAACTGTTAGGACATTTTAACACATACACTTAATATTCAATTTTATAAATAAGCAAATGCACACCGCACTGGTGATTGCTTATAGTGGCACTATATGTCATTTGGAAGCAAAACAGTTTGAGATGAAGTTTTAATTGAAGTAATTGTTGAAGTTGCGATTTTCAACAAATGTCTATGTATAAGGATTAAGTTTAGTACAACTTAATGACAAGCACATAAGAAATTTATTTCGTTTAACTTGGTAGCTTGTTCCTGTATTGCACATTTGGGTATTGCGTCTAAGAGAGACTCTTTACTTTACAGCAGTTGCGATAATAGTTCGACTGTGAGAACGGTTTATAGATTTTCTGGAGCGCGCTCAACCGAGTAGGCAGCGGCCTGATCAACCGTGATCCTTACTCAACTGTATTTGTCGATGAGAAACCGTTATTGCGAACTAGTCCAGTATAAATGCGTTTATCTGGATTGAGGAGATCGTTTCTGAAAATGATGGATACTGCGAACAGTTGCTCAGTCAATGTCACCATTAAACGTTCATGCCATCGTATCTTATGTGTTCTTAAAACATCTCATCAACTGTTTTTCCAGGTCTTGACATGGACTGTGAAGTCTGCCATACTTCCTTCCCCAGCAAGAGGGATTTAAGAAACCATCTTGCCAAGACTGATCATCGGCGACTGAGATATGTATGTGTATGGTGCGTGGGCAAGCACCCCAGAGAATTCAAATCTGACTGGGACCTGCGTAGGCACATCAGGGCTCAGCACCCAAGCGATCACGACAGAAGTCTCCGAGAATTTCCTCGTCTTCTCTCTTCTGAAAACATGTACTTCTTTTGTAACAACCCTCAGGTTCACCTTTTAACAAATTCCTCCCCGAACCCTTCATCAAAGGAGGCTACTGAAGCCAAGAGGCTTGTCACCAAATGGGCAACCGGAAGAGTCCCAGGTATTTCCAAATGGCTCGAGGGTTGGAATTTGCTCAATTCTTCATCTTCAGCGACATCATCGTCCCACACATCTGATTTGAAACTGGATCTGAAATCTGTCTCCATGAACTCTTCAGGCTGCACAGTTGTCTTCTTCACTGAATCTTACTACCTCAAAGCCACAATTCTATTGTCAACGTTGAATGATGCCCGAGTAGCACGACGAATGAATGCCCTTCCAAAGGACTTCCTCCTTCCTGTTGGACCCTGGAGTCCAGGTACTACATCGCAACTAACTTCTGTTGCAGCACTATTGGGACTGGAACCACATCAAATTCACACGGTGGCAGTTCAGGACATTCCATCCTTCTCAACACACTCTTCTTCAACAGAATTCCAAGTTATTACCAGATCGCCAGTTCCAGCTGCCACAGCCTCTACACTGTCAGCAATGAGTCCAGCACCCCCTGCACCAGCCTTTGTTCCCGCCACTTCTTCACCAGCTGGTGTCCCTGCCTTCACCTCTACACCTGCCGTCGTCACTGAATTCACCCCTGCACCACTTGAGGTCCAAAAATATACACCTGCTCCAGCTGATGACCCTGAGTTCACATCTGCATCAGCCATTGTCTATCGGTCCACGCCTGCACCATTCGACTCGACGCTGCAACCTATGTTCATTGATGAGCCTGAGAACGTTTCACTTGACTACAATGACATTCGAACACCTACTCCTGTTTCTGTTGGCTCTCCTCAACCTACTGAAGAAGTACAGACTACTGAGCACCATCCACCGCCATCAGAACTAACAGTATACTCCAGCCCCCCGTTTTATAGCCCAATTTCACCTGTTCCAGCCACACCAGTCCATTTAGCACCGACACCAAGTTACGATCCAGCAGAAACGCATGTACCATCCCAACCACCAATCAACAAATTCAAGTCAGCATTCACCAAACCACGTCCAAGACAATCTGCACCTGCGCCAGTTTACGTCCCAACACCACTTCACTCCTCACACAAAGAACTTCTCAAGACCAGAGCCCATTCACTTCTTCTCGAAGGCCGACTTCCGATCCTCCCGCCAGGTAGACGAGAATGGACAGGAGTTCCAGCCAACAGCATCCGACTGACATCAACACTTTCTTGGCCACCTACTGATTGGCCATCCTGGTCCCCAGACCAACGAACACTATCACACGAGTTCGCCGCCATGACCCTCCATTCACACAGCATCCCACTACCAAGATCCTTGCTGAGGGCGAAGTTCAATTTCCTGTCCCTTCCCGGAAGTCTCGATGTCCACAACGACGCCCTCGCAGCAATGATGAAACACAATTTCAACCTCGTCCGACTCATTGCTCTCGGTGAAGACCCCACCTCTCCAGATGTCCAGATGTCTGTCCTCTGTGCGTTCGAGGCCCTTCCTCGTGATCCCTCCATCGATGATCTCCTGCAACGTCTGACGCATGTGCCTCTCCGCCTGAAGAAGAAATACTAAGTATTTTGTGTATTAAATGTAATATTGTATTTTCAATACAATAAAATTGTAATACGTAACAAGTAACATTAATTAATATTATTGTTATTCATTGCTTTTATTGCAAAGTTGTAATTTTCATAATTGTTAAAATTCAGGAGAATTTTAATCTTTTAAGGTGGGGGAAATGTAATGTACATATTCTTATCTTACAAGTAAACATTGTCCGAATTCACTCCCCGTCCGAATATTAGTACTCGATATAATTGTTGTTATTGCTTTGTCTATAAAATCCATTGTTTTAGCAGGATATTGTTCTACAAACTTTAATGAATTTAAAGCTTTGTATTTACCTCCGATTTAGTCCATTTAACGTATTGTTGACAGAATAATCCATTTTTGCACAGTACCAAAATTCCTGCACTGTATTACGGCTGCAGCAATGTACATTGTTTACTACACGCGTAGGAATATGATGGAATGTTATTAAATGCATTTTATCCTTAAAGACTTGTCAAGATGTTAATAATAGCTTTTCTTGGTGCATTATAAGATTATTTATATTATAAATTGCATATTGTTCATACATGTTTATTGTTAAACCTTAATGGTTCACTAGGAACTATTTGAGACGCTGGCTGCGTAGGAATTACTGAAGTTGTCATGATGCAGCATTTCAAATTGTATTGTTATAAATGCATATTTAAAGCTACTGTTGTTTTGATATATAGAGTTTGACTTCTTCTATGATTAAGAAGTAATATTTATGTGATTGTTAATTTATTGGAATAGTAGTTTTAATTATTGTTAAGGAATAGCCACATTACTTCCTTATATGCTGCAGGATGCTGCACGATTCTGATTGGTTGCAGCTGAATCTGCAGAATCTGATTGGCTGCAGCCAACTCTGCAGCATCCGAAAGGGTATATAAGGAGGTTCTCCTCTCAGTTTTGGCAACAGTTGCTAACAACAAACATCACTGTTCACTATATAGAAAACCTTAAAAGTAAGAACTCAAACATTATAAAAATCCTGAACAACATTAAAGGTACGATTTCAAAACGCACTTAACTATTTTCTAACGCTCTAGCAATATATTTATTCTATTAACAGCTGATTATTATTAAAGTTATAATAATATACTAAAGAACGTTTATAGGAACTATTTTATGATACTTGTAAAGATATTTCAAAAACTGAGCAACTGTTCGCCAAACGTTCGTCATTACTGTACCGCCATTCTGAATAAACCGAAATGAACATAATTATTATGTTATCGATATTATGAAAGTAGATCTACGAATAAATGATGATTTTTGAAACTTTAATTCATCTCCGTCTTTACTAGAGTTTGCTGCCAGACTCAAACTCTAATCGACACTGATATTATCAAGAATCTTCATTGTAAGGTAGCTTACAGTACATATCATTGAGCAAATGTTCAAATACGTTTGTAATGACAATGTAATTCTTTTTTGGGCTTACAAAGAAATAGCAATTTATTTGCAATTATCGGACGTGACATATTGAGCGATCGATCGAACGCTGTATTGTCATCGCGCTGTAGACAACGCTGCGCCGAGATTGACGTTTACGTTAACGTCTGAAGCGGCGTTGTCGTTTTGCGGATTTCGGTGGATCATTAGATAAGCGTAAAAGGTTATTAATTGCCTTGCAATTGAATAAGAAGGTTATCGTGATCAATAATAATATCGCACAGCGGGGGGTTTGTCCGATTAAATAACTGTTCGACCGTTTACACAAGTAAAACGTTGTTCGATTACTTTGTGTATTTAAATACAATAGTTCATTCAAACACGTAACAAACAACATTGAACTGTTTATAATGCGATTGTTAAAATCAAATGTTTTATATAAACACATTAAATGACGAAATACATTCACCTGTAGTAATATATGTATAAGGCAGGAGCGTAACAACACATGTGCGTATGAATCGTAACGCTTACATATCAACAAAACGTGATTAAAAGTAGGGAAAACAAAAAATGTAAATGTAGGTAAAATTAAGCTTGGGCATACCATCAACACTATTAAATTTGACACCACCTTATCATTTGATTTGATTACAGCAAGTGCCTATGGAGATTTACGTTTAAACTTTTAAAGTGCGTACATCTCCCACTTCATATGTTTAATGTTATGGACAAACATGTGGCATTTACATATAAGACATAAGACCATTCCAATATTTAACCCTGGCGATCTCACACCAAGACAGTCATTACATTTTGGTGCGTTTGGTGCTAAAATGTGGCAAAGTTTCAGTCATAAAAATTTCATTTGGAGTTCTGTAGCATTCATTTTAGTTATTCTACAGCACTTGGATTGATTGGACCATTTTTAGAAAAAAAAGAGTCAAGAAGTCTCATTAATAGAACAATTGCTCCAAACATTATTCTCGTTATGAAAGAATAACATTATTTTATGCCCAATATACATTGAATATAGATGTTCTAACAAATGAAGACCTATAGATCATCAATGTCAAGGTCATTAAAGGTCAAGGTCATTTTAAGGTCAAATGACGAAAATTTCTGTATGATAGCTTATTTACGTGAAATTATGGCACCATTTAGATACGGCTAGAAATACCAGATTAACACATGCCGCATTAAAAAGGGAATCAAAGTAACGTTCATAGATCGTATTAACCTTAACAATGTTTCTGTTATAGGTCATAAAACTGCCTGATATATCCCAATAACAATTACAATTAAATTATTGTAATGCTGTTCATAAATAATTTTACTCACTATAAGTATAAATTTAATTAATTTATTTAACTATTAATACACTTAACACAAACATATTGAGGGACTTAATCCTAGTTAAAATTATATGGGATGTCATGTCCTATATGAAAATCTTGTATGGGATCTTTTATCAAGATTTCAAAATTCAATATATTTATTTCGTTACTTAAACATATACATGTTTTACGTAACATGATCCATTGAAACAATATAATTATAGTCACATAACAACCTATAACATATGTACATATATACACTGTTTATAATACTATTGTGAATATACGAACAAATTATTATTATTATAGAAGTATTGCATGTGCGTAAAGTATCGTCCCGGATTAGCCTGTGCAGACTGCACAGGCTAATCCGGGACGACATTTTACGCACATGCATTAAGACCGGTTTTCCCACGACGCGCCTCAAATGTGTTCTAATTAAGTACATTTCCAGCGGAGGGACTTGTAGATTTAATGCGAAAAAAACCCAGAACAAAAATACGAGAAAGCTTTATCACAAAATGTACACTATTTACACTAATATATGCAAATGTTGATAACAACAAATTATTGCAATTATTGCACATAGTGTAATAATACAAGCATCAAAGCATAGTATGTATATTTACATGACTTCAATACTGTTTTATAAAAGTTTGATTTAAATAGGGTAATAAATTTGACCACATTAGGTTTAATATAGTAATATTTACTTAAATATGTCTTCCGGAGGTTACTATACAGAGGACAAATGCATATAAAATGGTATTCGTCTTCCACATCGATTTTATTGCAAGAAGTGCAATATATGTTACAACGTTCGATTCTGTTATTGCCGTGACGGCCTGTTTCTATTTTTAATTGGTGAGACGACACTCTCATGTTAGATTACGACAATATCTTAAGGTACTTATTACAGATAATATTCAAAGTCAAAATCGGTTTTATACAACTTGTAAGTGCACAAAGTTTGACTCGAAATTCGTTGGGATCGCCGTGGGATTGGATTGGAAATCAATGGGATCGTCGCGAAGATCGATGGGATAATCGTATCGACAGACTGGAGGATCGTTGGGACGATAACGGATGGGGACAAAGGCGCTGGGATCGGGACGACGACTGGCGGAGAACGGGAGGTACATGTAATAACATGTGGCGACGGGATGACGACAGGTGGGATGACATGAGTGAACGCTCTTGGATGTGGAACCAGAGGCAGCACCAGCAGCAGAATCGGGGGTTTAACAACGGTTGGCAGAACAGAAGTCCCGTGGCCCAAAATGTGCCAGTGACCAACAACCAATGGGGAAATCGGGGCCTCTCTAACAATAACCGTTTCCAAAACACCGCTGCGAGTACCGCCCTTTTAGCGGTTTGCAGTTTCTCGGCAGCAACCAACCTATTGGAAACAACAGAAACCAGGCGAACGTGAATAACCTAACTGCCGCACCGGTTAACAACCAAAACCGACAACATTGGCCGGTAAATAATTAGACAAGCCCAGAGAGCGATCAATAATAACTGGAATAACTGGAACAATGGACGCGCTAATAACAGTGGATGGAAACAGCCGGTGAATCCATTCCTCGCCATGTGGGCAATGAACGACATATTTTGATTGGATTTTGATTATACATTGTTTTGTCCATTTTCTATACACTACAGCTGAACTTCGTTTACTTAAACACGGTAAAGTAAAAATTCCGAATATGTCGAAGTGGAAAATAATTCCCGACATTCTTCCTTCTTAATTTATATATCGAGGGTTGAGTGTGAAACTGTTGTATCTGTATAACATTTCTATACCAGATACAACAGTTTTACACTTTATATCTGGTTATCTCGAAGTGTTGACCCCTGTGGCAAGACGTACAGAGCCAGGACCCAAGTTTGTCACACATTGCTAACTCTTCTTTTCTCATATTTTAACGAGTATGTTTAAAATTTAATTCTAACACGATACTCACAACTAACACAATTATCCTTGTTAAACTACACAATAAACAACGAAAAAGTAGTCCCGATTTTGAGTGGAGCATAGTAAAAAGTAGTTCCAATAACAATTGCAAAAATATATGCCAAATCATGTTAGAATCAAAATAATTTTCGCATAATCGTTGTGTATCGGTCAATAAACAACTCTTTGTCGTTCTGGTGCGTGGCTATTAAACAACTCGGGAGAACGGCCTTTGGAATTTAATTCCTACGCATCAGAACTCCAAATCGTTGTTTATTGACCGATAAACAACGATAAATCTAAAATTAGTTCTTACTTAAATAATTAATTACGTGTTCAGTTCATTTATAAGTGTACATGCTTTAAATTTTAGATAACGGTTTATTGAACATTTGGTCTAAATGCTTCTAAAATATTCTATATTTGGATACGTCGAATTTCGAAGTCATTTTTGAACTCCCGGCAACTTCGAGATAAGGAAGTTCAGCTGTATTTCCGTGATAATGTTCAGTTTCGTTTCGTCAGTTAAATTTCTTAATAAATTAATGTTAGAAAAATGTTTCTATATTGTTGTCTGTGTAATGACAATACAAATGAGTATTATCAAAAACATATTTGACAATCAACACTTAAACGGAACTAGTTAACAATCAAGTACGTCAAGAGATGCAACGTAATGTTATGAAGAACCAACTGTTTTATTGTCCAAATACAAATGACATTTACTTTATCCTTGACGGGAATGCAACACATTTTGTTACAAGACAATGTCAAAATCCTGCCAAGGGCAGAACACTTTGTGTGGTTTAAATTGGCTACTGGGTAAAGCCTCTTATTATGCCTCACTTTTGTCTACAGTGATAAATTCCCATTACCCTAGCAAGACATATTTTGACTGTCAAAAACATTTAAACCTTTTGAAATGTAACCAAGCGAAAGTCACTGTCAGGTCATGTGACCGCGCTGACATTTTGAATATCACATAAGGGCAAGTAACTGCGTCAATATTTTTTAGCCACATCATGAAAAGATTGCCTCCCTTGTCGCGATTCAATGTGTAAACAAGCGATTCTCTTCCAAGTTAACTGTCAGAAAAATAGTTTGCAAGTATTTATAAAGACGTAAAAATATTTAGGCATTTTTTAATCTTGATGGGTGGAATTAAGCAAGTGTTTACCTTTTTTTACTCAATTTTTGTTCGGTATAATAAACTTAATATCATATGGCAGCGTTTGTGACATTGAAATTGTCAACCCTCGAAACAGAATGTCACCATTCGGGATTCGCCTGGCGTGACACTCTGCCCTCGGGTTGACACTATCAATGTCACACACGCTGCCATATGATATTTATATAATGTTAATGAACATGTATCATTTGATTAGTAATTTTTAATAGACGTAATACAATTTGTATGAAAATCATTTGTATACATGTAAGATTGAAACCATATATTTATTTGCCTTAATGTGGTTCACTGTTGTACAAAATGCGTGTATATTATGTTAATAAATATATACCTAATATCGTCGGAGTTTCATAAACATTTTTTTTGTATTATTGAAATGTGGTAATCGATTCGCACGTATTCCAAAGTAAACACACCTCGATTCCAAAGTTGTTATACTGCGGACTATTGGTTAATTCCGATTTTAATAGAATAGCTTACACATCAGGACGGTATGTAATAGTTTTAAAGCTCAATGTTCGGAAAAATATCCCATTGTGTATATGACAAGTCGTAGTAACAAGTTTGCTGTTACCGCTTAAAGTTGAAAGTCAGGCAACTTAAGGTCATTTTGTCTTGTTTCCAAGCGAAGACAGTAATAATATTCCATGTGTTGCAATGATCATATCACTCCGACAACTGAATAACCTTCGTACAGAAATTCCCCTTTTTCCAGAAAACCATAATTAATGGACACATCGCAGTATACCAAACTGTATAAAATGACACTTCTGAGTTCTGACTCAGAAATATACGAACATCCGAGAATTAGTCCCTTTAATGTTATTGTCTAATTAGACCGTTGCCTTTCGATTGAGTGTTCCAATTCAGGGGCGTAACTGGGCGTAGTCACTTTTATATGCCCGTGCTTTTTAATCAAAACCCTGGAAAGTTCTACAAAGTAAAGTGGTGATGTGCAACGTCATATGCTCTGTCCGGCTTATAGCACTGTGTTAATTCGTGCAAGTGCAGCTACTGCTATAAAAACATTTGGTTAACGTTAATATTGGTTCATGACTTGCATGTAACAAAATCATTTTAAAATAATATTCCAAATTTGGCCAAGAGATTTAAAGGCACGTGCGTATGTCACTGACGTTTGTTACTAGAATTTGCTTAAACTAGTAGGCCTACTGAATACCGGTACAACAATTATAGATCGAGATGTTGCTGTTTAGTGAAGTGATTTTCATATAAATGATAACGGCACACGGAACTTTGTTTAGAAAATGCAATGTCTCACACAAGCTCTAAAAAAAGTGTTTTGTATCCTTGCGCAAAGTCATTTCCGGTGCGAGTGCAATGGCGATCGTCGTCTGGGAAACATTTCACGAAAACGCGATAAAGGACGGTTTATTTGTGTATTTTTAGTGTTGTCTAAGCCATAATTTATTTGTCTTAACGCGTAGTGTCCTTCTTGATCCTGTAAAAATGTTGTTGATTTTATTCTTGCATACAATGCCCTTGACGATCAGTCCAATTTGCACGTGTCCGAATTTCATGCATTGTCCTGGAATTAATTAAAGGGACTTATTCACAGATTTTATTATTTTTGAAACATTTTTGTAAATTGTCACATTAAATACTAAAGAATCTGGACTAACAAACCTCTATATCCTGTGTAATTCAGGCGTGTAGGAGCAGGAGCCGTGATTGCGGATCCAATATTTTGGGAGCATACAAAAATATTTTTGTCACTCATCATTACTTTAAAAAGATTTTTCACTGGTCTGCGGCTGTTAAGAAAATGGGGCCGCGGCTTTCATTCATTCTTTTCTTAATCGGTCTTGCGTGAATACTGATCAAATGAATTTCCGATAATTAAAATGTATATAATTGAGTAAACCTACCACATGGCTGATTCCTTAACGTGGTGTGGTGGTTTGAGTGCCTCGATGACCCGGCGAGCTACGCCAGCGGGAGTGTAAACTCCTGGCAGGGCTTCCCAAGCTGGACAGGTCGAAGGGTAGAGGACAGACGAATATCAGTCACCTCTCCTCGAGGCTAAGGGGTATGAGAAGGATCACTCAGACAGAAAAACCAAGGGCAGGAGATGCTCTACAGCCATGGCAGGCAAGTCTCCTACGACAAGGAAAAGTCGGAGAATAAACCACTGCTGAAGACGGATGCACTGGGCCAGAGTGCGCATAACGACAGTGCAACGCTTTCCACTCCAATGATGGACAACAATGGATCTTTGCGTGATGGTGCTCTGCCTGTGGAGTCCCCCCGGGCTGGTAGAGTGCCGGACCCCATGCCTCGAAGGGGTCCAACCCAAGCTACCGGAGGTCACCCCGTCCCGCTGCGAGGAGCCAGGCTACGGAGGCGGAGGGTAAATGCGGCTGGCCAAGAAAGAACACCAAGCACTCAAGAGACCCCTCGACCGCTGAACATCCTTCAATGGAATGCGGAGGGAATACACAACAAAAAGCTTCCTTTCACTGAAAGACTGCACGCCGACAATATTGATGTAGCCTGTATCCAAGAAACCCACCTGAATTCAAACCACCGGTTCACCATCAGAGGATACCAAACCTTCAGGCTAGACAGAGAAGGAAGACACAAAGGAGGAGTGCTGATGCTCCTCAAGAACAATATCCCAGCACAAGAAATTAAAGTAGTCACTAACCAACAAGCTGAAATCCAAGGAGTCAATATCACAATGGACAGGTCTGTAATTACAATATACAAGCTGTACTGCCCCCAAGACAAAGAACTTTCCCTGCAGTACCTGGAAAACCTACCCACTGAGAACTGCTTGGTTGTTGGAGACTTCAACAGCCACTCAACCTGTTGGGGCTATGAAGAGACGGACAGAAGAGGAGAGGAAGTGGAGGACTGGCAGATTGATACCCAAATGGTTCTGCTGAATGATCCAGAAGACCCACCCACCTTCTTCTCACGCAGGTGGCTGTCAACTTCTACCCCAGATCTCGCCTTTGCAACTGATGATCTCTCCAAGAAGACCACCAGAGGGGTACTGAGCCAGTTAGGAGGCAGCGACCACAGACCAGTAAAGCTGGCCATCAACCTGCAGTACAGACCACAGAACTCAACAACGTTCCCAAGGTGGAACTACAAGAAGGCAGACTGGAACATGTTTGCAAGCCTCACAGACCTCTACACCAGGGGCCTAAAAACAGACGACCTTAACATCAACCGAGTCACCAGGAACTTCAATCAGGCCATTCTGAAAGCGGCTTCCGAGACAATCCCACGGGGCGCACGTAAGAACTACAGGCCCTACTGGACGGAAGAGCTTCAAGAACTTGAGGACCAAGTCAGCAGCAGCAGACAGGAAGTAGAGGAGAATCCCTCTGTTGACAACAACATCGCCCTGAAAGCAGCCACTGCCAAGTACAGAAGAGCCTACCTTCAAGCAGCAAGATCTAGCTGGAGAGAAAAAACCGAGAAGCTAAACTTAGATAGGGACGGAAACAAGCTGTGGAAGCTGACCAAAGCGATGAATGGTGAAGACACAAGGGCAGAGCCAATTACCATCTCACAAGGCCAAGAGTTGCTGACAGGGAGAGAAGCTGCCAACCTTTTTATAGATAATTATGAGGAAGTCAGCAACATCACTGTACCTGAAGAAAGAAAGGCCCAGGTACAGGAGGAGAGAAGAACCTCCAAGGAGTATCAGCCAGAGGAACACATGAACAAGCCGTTCAACCATCATGAACTAGCAGACGCCATGAAAGCCTTGCAAGAAAGAAAATCCCCAGGGCCAGACAAAATAACCAATGAGATGCTTCTACATTTAGGCACAAGGGCAAAAACACAGTTACTGAAAATCTTCAACAACAGCTGGAAGACTGGCCATGTTCCACAAATCTGGCGAGAGGCTGATATGGTCCCCATCCACAAGAAGGGCAAAGACCGAGCAAAGGTGGACAGCTACAGACCCATCAGTCTCACCAGCTGTGTGGGCAAACTCATGGAACGGCTAATCAACACCAGGCTCACTTGGCATTTGGAGAAGAACAACACTATTTCCCCAGAGCAGGCAGGATTCAGGCAAAATCGTTCGACTGAGGACCAGGTGACGTATATCGCCCAGAAGATTGAAGATGGCTTCCAGGACAAGAAAAACACCCTGACGATCTGGATTGACATGGAGAAAGCCTTCGATAAGGTCTGGAAGGAAGGGCTGAAGCTGAAGCTCCAGAAAAGTGGTGTGGCCGGTTGTATGTTCCAATGGATCTGCCAGTACTTGAACAGCAGGAAAGCAAGAGTCCATGTAAGTGGACACTACAGCCGGAAGAAGACACTGAAAGACGGAGTCCCGCAAGGCGGAGTCCTCAGCCCCACCTTGTTCCTAGTCTTCATCAACGACATCGTCAAGGACCTCCCTCGAAATGTCCATGGGGCCATCTATGCGGACGATCTTGCACTCTGGTGCTCAGAAGAACACATCACAACCGCAAACTACCGGATGCAAGAGGCGCTGAAAGTTCTTGAGGACTGGACAAAGAAGTGGCTCATCACCATCAACTACAGGAAGACCACTTACACGATCTTTAGCCTCTCCCCAAAAGAAGTGAAGGCCAACCTCAAGCTCTGCGGACAGACGCTGCAAGCTGACAACACCCCCACGTATCTTGGCGTGACCTTCGACAGGCGACTCACTTGGAAACAGCAGACAGAGAAAGTCGAAGCTAGAGCCAAACTGCGGTTAGCACTCATGAAAAAGCTAACCGGCACAACATGGGGGGCAGATGCAGCAATCCTCAAGAAGATGTACATGGGCAGCGTTAGACCAGTCCTTGAGTATGGGGTGACGGCATGGGGCACAGCAAGCAAGTCAAACTTTGACAGAGTTAGCAAGGTGCAGAACCAGGCGGCCAGAATCATCACTGGCGCCATGCGGTCAACCCCTATTCAAGAGCTGGAAACCATCACGGGTCTTGAGCCCATAGAAGACAGAAGGGACACCAAACTCCTCACCCAGGCAGCAAAGTTCAAAAGACTGCCAAATCATCCCATGAAAGACAGACTGTGCCAACCAACAAAAGGAAGACTGAAGAGAGGGAGCTTCATCCACCAGACGAGGGTTTTGGAAAGGAAATGCCAAGATATCCTGGATCAAGAACCCAAAGATATCCCCCCGTACCTTGAAAACCCAGGCTGGAGCGATGCTGAAAGACCCCAGATACACAGCAGTATTCCTGGCATTGGCAAGAAAGACTCCCAGAGCGATGCTGAAAAGAAGTCCATCTCCATGGAACACATCAACAACTCCTACCCACAACACAACTGGACTCATGTCTACACTGATGGGTCTGCTGACCAGGCTGTCAGAAGTGGTGGTGCCGGAATCTACATCAGGTATCCAGGAGGTAGAGAACAACACATCTCCCTCGCTACTGGCCTCTACTCCACCAACTTCAAGGCTGAAGCAGTAGCGCTCAAGACAGGTGCAGTCCACATTGAGCACAGTCCACTCTCCTCCAACAACGTTGTGTTCTTCAGCGACGCAAAGTCAGTCCTGCAGGCCCTAGACACTGCCAGAGACAAAGAACTGAACGACCTGTCATCTGCCTTGACCTCCCTGTGCAGAGCCCACACGGTCGTGCTGCAATGGGTCCCCTCTCACTGCAACATACTAGGCAATGAAGCCGCAGACACTCTGGCAAAGGAGGGCACCACAAAAGAACAGAATGACAGGTCAACCACCTTCAAAGAAGCCAAGACCATCATCAAGGCAAAGCAACACACCAAGTGGCTACAACAGCACCCACGATACAACCGAAATGACCCATACCACCTGCTCTCAAGATCTGAGCAGGTCCTCATATTCAGGCTGCGGACAGGCCACAACCGTATGAACCACCACCTTTTCACCAAGTTCAGATTTGGCCAGTCAGACCAGTGCCCCTGTCAGACAGATAGCATGACAACAGAACACTTGCTGCAGTCCTGCCCACTACACAATGGCCTCAGGCGCCAGATCTGGGCGGAGGAGACCACGATGCAAGGGAAGCTCTATGGCAGTCTGGAGGACCTGCGGCGCACGGCGACCTTTGCGCAGAGAGCCGGCGTGTCCATCTGAGTGATCGACAAGAAGAAGAAGAAGATTGAGTAAACAGCGATTTTTTGCCCTGCTTTGTGAATGGGTCCGGTACCCGCCAGATTGGGAATTCACGACGTGAAAAAACTTATAATTGGGAAAATTTTAAGAAAGAACGTTAATGGATAAACAACTTAAACTGGTGTTTCACTGGTTGAATTTGCCATTTTAATGGTGTTTATCTATATACATACAAGTAAGTTAATGGTTTACATCTTAGAAGCACATTTTCTAGGTATTTAGCATTTTGTTACATCTGATTTGGGATTTTTTTTCTTCAAATTGGGAAAAATATTTGGAATTGGAAATGGGTCCGTTTAAAAGAATCACTGGTAAAAAAAAATAATTGATAAATGTTAAAGATCTTTTATTGAAATTAACATTCAGCTATTTCACTGTTTCTTTCTTATGTCCAAAGTTCATTAAAATGGATGTTCCTGACCTTGAAATAATGATATAAAATATTAAACTGTGTAAATTGAATCACAATTTTAGTATGAAAAAGCAATTTGAGCAGAAAGAGCCTTGTATAACATAGACATTTAAAAAAAAAGATTGACAGACCCCTCTCGCACCAACCCTTTCCACGGCCCCAATGTTAAAGAGGACATGTAATTAAATAGAAAAAAAAAAAATGCATCCATTGGACCATGAACGCATGACCTTGGGACCAAATGTCTGACACGCTTACTACATGGTTAAAGGGGCACCTTATGTAAATGAGGTGTTTTGAAAAATATCAACACAAATTCTTAACAAACATTTTATAATTTGTTGTCATTTCAATTATTCTTTATTTATAAACTGCACATTATTTTGAGTATATTTTATATTAGGAGTGTTATATTGCTCCTTTATAAATGCTCTTTGGAATATGTAACAAAAATCTTGGAAACTGTCAATTTTTCAATCTGTGAATAGGTCTCTAAGTTTGGTCCAACGATTCCACATGTATAATGTACTGTACCGTATACGCTCCATATACATTTTTACTTTCACATGCATGGCCTGGGCCCCGCTAGCCTAGTTCATAGAGCGCTGGACTTCAATCCGGGGATCGTGAGTTCGAATCCCAGCCCGTCCACATAACTTGTGTGGGTATTGGTCATGAAATTATTTCTACGGCCATTCACCCCCTACCTCTGATTCAAGTAGGGCAGTTGTCAGTTACTGGCATAAGTATGTGCTGTACTGGTAACTTCTTAGATCGGCTAAGCCTGCTCAGGAAAAGTGTAAGTAGGTTACGTGACCGCCGTGATATGACTGAAATACTGTTTAAATGTCGAAAAATCCAAACAAACAAACAAAAAATCACATGCATTGCCAAAGAAGGTACTGGACATGTAGTAATTTTGGACCCAGGTACCAATTACTTGCAGGTACCCAGTATTGATTTGTAATTCACAGAAAATATGTTACACGCTGTTGAATATTGCACATGCCCCCGTTTTATTGTGCATACCATGTGACACTGTTGACTTTGATGATGAACCGGGTACTATGACAGAGTTTGGCATTTACATCATAAGGTTCTTTAAAGATGAAACATTTGTATTTGCTTATTTTGTAGAACACTTAATGAAATGGAATAAAGCACTACAGCATGTACATAATGCGTGTGCAAGTACATGTCTACACATATGTGCAAGATTGGTACTTCAAGAGCCTGCAATTTTCTAGTCTAATCATCACAGGACTGCAAATTATTAAACAAAGGGCTTTTTTCGGCGTAGCTGTCTAAGATCACTTTCGACCTAGATTTCTTGCGATAATTATGCAGCGGGAAAATTGAATGCCAATAGAATTTGGCAAATTTTCTAATTTTAGGGAATGCAAACTTCAAACAATGGTTTAACGTGTACCAATAACTGTTGCATACTTTTGGGATTTATTAAAAATTTGCACAATTGTTACAAAAGCGGTTAAAAGGAAGTTATAAACATATCCTCGACATATACTCTAGAACTGAGGCTAATTATGAACGTATGTTCTCATTGTATGCCATAAACAGAATGCTGTATTCATTCACGTAACGAAATAACTATTTTGTTTGCCCACACTTATATAAGCAGTACGCTCTATAAATAGCAATTGTGCAATGTTCCCATTCATAAATCTCATTCGCAGAATTGCCGGTCCATGTTGCCCATTGATTCTAGCGAGTTCATCATATTCCAGAAACAGTAGTGCCATTCTAAAAATAGCGCACGTAGCTAGCAACCATTGTATAGCTGTGTTAATATACTTGTACATGCATCAATAATAGCGTTCAGAGAATCATAAACCTAAAAATTTCAATAAATGGGGAATTTATATTTATAAACTTACTGTTAATTTGAATTAAAATTGTGGTAACGATTTATTAACGATTATTTATAATTGCATCTTTCTATCAACTTCTCAAGTAGATGTTACTTAATCTGTAAAAAGATGCTACATTTTCTATAGATAAAATGTTACGAAAGAAGATTCGGAATACGTTGAATTGTTATTCGCGTAGCATGAATACACAATTTGCAATTCTAATTATACACAGGAACCCTTTATATATCATATTTCTACTGATATAATTGAAAATTGTCATATTCTAATGAATTTTTATGTTTGCGTTATAAAAATAAAGTCTTAACATTTGAAAAATCGCTGAATGTTTTCTGACTATTGCTTTCTATTGGGATAAACAGTATAAATGCTTTTTAGGCTTCAAATCGTTATTATATTAGATAACTAACATAAATGGTATATTACCAGTACTATAAATAACTACATTGACTCGTCTGATACATAATAATTGTAATTCATTCCCGAAATTATTGTCTTACATTGTTAATTTGTTAAATTGGCTCGACAAATTCAGATAACAATTAAGTTAACCTAAATTATTTTGGTTATTCATATATCACTGGTAAAAACATGGAGCTGTATGATTGGTTTATTCGCGGCATAGATATTAATGATAATTTTATTTAATTTTTAAATTAATAAATTTATCTCTAATTAACTTTTGGGTCCGAGAAGTTTTCTAATAGTGTCCGAAAAATCTGGGGTCCAATAAATCTCCTAAAATTGGTGGGGACCAAATAAAATGGGGTCTGAGAAGTCACGTAACCGATCATCTTGGCCATCTGTTTAGGTAATTTTTAAATGACATCTCAATATTAATTTCAACGCCGATTGTCTTTTTTAAAGACATTTCTTGTTTGACCTTAGAATGATGAGCCATTTATGATTATATTTTTGAACAGTAACATTATTACTGTCATTTAAAATTGGTCGAGCAAAAACATAAAGACATACTGGTTCTGTAGGAACAGAAGAAAATGGCGGGCATGTTCAGTGTTTTTTCTAGTTATTTGGTGCAAAAATAGGGCCAAATTCACTAATTAAAATAGTATAATTTTTTCACAAATTTTCCACCAAAATTCACAATTGCTAGCAAGTTCACATCTGACTTTTTGTGTGCTTTATTAGTCCCCTACTGGTGTTTTACAGGAGGGGACTATAGATTTGCCGTCCGTCCGTCCATAATTCCGTCCGTCTGTAATTCCGTCCATCTGCAAAATATTGTTCCTGCGATAACTCAAAGAGTTCCGAAGATACTTCGATGAAACTTGGTATACAAATAAACGGCAATGTGAGTATTATGCATGACCTTTTATTTTTTACCAGAGGTCAAAGGTCACGTGACTGTTACTAAAAATAGAAATAAACTAAAATAAAAAATAGATCCTGCGATAACTCAAAAAGTATGAAGATATTTCGATGAAACTTGGTTTACATATAAATGGCAATGTGAGGATTATGCAGGACCTTTTATTTTTCACCAGAGGACAAAGGTCAGTGACTGTTACTAAAAATAGAAATAAACTAAATACTGTTATAATTCAAAAAGTACATAAGATATGACCGTGAAACTTGGTACAAAAATTGATCTATAGGTTTGCCATCCATCTGTGTGTCTCGCTATCTGTTCGTCCGTATGTTTGTCCATCCGTCTGTCCCCAAAACTTGGATCCTGTGATAACTCGGAAAGTACTGAAGACACTTTGATGAAACTTTGTATACACAGCAACCGCAAGGTGAGGATTGTACACGACCCTTTACTTTCACCAGAGGTCAAAGGTCATGTGACTGTTACTAAAAATAGAAATAAACTTAATACTGTAATATTTTGAAAAGTGCATAAGATCATATGATCATGAAACTTGGTACACAGAATGGACTATATGATTGCCCTCTGTCAGTTTAGTACTGCAATAACTCCAAAAGTAACTCGAATATTCGGTCAATGTTACTAAAATAGAAAAAACAACAACTTAATACTGCAGTGACAAATGGGATTTGAATATGAAACTTTGTACATCTACAGATAAAGGGCGATTTGACGGTATTGCACGATGTTTAATTAGTAGGGGTTTTCACTGGTAGGGGACTTCTGTATTGCGTGCAATACTATCAAAGCCTTGTTCAAATTATTTTTAGCTCGACTATTCAAATAATAGGTTAGCTTTCCTTCGACCCCCGGCATCTGCGTTTGAATATGGTTAAAGTTTTTATTCAAAAGTCTTGTCACTTCAATACCACATAAGTTTTTCACTTGAAACTTGGAACTAACCGTTGTCATCAACTCCAGTATAAAGGGCAACATTCCCTATAACTCTGTTTTGTATTTTGACAGAGTTATTATGCCCCTTTTTCACATCGATTTTCTTGTTAAAGTTCATATTCAAACGTTTTGTAACTTTAAAACTACATAAATTATTCACTTGAAACTTGGACCTAAACTTTGTCATCAACTCTAGTATCAGGGGCAACATAACCCATAACTCTGTTTTGGATGTTTGACAGAGTTAGCCCACTGTTTACATAGACTTTGTTGTTAAAGTTTTTGTTCCAAAAATTTATAAACTATGCAAGGCTTCACTTAAAAGTTTTGTATTTTGACAAATTTATGCTCCTTTCACTATCCAAAATATGTACCAACTGAAATACTTTGAATAGTCGAGCGCTGTCCTCTGACAGCTCTTGTTATTCCGTGCATATGTTATTGTCTGGACTGATTCAGATGTTTTTATCAAAAGGCATACAATATGTTTAAAGTCAATTGAAATTGGTTACAACATTGTGTAATTTAATCCTGATCTACATCTTTATAATAACTTTATACATAATAGGTCAAAATGTTATTTTCACAAACAATGGTATTACGGCACCAATTTTCAAAATTCAAAGGGCTGCGGCCCTATTTATAAAGCACTGGAAAAAACACTGGTGCCTACCACTGCTGCCTAGACTTGATATTTTGGTGTTACGTCCCTCCCTTTCTGTGTCCCCTTCCTCCCTGTCTTCTTCCTCTCTTTCCCAATCATCCCTGTCCCCTCACTGTCTTCTCCTCTCTTTCCCAATCATCCCTGTCCCCTTCCTTTCTGTCTTCTTCCTCTTTTCCCAATTCATCCCTGTTCACTTCCTTCCTGTCTTTTTTGTCTCTTTCCCAATCATCCCTGTCCCCTTCTTTTCTGTCTTCTTCCTCTCTTTTCCAGTCATCACTGTTCCCTTCCTCCCTGTCTTCTTCCTCTCTTTCCCAAGTCATTCCTGTCCCATTCCTACCTGTCTTCTTCCTCTGTTTCCAATTAATTCCTGTCCATGTTTTTTTTTGTGCCCCCACTTTAGAGGTTCCGCTCCATTGAAAAACATGGCCACCAGGGGGCGGGGCAGTTTTTCCTTATATGGCTATACGGAAAACTTCAAAAAGCTTGTGAACACTCTAGAGGCCACATTTATTGCCCAATCTTCATGACACTTTACCAGAACATTTGTTTTAATGATATCTCGGACGAGTTTGAAACTGGGTCATGTGGGGTCACACAGAATGATCCTTGGGTGATCCTCTTTCAAAATTGTTTAAATCGTTCTAGTTGTTTGCATATGTAGGTCACCAGAGATAAACAATATGTTAAAAAAATGAAAACTTCAAAAATCTCCTCTGAAACCCCAAGGCTCATGGCTTTCATATTTGATATGTGACATCCTCTAGAGGTCCTCTACAAAGATTGTTCAAATTTTTCCCATAGGTTAAAACTGGCCACGCCCCTGGGGTCACATGGTTTATATCGTCACCTTAGTGCAAAACAGTGATAAGTCCATATTTCAAAATTTTTCAGGAAAGTAAAAAAACTGATTGTTATAAAAGATTGAGCTTTGATTTTAACACTGTTAACATTTTTATACAGTTTTAAAACTAAAAATATATTAGATAAAATGTATTTCAGTGTATTGCTACCAACAAATATGATATTTGATGAATTTGCACATAACTTCATTTGACACTGAATATTTTTAGTGCAATACTGTAACAAGTGCACTTATCACTATATTGCACCGGACTTTCTTTGTGCAATAACTGAATAAGGTAAGTTATTATGGTTTTACATTAAACAATTTACTTATTTTGTTGTAAAACCAAGAATAGAATGTTTTAGGATATTGAAAACAAAATAATTCTTAATTTACACCAATTTTGATGTAGGAAGCAATTTGCAAAATTATGAGTACTGGGGTTCTGCCATGCCTAGCATTTTGAATCTTTTTAAGATGAAATGAATAATTTTTCATTTTTTAAAGGAATATCATTCTTGCATATAAATGAAAAACACAAGTATTGCTTGATAATTTACTAATCAACTTTGAACAATAATATTAAACTGGTATTTCATTTAACATAATTATATTTGTAACAACAAGCATTGAAATTTAATTTGTAAACTTCAGAAAAAATAACAATTTCATTGGAACAGGAATAAATTGAGGAGTATGACACCATACATTGATACAATATACTTCAGCTAATATTATTTAATGTGAGTTAAATACAATTTGTCAAATTTGAATGACAAAAAGTTTAACCAATGAGACAAACAAGACGTCTTTTTACTACATGGCTTTTTCTTCTATATTGATGAATCATTACAATTTCATGGCTTCACCTTGGCTGAGGGTGACAGTACTATCATCAGGAATTTTTACTGTCCCACTCCCAGCCCTAAAGTATTGATATATTAAAGGCTACTGATAAGCCCACATACACCTTTAATAAAACTGGAGGATTCTGTTTCACTTTTTAACTTTAAGTAGATTAAAGGTAAAAAGGTCAAGTTTTCCTTTTTAAATATTGTTGCAAAACACCATGATATCTTACAAAACACTAACAGAAAAAATATCATGCATAAATTTGATCATTATTGTAGCTGAGAGTACAAAGAACTTGGAACTACCGGTATTCTAAATGACCTTCAACCATAGAACAACAGTTACAACTTGGTTATCATTCACAGGGCAAATCTTTGTAGAATGCATGATATGCAGATGGTATTGTGTTGTTTTCACACAATTTCACTAGACTGTCATATTTAGCCTGAGAAATGGTCTGCTTGTAACCAGGCCTGAAAAGTCCTTTCAGGCAAGGCAATTGCTTTTCTTTGTTTCTGAGATTAGGCTGCATGTTCAGATACACACATGGTTTATTGTAGTCATATTGTATGAGTGCAGTGTCAGGACTCTCACTGTGGAAGGAAATAGTTTTTATTTGCATCCATCTTATGTTCAAACCTTGGGTGTCCTTATCCAAATTTCGTACCGTGGTACTGAGATGTTTAAAATCAAAAAAATTGTCAGAGCCCATCTCAGTAACAAAATATGGTTTCATGCGTCTCGCCATTTGCATGCAAGTGCACCACTGTGAAGTGGTGTATATTTTTATGTTTTTACATGATCTTTCAATACTTGAATGAACCGAGTCATTCTCATTTTGCGTGTGCTCTCTTTCCAAATACTTATGGGACATGTTATCAAATTTCAGAGTTTTCATGCTGTACCACAGCATTGTGAGGAAAAAACGATTGCGATTCTGACCCCCACAATTATCAGAAAATGTTTCAACTGATTTTATGCTCTTAGAAGCCATTGTCGGCAGAAAGTTGTAAACACAAGAAGCTATCTCACAAGACCCACGTCCACCAATACCCTCATGCCATACATAACAATATGCCTCCCCAGTTCCTAGTGAATAAACAGACAGGTTGTAATTGCATAACTTTCTAGCATAGTAAAGACAAGACTGGTTGCCCTTTGGAAGAAGCATTACTGGCTGTAAATCAAAACATGCAGCACATACAGACTGGTCAGTTTGAGAGGCCTCTTTTGCCTTCTCTTTTTCAGCATGGGCAGCTACCTTGTTTTGAACGTGTTTTTCATATTTTTCATGAATGGCTTTTTGTTCATCTGGGTTCATATTGTCATACTGAGAACAGAAATCACACCTGTCTTTCAAGGGTGTATTGAAGGCAATATTGTAAAAATTTTTGAAGATGTACCTGTACATAGATTCTTTTGCAGGACAAACATTATTCTCATGGCATTGTTGGGAATAAAGACTATACATTTTTGATAGATTTAGACCCCCTTCCAAATATTCCTTAGATGTTGATTGACGACAATAATGAGACTCTACCCGAGGAAAGCTTTCAATGTGGTCTTTAATGTCTTGTATAATGACTTCAGGAATTTTGTTTGGACGGTTTGTATGGGTACCCCTTCTATCAGGAAAGCTTGTGTGAATGTGTGGAGCAGCTCTATGCAAAGCTGTAGAAACGGTTGTTGTGGATATATCCAGTGTATCTTTATAAAATTGTTGGCATACATCAACATTGAGTCCACTGACCTGAAACATGTAGTTTCTTGACATCTTTCTCTCTTTTATTATTGTGTCCCTTACCCTGACACGCTTTACTTTGGACTCCTTTACTGTGCTGCATAGAAATTCTTTCTGTTGAGAATAAGACCCCAATTTCCAAAATTCATCAAAAATTGCTTCCCTTTGTTCAGGACTTATTTTACTATGACATTTCTTTCTACAGTTTTGGCCGCACCCACTTTTTACCTTTTTGGCCCGCTTGATTTTACCTGAAGATGAAACATAACTCTGGCCAGAGTTCTTTCTTCTCTTTTTAATATTACGTTTCCAATTAGCCTCATTTCTTTGCCTCTTGCGAGTTCCTTTTCTTAGTGCTTGATCATCTGAACCCAGGGTATTGTCTATACCATTTGTCACGTGGTCAAAATGTAAGGTCTGGTCAGTATGGTCTGTACTGGTCGTCTGAGCGTCACTACGAAAGGTCTTGTCAGTGCAGTCCTTACTGGTTGTCTGAGCGTCACTACGTAAGGTCTGGTCAGTGCAGTCCCTACTGGTCGTCTGAGTGTCACTACAAAAGGTCTGGTCAGTATGGTCTGAACTGATAGTCTGAATGTCACTACGTAAAGTCTGGTCAGTGCGGTCTGTACTGGTCGTCTGAGCGTCACTACGTAAGGTCTGTTCAGTGCAGTCCGTACTGGTCGTCTGAGCGTCACTACGAAAGGTCTTGTCAGTGCAGTCCTTACTGGTCGTCTGAGCGTCACTACGTAAGGTCTGGTCAGTGCAGTCCCTACTGGTCGTCTGAGTGTCACTACAAAAGGTCTGGTCAGTATGGTCTGAACTGATAGTCTGAAAGTCACTACGTAAAGTCTGGTCAGTGCAGTCTGTACAAGTCTGGTCAGTGCGGTCTGTACTGGTCAAGGCACTACTGTGACCTACATGAGAATCAGGCAAATGTTGGGAATCAAACATATCTGGCACTAGCAACATAACTGGACCTGTCTGATCACTGGATAAAGACCTAAGATGAACAGAATTTGGTACATGCTCAATTTCATCACTATCATTGAATACATCTATGTTGATGGATTCAATAAATGTAGCACTGTCATTTAAATCATTTATATCAGGTACTTCAATGGCAATGTCAATAGGTGACACACTTCTGACACTGGAAAGTTCTGTTATGTCTTCAAAGCTTATGCTGGATAGGCTGGATAAGTCATCTGGTATATCCACACTGCTCACGCTTGACACACTAGATACATCTGATGCGTGCTCCTGAGCCATAAATAGACGGCAACTTAGATCCCCATCACTGACATCTGAATCTGAGAACCCCTCAAAATCTGACTCAACCATCATTGTAGTATCTGGTAATACAGTAACACTTACTGCCTCAAATGGAATATTTTTGGATTTGTCAATGGAAGCTGACAAGTGTCTTATGAACAGGCATAGATCTGACAAACTCTTGTGAATGGTAACCACGGCAGTGCCATCAGGGCCGGGCATGCCAGCGTCGTTACTTGAGTGAGGATCAAACATATAATATTGGTCTTGGTCATACATGATAGCTGTGCTATAGCTTGGTGTGCCACTTCCCATAGTAAAAACACACTTACGCATGCCCCCCAATGCCTTCTCAAGTGCAAAATATGGATAGCTCCTTTCCTTGTCCATAGTAGAACCAGTCAAGGCTGTTCCAAAGTTAATTGCATGGTAAAATCCATCACATTCACTTTTAAAATCTTCTATCATGAAGTACTTTTGAGAAGCATTGCCATGTTGTGCATACAGTAGATCACCTCTTTCAAGTATATAGTCCAGGGTTTCCTGTGACCAGCTTTTTAATGGTGTATTGTAGGACTCTACAACAGCTGCAACTGCATTTGCCATGCATTGTCTGCCATTTGCATGGAACTTTGAATGCCCTTGGTGGGTTGTGGCCTGTATCATGGCTGACCTACAAGGTTAGCAGATTCATTAAAAGAATACTGTCTATTCATAAAAAAAATCAAAATAAAATACCAAAAACTGCAATATAGGCGCTGTAGGGTTGACTTGAGGTGTATCATTTGATTAAGGTTATTATGAAAAATGTTATTAGAATTAGTGGGCATCTTCTCTAAATAATTATGTATCAGTTAAGTGCATGGCATGAATATGAATCTGCCTACTAAGTCCTTTACAAGCACATCTATACACTAAATTGTAGTCATTCTTGATATAAAAATGACTCTTATTTTCATAAAAATAAACAAGTTTAATACAGTATCATTTAAATGTATTATCTTTATATTTCTGTATTAGTTAAATAACTTTATAAATAGAGATAACTTACCAGTAAAGTGATTGTTTCGAATCAGTCTGGAAATAAGCTGCTGATCACACAAGTTTAAAAAATAAAATGTAAACTAGTGATGACCAAGATCATGAAAATATAATCAATAATGTCACAATGATGTCATAGTTTCTAGCTATGATGTCATCATTTGGCCTTGATATATTACACTTATTACTCTATTACACCAAATAACTTTGCTGGAAATCAATACTATTTTGGTGCAATAAGTGAACATGTGCACTTGTGTCATTCTTGCACAATGCAAAAAAGGTTTAAATGAAAATAACATTGGTGCAGTAAGTAGATAAGTGCACTTATTTACTTACTGCACCAAACAGAATTATGTGTGTAAATAATACATTATGACATTTTCTTTAAAAGTACCATTTAAACTGGAATACCATTCTGATATTTATTTAGGACATGTATGGCATCATTTCAGATCATTTTATGCACAAAAGTCATTTTTGAAAAAAATGTCACTTATCACTGTTTTGCGCTAAGGTGACGATATAGACTTTAAAAGCAAAATTACGTTAAAAATCTTCTCCTCAGAAACCGCAAGGCCCAGAGGTTTCATATTTGGTATGTTACATCTTATAGTGGTCCTCTACAAAGACTTATCAACTTATTCCCCTGGGGTAAGAAGTGGCCACACCCTGGGGGTCACTTGGTTTATATAGACTTGTATTGCAAGTTGACTTCTAAATTATCTCCTCTGAAACCACAAGGCCCAGAGGTTTCGTATTTGGTATGTAACGTTGTATAGTGTTCCTCTACAACAATTGTTCAAATGATGCCCCTGGGGCAAACATGGTCACGCCCCAGGGGTCACATGGTTGATATACACTTAAATAGCAAAATGACTTTTAAAATCTTCTCCTCTGAAACCGCAAGGCCCAGAGGTTTTGTATTTTGTTTGTAACATTGTATAGTGCTCCTCTACAAAGATTATTCAAATTATGCCCCATTGGGTAAAAAGAAACCACCCGTCATAGTCACATGGTTTCTATAGACTTAATAGCAAAATTACTTTAAAATCTCCTCTGAAACGAAAAGGCCCAGAAGTTTCATATTTTGTATGTAACATTGTATAGTGGTCCTCAACAAAGAGTGTTCAAATTATGCCCCAAAGTATGCCATTTTGATGTTTAAATGCAAAAAAATACTGGTGATCACCATTATTTTGAACACCATTATTTCAAACATTGCTTAACCAAATTCCTCGTTATTTCGAATGGTATTTTCAGTACTGATTTTACCTTCTTTATTATGCCCCCATTGATTGTGGGGTATATTGGTCCATCTGTAGGTTGATAGTCACAGAACACATTATTTTCTTAAGTCCAACGGCTTTACCAATCTTGAGGAATATGTTTGTGGGCTTTATATGCGTGTCGTGGGAAAACCGGACTTAATGCACTTGCGTAAAGTTTCGTCCCGGATCAGCTTGTGCATTCCGCACAGGCTGATCCAGGACGGCACTTTCCGCCTAAAGTGGATTTATGGTTAGAAGAGACTTCCTTGAAACAGAAAATACCATAAAAGTGGATTAGCCTTTGCGGACTGCACAGGCTAATCGGGGACGACACTTTACGCCCATGCATTAAGTCCGGTTTGCCCACGACGCGCCTCATATCAGCCAACTTGCGCTAGGAGACCTGCAAAGTTATCGCCCTTGATTTATATTATATTGGTCTTTTTAGCCACCTCGCTAAGAGTCAAACAGTTTCATCAGATCTTCACAGACCTTAATATTTTAGAGATTGCTCTGGACCCAGAGGGGAAATTATTACCTGTTTTAAAATCAGCTCTTATTTACGAGGGTTGTTTGGGAAGTTTTGTGTAATTCATAAGTAGTTTTGTCATTACTGGACCGAATATGATGAAATTTTAATAGTGTCAACTCGTAAATAATAGAAATTAAGCATGTACTAGTAAACAACAGTAAATTGTATCATTTGGTGTAAAACTGTATCCATAGCAACGCTATATAAACCATCCGGGGCATGCCAAAATGATGACATTTTCAACAAAAGGTATTCAACAAAATGTAACATTTTTTTTTGTTTAAACAAGCAAAAAAATTTGTTATGTTAAATACAACATCCTGGCGTAATTTTTGTAACACAAAAAGTAGTTTTCGTCATCTGTCCCTGAAATAAAAGTTGTTTATTGGTCTGCCTGGCAACAGTTGCCACATTATGACGTCAACTGGAGATATTGGATTACTGAGCATCATCTTACAAAAGTGCCAGTAGAAACAATCAAAATGATTCAAACGTGCAAATATTAAAAGATTGAATTAACCTCTGAAATATAGATGACATAAACTGTCCTGATGGATTGCACTGTGTTCTCATGTGGATTTCATAACGGTCCCGGGATCCTCCGCATTATCCTCCACGACCAATGGTTTGAAACGATCAATGATCTGACGTTGGTAGCCTGGCTAATTGAGTCAAAAGTGGATGGAAACTCGTACACACAGACATACATCAAGTGGATCTACAGAGACTAGAATTGCGTTGCGATTGGCTGAGATTATGTGTATCGAATGCTTGATCTAAGCGACGCTTGCCGAGCCTCTGACGTCGTACTGACTGACTGCGTGCGCCTAGTGGCATATAGTGACTGGATTTGAAGTGTTGTAACTTGTTTATTTATCAGTGTTTGCTCGGTATTTCTGTTTACTTCCGTGACGCTGCTTTTTGGTTTTGACGGTATCACACGATGATTGCCGATCGAGATCGACAAATTGTTCCAGAATTTCACTGACAATTTTTTAAGCATGGCGTCCGCCGTTGTTTATGTACTTGTATGCCATGTAAAACCCGTGTCTTTTACAAAAGAGCGCAAAATGTCTGCTGACAACCACGCCGTCATGTTCCACGCATGGAAAGCGTGAGTGTACTGATCATGTGCTTTTCTTATGCAGTTATTATATATGCAGGCATCTATTACACTTATTTACTCTGTAAAATTCATTAATACAAATGGTTAAACTGCATATAAAACATTGGTGTAATAAAATAGTTTATTTAATGCTAAGTAGTGAAATATAGAAAAATATCAGTGAGATATATCCCTGTATCACTCACAAGGATGGATTACTTTTTTTTATTTTATTTGATGTGAACAATATTTAATTGCAGGTGTTGTCACCATTTATCATACATAATTACCAAAAAAGAAAAGTAGTGAAGATTAATAACACCAAATGTTAATAATACCTCTCTTATATATTGAAGTGTCTTTCCTCTTATTTTCTCTTGGATTTTCCTCAGTCGTATTGAGCCAAGGAGACTAGAACCGACAATGCCTTGCGGGTACAAGTTTTACCCACAAGGCATTGGAGCTCGTCATCGTGGTCCGAATTTAATTTTAGCATTCAAAGTATTTATTTTATCCTTTGCACTCTATTCATCCCAGCATATTACACTTGTTGTTTACTGTTGCTATGAACAGTAGTCTCCCTTTGTTTACATAATTGTATTGACAGTTCTCCAATTCCAAAATATAACAAGAATCCAGTGTACCCTTAAATAATAACTTGTGTTCATTAAGCTCATCATTACATTGTTTTGTGCGTATTGAGTTTTTATATCCAGTAAATCTCTTAAGTATTAAAGTATCCAATGTGTGTTCTTGTAAGGCGTACACAAAAATATGTTTGTTTCAGGTAACATGCCCAAACAAATTAGGGTAGGTAGGTAGGGATTTTGTTTTTTTGGTAAATGTTCAACTTGAAGATTTTAAAACTGAATAAATATTCAAAAAATATCAGTAATATCCTTAAACATCGTTTATAAGTGGATACTATGAAAACAAAACACTTATTTATCCAAAAACACACTTTATTATTGAAAAAGGTCAATAAACCAAACATCATTCTGACAAACCCAATAAAATGTTCTAGGGTCGGGGCATTTGTTTAGGGTAGGTCGGGTTACCTGAAACAAACATATATTTTTTACGCCTAAGCAGTGTTCAGCGCCATCTCTTGTTTTCTTCAAATTCTTGATCGGCTTTTAGTCCAATTGTGTTATTAAGTCAGAATCATAAATATAGAAAACACGTTATACGTATAAGTATTCAATTTCATAACACTCCTAACAGTACATCTTTTGTTGTTTTACATTTTAACTCGCATCGGCGAGTTTAATCAGCTTAAACTGCTTGCAAAAACACATGTGCGTTTGAATGTCGTGACTGTGTTAACTATTGTTTATATAATAACACCTATGCACATGCTATTTTTAGAAAACTGAATTTTGGAGAACTCAACACACTTTCACTTTCAATATGTACTTTTATCATAAGTATATTTAAAGCTAGCAGTGTGTAAACTTCTCGATTTAAAAGCTGACCATTATTCAATGACTACAGGGCATTCCTTTGACCCGAGCTCCCGGATTTTGATGCGTGGACATTTCAAAATATGCTTGTTTGACTCGCGATGTAATTACTTCATGCGTCACCTTTGACCCGGGGCAATTTTTGGACTTGCGTCATACAGTATAACTCGGCTGGCTAATTATCCCAATCAGTCGAATAGCGATGTCAAAATTGATAAAACACCCGGCGATTATTGGTTGCAGGTGGAGTTAACTTTAAATAGATGCTGTCCATCAGCTTTCAAGTTACCGTGTAGCTCTGCCCATTAGGCGGAGTTTTGTCGCTCAGAAAAATCTATATTGACCAACTAAAATGCACAACTATATACTCTTCCAATGACGTGAACAATCGACCTATCGGCGTAATTCCTGACCATTAAACGTTTAAAACACAATTTACTCACCTCTTCCGTTGTTGATAATATCCACATTTAGTTTAGTTACTAAATATAACAGCATTGTTTTAGATTACTTTCCTTTATATCTCGGGTAAAATTATTAATATATTTCCAAAAATTGAAATCCGATTTCAGCGAAAAATCTGACTTGCATAACATTTCTTATATCCAAAATATCTAACATCCAATTTTAGTGTTCGAGTGTCATAAATACATTTTTTGTGTATTTCATGTCAATCCTTTGTTTTCTAGAAAAGCGCGCGAACGTTATGCTGACACAAACAACGTCATGTTCCACGCATGGAAAGCGTGCGTGTATCAACCAAATATATACATGTCATCTGAGAATAAAAACTTTGTAGTGCAAGAACTTTGAAATCTTTTCTTTTTTATAAAACTTTCATTGTGCAAAAATGTTGTGATCTTTAGGATTTGAATAATTATTTTATGGCAGTTTATTAATATACTTTGTAACAGTAAAACAATATTTGCGGACCGTAACTACGTATATTTTTTAGGAAGGAAAACCTGTTTTATTGTTGTACATGATATACGATTTCGTAAAAAAAAGATCAGTGGTATTTTTAGTATGTAAAGAATATTCTAAAATCGTCTTAATAATTATAATAATAATAAATAATAATAATGGATCTAATAATAAAAATAATAATAATAGAGCTAATGATAAAGATAATATTAAAAATATAACAATAATAATTAGAAGAAAATAAAAGAAAGCCCTGGACTACGTGTATCCAATTGTATTTAAACTTGAAAAAATTTGGAAACACGGATTCTGAGTTGTCTATGAATATTCTGTGTAGCATAGTAGGCTGTCCTACTGTAAACACGCTGCCATGATAATGCCTTGAGTCACATTTTTTTGCGATTTAAGTTGCTTAACTAGATCTAATCCGCGGCACATTTGATCGTAAGCCAAGATGGCGCTGGAATTTTTATTACTAATCCCGATTACTATGCATTATAGAGAAATTAGTACGCACGTAATATTGTAAATATCGTGTTGAAAATCCCCTAAATAAAAATCAAACGTAAAGAATATTCAAGTAGCATTTAAATAACAAGAAAATGTGTTTGTTTTCGGTGTTATAACGCGTGATATCATCACTGGAAAGGGAGACAATTTACATATTTTCACTTACGCAAGCGCTCATGAAAATAATTAATTGTCTCCCTTTCCGGTGATAATATCACGCGTTATCACGCTGAAAACAAACAAATATCCTCTATTTATGCCATGTTTGATTATTCTAATTTCACATAATAGTGTGTTTTAATTTTGATATTGTTATTAATTATAAATGACTAAATTGCTAAATGGAAATCGTTTGTAGTGTTAAGATTTTTTCTTTGAGAGTAGAGTTTATTATATTATCTTTAAAATAAACAAGAACAGATGTAAATTACATGAACTTCCCGAACAACCCTTGTAATATGGAAATGTGTTGTTTAATTAAAAGTTTGCTATTTTGATCTATTATATCTGGTCCCAACAATCATCTTTCAAGGCAATTGTCATTTGAAGTGTTATTTCAAGGCAGATCACATAGTCACACATTAGTCACACATTGATTGTCAATTAACATTATCAACTGCTAATTTGATGTTCACACTTATTGGGTTGTTAATTGATTAAACCAAAGTCTATGTGTCGTCTCCCTGGCCCTGTCCCCTCCCTGACTGTGTCCGCTCCTTTGGCCTGCCCCCTCCCTGGCCCCATCCTGTCTCTTCCTTGGCACTGTACCTTACCTGGCTCCGTCCTGTTCATGTCCCTTCTGTGGCCCCTCCCTGGCCCCGTCCTGTCCTTTGGCCTGCCCCCTCCCTGGCCCCATCCTGTCTCTTCCTTGGCACTGTACCTTACCTGGCCCCGTTCTGTTCATGTCTCTTCTGTGGCCCCTCCTTTGCCCTTCCCCGCCCTGTCCCATACCCTCTCTGGCCTTGTCCCCTCTCTGGTCCTGTCCTCCTTGGCTCTGTCCACTCCCTTCCCTGCCCCCTCTCTGATCCCTTTCTGGCCTTGTCCCCTCCTCCCTGTCCCATTCCTTCCTCATCCTGTTTCCTCTCTGACCCTGTCCCCCTCCCTGGCTCTTTCCGCTCTCTGGCCCTGTACCCTCCCTGTCCCTTTTGTAGCCGTGTGCCATCTCTGGCCCTGTCCCTCTCCTTGTCCCATCCCTATCCATGTCCCCTCCCTGGTCTTGTCCTGTACATGTCCCCTCTCTGCTCTTCCCTCTCCCTGTTCCCTCCATGGCTCTGCCCCCTCCCTGGCCATGTCCTCTCCCTGTCCCATTCCTTCCTCATCCTATTTCTTCTCTGGCCCTGTCCCCCCTCCCTGGCTCTTTCCGCTCTCAGGCCCTGTACCCTCCCTGTCCCTTTTGTAGCCGTGTGCCATCTCTGGCCCTGTCCTTCTCCTCATCCCTATCCATGTCCCCTCCCTGGTCTTGTCCTGTACATGTCCCCTCTCTGCTCTGCCCTCTCCCTGTTCCCTCCATGGCCCAGCCCCCTCCCTGACCCTGTCCCCCCCTCCAGTCATGTCCCCTCCCTGGCCATGTGCCTTCCCTTTGTCCCCCTCCATGCCCCTTACCTGTCCTTTCCTCTCTTTGTCCTGTCCCCGCTTAGGAGCCACTCTGGTCCTGTCCATATATCTGGCCCTGTCCCTTTTCTGGCTCTGTTCCCTCTCTGGTCCAAACCACTTAACGTTGACAGAGAGATGGCCCATTTTTAGTTCGACTTCGAAGAAAAGGCAAGCTATTCTACTTGCCCTGGCGTCGGCCTCAGAGTCGGCGTTTAAGCTAGTTTAAAGTTTTTTGGTAAGCTAGTTTCTCGGGAATGGCTTGAGGGATTTAATTCATACTTGAAAAATTCATTCCCCACATTACAATGAACCTATAGGCCAAGTTTGGTAACTCGAGTTTGAAATTTGTCAAAATTATGGGCCTTTTTACACTTAGAAATTTTACATATAAGGTAAATAGACAGGTTCAAGTTTTTCTGTAAGCAATTTTCTCTACTTTTCGTTTCCACTTTTTAACTCAAAAACAGATTAAACTATTGTAATGAAACTTCAATGATAGATACCTTATAGCGAGACCTCCATTGGGATTGCATATGGGGTGGGTGGGGTCAAGGTCACTGTTACTAAAAATAGAAAAACAGTTTCCGCGTAATAACTAGAGACTGTATTGAGATATTTTAATAACACTAAATACATCGATACCTTATATCAAGACCTCACTAGGGATGGGGTCAAGGTCAAGGTCACTGTTACATAAAATAGAAAAACCATTTCCGCTCAATAACTTGAGAATGCATTGAGATATTTTAATGAAACTTAATACATAGGTACCTTATATCGAGACCTCACTTGGTATTGCATATGGGGTGGGTGGGGTCAAGGCCACTGTTACTAAAAATAGAAAAATGGTTTCCACTCAATAACTTGAGAATGCATTGAGATATTTTAATCAAACTTACATACATACCTTGTATCGAGACCTCACTTGGGATTGCAAATGGGCTGGGTTTGGTCAAGGTCATTGTTACAAAAAAAAGAAGAACGGTGTCCGCTCAATGACTTGAGAACACAGTGAGATATTTTAATGAAACTTAATACATACATACCTTGTATTGAGACCTCACTTGGGATTGTGCATATGGTCAAGATCAAGGTCACTGTTACTAAAATTAGAAAAACGGTTTCCACTCAATGACTTAAGAACGCATTGAGATATTTTAATGAAACTTTATACATAAATACCTTATATCAAAACCTGGCTTTCCATATTTCTTATTTTAGAAAAAAAAAACCAGTAACTCTGACAAGCACAAGAAAAGTCGAGCGCGCTGTCCTCCGACAGCTCTTGCTGACTTAAATTCACTAAAAGCAAGGTGTCTGGACGATTACTCAAGAAGGGCTTGACATATTCAAATAATATTTGTTACATTCGTGTTAAATTATACAATGCAGGTCAGGATCGTATCGTTGGTTACAAACTACTAAATGTTGACAGAGTTATGGCCCCTATTGAACTTTAATTTTACAAGTATACTCTCAAGATTATAATTCATGAAGGCTTGACAGATTTAAATAATTTTTACTACACAGGTTTAAAATTATAAAATACATGTGAGGTCGAGTTCAACTTTGGTTACAAACCACCAAATGTTGACAGAGTTATGGCCCTTTTGGACTTAAAATCCCTAAAACATGGTTTTCAGACAATATCATGACAGCCTTCACATATTTAAATTATTTTAGGTACATAGAAATAACATCATAAAATAAAGCATTCTCTTTGGGTTCATTTCAACTGGATGCCAAAGTTTTGTGACAAGGCCATATTGGTGGGGGGGGGGATATTAGTCACATTTGTGACAATTGTAGTTATACTAGTTATAACAAGTTAATAAGCGACCAGAAATAACCTTTAGAATCATCGGATTAAATGTAATTGTCTTGTAATTTAACATTGAACAACTGAAGTGTTATTGAATAATAATAAATAATTTAAGATCCATGCCATATGGTTGGTAACTTTCTATTACTGGTATGTGCGCATACATTCATTAATTTGCTGGTTTGTTTACCATCCAGTTTATCACTTCATTTTATGGTATAATGTTTTCTGGTAAGTTTATTTGTATTAACTATCTTCACCTCTTCAGGTCTCTTGTCGGTTATAAGTTTATTTAGTATTTGAAGGTCATGTTAGTCTCTAGATTTCCATACTGCTGACTTGTTAGACCATTGGTCTACCACACTAGACTTTCGCTTTGGCCTGTCATCATGTGGGGCCAGTGCCATTTATTAGGTCAGTTAATTGACCTGTAAGATGATCGGTCAGTTGATGAGGCCAGTGCCCCTCAGCTGGTCGACCTATGGGACCACATTCTATTGGTTTGTCACATGACGGGCTTAGACCTGTCAGGTGGCCAATCGTTGGGCCTGTAGATGGTCTGTCAAATGAATGGTGAGTATGCCAGTCATGTGATCGATCAGCAATAAAAAAAAAGCAATACAAAAATAAAATGGCCCTTTGTTTCATGTGGTCCTAATTAAAAATATACATATATATGGCACATATTCAGTGAAAGTCAGTGATATTTTGCAGTCAGTTTGTTAATTAATTAAAAAGTTAGTTAATTAGTTTGTTACTTAGTTAGTTGAGTTACCTGATTTATTTAGTAACTTTATTGGGGGGGGGGGGGGGTCAAGAATGGCCTGAGGTATTCAAGTAATTTTTGGTACACATGTGCAGAGCAACATAAAATACAGGTCAAGTTCTACTTTGGTTACAAACCACTAAACTTTTACTGAGTTATGTCCCCTTTTTGACTTAAATTCCCTAAAAACACGGTTTCAGGACAATAACTCATGAAAGGCCCCACATATTTGAATTATTTTAAGTCCATAGATGTAACGTCATAAAATACATATCAGGTTCGACTTTGGTTACAAACCACTCATTGTTGACAGAGGTACGGCTCCTATTGAAATTAAATTTTTCCAAATACACCGTTAAACATTCACAAATTAAAGCATTCTCATTGTGTCCATTTCTTTCAAATGGATGCCATTATTTTGTGACAAGGCCATATTGTGGGGGTATATCCGTCACTCATTTGACAATTCTAGTTTTTGGTACACATGTGTAGCATCATAAAATTACGGTCAAGTTCAACTCGGGTTACAAACCACTAAATGTTGACAGAGTTATTGCGCCTCAACTTAAATTCCCTAAATACACTGTTTCCAGACGATAACTCAAGAAACACCTGACTATATCAAATAATTTTTGGTACACAGGTGTAACATCATAAAATATAGGTCAAGTTCGACTTTGGTTACAAACCACTAAATATTGAGTTATGGCCCTTTTTCGACTTAAATTCCCTTAAAGCATGGTTTCCTGACAATAACTCAAGAAAGGCTTGACATATTCAAATAATTTTTGGTACACAGCTGTAATATCATAAAATACAAGTCAAGTTCAACTTTGAATACAAGCCAGCCCCTTTTCAACTAAAATTCCCTAACAACACAGTTTTCAGACAATAAACTCATGAAAGGCTTCACATAAATATATTAATGTAGGTACATGGGTGTAACATCATATAATACAGGTCAAGTTCGGCTGGTTACAAACCACAAAATGTTTATAGAGTTATGACCCCAATTGAACTTAAAGTTTTCCAAATACAGTGTTTCTGGATGATGACTCATGAAAGGTTGACAGATTTAACTATTTTTTTACTACACAAGTTTAACATCATTTAACTTTGGTTATAAACCACTAAATGTTTACAGAGTTATGGCCTCTATTAAGCTTAAATTTTTCTGGATGATTGCTCATAAAAGTCTTGACATATTCAAATAATTTTTACTAGGAAGGTTTAACGTAATGAAAATACAGGTCAAGTTCAACTTTGGTTACTAACCACCAAATGTTGATAGAGTTATGGCCCATTTTCAACTTAAAATCCCTAAAAACACAGTTTCCAGACAATATTTCATGAAGGCTTCACATATTTAAATTATTTTAGGTACACAAGTGTAACATCATAAAATAAAGCATTCTCATTGTGTCCATTTCTTTCGAATGAATACCATAGTTTTGTGACAAGGCCATATTGTGGGGGTATATTCGTCACTCTTGTGACAATTCTAGTTTTGTTTAGTTACGTCATTTATTTAGTTACTTACTAAGTTAAATACATTATTTACTTAGTTTATTTCTTTATTAAGTTAGTTACTTCTTTTACTTACTTCATTAGTTTATTGAGTTAATTAATTTAGTTAATTTTTTCACTAGTTCATTTTGTTATTTACTGTAGTTACTTAGTTTATTTGCCAGTTAGGATATTACTTATTTACTGAGTTACTTATTTACTGAGTTACTTATTTACTGAGTTACTTATTTACTGAGTTACTTATTTACTTAGTTACTTTATTTACTTAGGTCATTTTTCAGTTTAGCTCCTTACTTATGTATTGAGTTGCTTTTTATTTGACACTTAGTTTGTATTTCATTTGTTAGTTAGCTACTTACTTATGTATTGAGTTGCTTTTTATTTGACACTTAGTTTGTATTTCATTTGTTAGTTAGCTACTTACTTATGTATTGAGTTGCTTTTTATTTGACACTTAGTTTGTATTTCATTTGTTAGTTAGCTACTTACTTATGTATTGAGTTGCTTTTTATTTGACACTTAGTTTGTATTTCACTTGTTAGTTAGCTACTTACTTATTTACTGAGTTGTTAGCTCGACTAGACTACTCACCCGTTCGTCGGCGTCAGCATCGCCGTAATGCTGTGGATAAGGTTTGCGTGCAACAAGTCTTCAGGGTCATTATATTATGGCCAAGACCCATAACAGTGACCAGCATTTTAGCAGAATTATGCCCCTTTTTGTTCTTAAAAATTCAGGTTAAAGTTTGCGTGCAACAACTCCATATCTCTATAACTACTAACAGATATTCATTGGAAACTTCACACATGTCTTCAAGGTCATTACATTTATATATAAGGTCACTGGCCAAGGCCAATAACTGTGACCAGCATTTTAGCAGAATTATGCCACTTTTTGTAGTTATAAAGGACGGTAATTCTGACAAATCGGTTGAATAATCGAGCGCGCTGTCCTGTAAGACAGCTTTTGTTATTTTGAGAATTAATGAACTGATAAATTTGGTGGTAAACAATAACATAATTTTTATTGTAATTATGAAAAAAATACATTTAACGACTGATCTTTTTTCATTTCAGTGAATTATATATTGTATAGTGGTCCTCTACAAATATTGTTCAAATGTTGCCCCTGGGGTCAAAACTGGCCACATCCCGGGGGTCACATGGTTCATATAGACTTGAATAGCAAAATGACTTTAAAAATCTTCTCCTCTGAAACCGCAAGGCCCAGAGGTTTCATATTTGGAATGTAACATTGTATAGTGGTCCTCTACAAAGATTGTTCAAATGATGCCCCTGGGGTCAAAACTGGCCACACCCTGGGGCTCACATGGTTTATATAGACTTGAATAGCAAAATGACTTTAAAAATCTGTGAAACCGCAAGGCCCAGAGATTTCATATTTGGTATGTAACATTGTAAAGTGGTCCTCTGCAAAGATTGTTCAAGTGATGCCCCTGGGGTCAAAACTGGCCACACCCTGGGGATCACATGGTTTATATAGACTTAAATAGCAAAATGACTTTAAAAATCTTCTCTGAAACCGCAAGGCCTAGAGGTTTCATATTTGGTATGTAACATTGTATAGTGGTCCTCTACAAAGATTGTTCAAATTATACCCCTGGGGTTAAAACTGGCCACACCCCGGGGCTCACATGGTTTGTATAGACTTGAATAGCAAAATGACTTTAAAAATCTCCCCTGAAACCGCAAGGCCCAGAGGTTTCATATTTGGTATGTAACATTGTATAGTGGTCCTCTACAAAGATTGTTCAAGTGATGCCCCTGTGGTCAGGACTAGCCACACCCCGGGGGTCACATGGTTTATATGGACTTAAATAGCAAAATGACTTTAAAAATCTTCTCCCTTGAAACTTCAAGGCCTAGAGGTTTTATATTTGGTATATAATATTGTGTAGTGGTCCTCTACAAAGATTGTTAAAATGATGCACCTAGGGTCAAAACTGGCCACACCCTGGGGCTCACATGGTTTATATAGACTTAAATAGCAAAATGACTAAAAATCTTCTCTGAAACCTCAAGGCCCAGAAGTTGTACCTTTGGTATGTAACATTGTATAGTAGTCCTCTACAATTATTGTTGAAATTATGCCCTCGGGTCAGAACTGGCCACACCCTGGGACTCACATGGTTTATATAGACCTGAAAAGCAAAATGACTTTAAAAATCTCCCCTGAAACCGCAAGGCCCAGAGGTTTCATATTCGGTATGTAACATTGTATAGTGGTCCTCTACAAAGATTGTTCAAGTGATGCCCCTGGGGTCAAAACTGGCCACATTCGGGGGGTCACATGGTTTATATAGACTTAAATAGCAAAATGACTTTAAAAATCTTCTCCTTTAAAACTTCAAGGCCTAGAGGTTTTATATTTGGTATGTAACATTGTGTAGTGGTCCTCTACAAAGATTGTTAAAATAACTTCCCTGGGGTCAAAACTGGCCACACCCCGGGGGTCACATGGTTTATATAGACTTAAATAGCTAAATGACTTTAAAAATCTTCTCTGAAACCTCAAGGCCCAGAGGTTGTGCATTTGGAATGTAACATTGTATAGTAGTCCTCTACAAAGATTGTTGAAATCATGCCCCTGGGGTCAGTATTGGCCACACCCCGTGGCTCACATAGTTTATATAGACTTAAATAGCAAAATGACTTCAAAAATCTTCACCTCTGAAACCGCAAGGCCCAGAGGTTTCATATTTGGTATGTAACATTGTATAGTGGTCCTCTATATAGATTGTTCAAATGATACCCCTGGGGTCAAAACTGGCGACACCCCGGGGGCCACAATGTTTATATAGACTTAAATAGCAAAATGACTTTAAGAATCTTCATTCCTGAAACAGCAAGGCCCGGAGGTTCTATATTGACTATGTAATGTTGTATAGTGGTCCTCTGCAAAGACTGTTCCAATGATGCCCATGGAGTAAAAACTGGCCACACCCTGGGGCTCACATGGTTGATATAGACTTAAATGGCAAAATGATTCAAAAATTCTTCTCTGGTACCGCAAGGCCCAGAGGTTTCATATTTGTTTAAAGCACTATATCGAGACCTCGATTGGGATTGCAAATATGGATGGGTGGGGTCAAGGTCACTGTTACTAAAAATAGAAAAACGGTTTCCACTCAATAACTTTAGAACGCATTGAGATATTTTAAAGAAACTTAATACATAGATACACTATATTGACACCTCGCATGGGATTGCATATGGGGTGGGAGGGGTCAAGGTCACTGTTACTAAAAATAGAAAAACGGTTTCCGCTCAACATCTTGACAACACATTGAGATATTTTAATGAAACTTAATACATAAATACATTATAATGAGACCGCGATTGGGATGGCATATGGGGTGGGTGGGGTCAAGGTCAAGGTTAGCAGATTATGGCTATAGCAGTCTAAATGTGTTTTGAGTTACTAAAATGTATGTATAAATACATAATATGCTGATTTTTTGTCAAAAATATATATATCTTAACAGTTTTTGTAAATGTCCTAGTGTGACTTAAGTATGATTTGTTCATGGACTTCCCTTCCTGAAGATTTGGACGGCTAAAAGGGGAGGAGGGGGCCGTTGAAAATGGGTGGTTTTGGTCAGTGAAAAACTGGATTTAGTCATGGAAAAGTCAGTGAAAAGTCAGGGATTTCTTTTTGCCCCAGGTGCTGGCAACCCTGAATAACTTAAGAACGCATTGAGATATTTTAATGAAACTTCAAACTTAGATACCTTACATCGAGACCTTGAGAACGTATTGAGATATTTTAAAGAAACTTCATACATAGCTATCAGGTGAGCGCCCTAGGGCCATCGTGGCCCTCTTGTTTGAAGATGCTACTAAGACACAGAATTTGCAATATAATTCAAAATATGTAAATAGTTAGTATCATGCAGATATTCCACAGCATGGTCTTTCAAACACAAATTTATATTTAGACTTATTTTCATCTTAAGGTAAAAACATTTGTGCCCTGATTTGCAAACAAGAGCATTAGGCCTGGACATTTTGATTTTACGGTTTACAAAACCGGCAAACGTAAATTTTCCTAAAGTGAAAAAAATAAAATTAATTGTTACAATTTTTGTTTACCGATGGGGGACGAAATTTTCAGATTTGCGAAATATTTTGAGTAAGAATATAATAATTTGCTCGGTAAGTCTGTTTTTTTCCGTGACCCTGCTTTTTGTTTTTGACTGTATCACACGATGATTGCCGACAAATTGTTCCTGAATTTCACTGACAATTTTTTTAAGCATGGCGTCCGCTGTTGTTTACGTACTTGTATGCCATGTAAAACCCGTGTTTTCTACAAAAGAGCGCGAAATGTCTGCTTACAACCATGACGTCATGTTCCACGCATGGAAAGTGTGAGTGTACTGATCATTTGCTTTACTAAGTACAGGTCTTTAACATTTGACGCGCGTAGGCATGATGTGCATGAGGAAATTTGCCCGCCCTTTTTGCAAGAAAGAAGCATGTATAATATAAATGTATTTTCAGTCTTTGCGAAATCGCCGGTCCGCCGGTCCTGACCGGCAAAATTTCATTTGGACCGGCATGTTTTCTGAAAATGTCCGTCCGGGCGACCGGCGAAATTTTAAATTGTTCCGAAAAATGCAATGGGAAAATACGAAATAACCAAAAACTTGATTGACATGTTTACACTCTGGAAGATGACGTCACACGTCTAACCGGTGAGTACACAACGTTTTCTCAATGTAATTACCGAAAATATCAAGGTTACATTATACTTATTTCAAACCTTAGCAAATGTGTAAAGTCGATAACATTTTGCGCGCAATGACCCCCCACCACCAAACTTAAAAATTTATTAATAAAAACATTTTACAGGTCATACGAACAAACTACATTTAGCAAACATTTAAGTAAATTAATATATCATTTTCTTCTTGAATATTCTACATGAACTTGATAAATTTAATAGTGTACCATAACCTTCAATTTTATGTTCGTTTCTTTTCTACTTTTCATCAAATTGGTTTGTCTTTTGAAAAACGCTATTTCATTGGATAGTTTATCATTCTTAGTCCAATTAGATTATCTGTAACAAATTTCTGTTGTTGTTCCAAGATGTCGTTTTTGCGATATTACCCTGGTGCAGCACCAGGTAAAAAACTAAAACTAACTGACGATGAAAAGAAAGAAAAGGCTAAAGAATACGAATCTAGAAGGGTGGGCAGGTCATTCCAGGATCGTTGGAAAAACGGCAGGGATTGGTTGGAATATGATAAAGATCAAAATAAAATGTTTTGCAAGTTCTGTAAGGCGAATCAACAGTCAATCAAGGGCAATGCTTTTGTAGATGGATGCAATAATTTTAGGCATTCGGCGATTGTCGATCATGAGAAATCGGCTCCTAATGAAAGAGCTGAACGCATGACGTCCGTAAAAAAGCCATTGACACCTTCAGAACTGAAAGATACAGAGGCTGGAAGTGCTTTGCGCATGTTACAGGCATCTGAACGCCACATGCTTTGCTTCCTTTTTAGGAACGCTCATGCAGTAGTCAAGAATAACAGACCAATTTCTGATTTTAAGTGGTAGTGTGAACTAGATCGTGCTAAGCAACTTGATATTGGATCAACCTATATAAATGGCCATGCTGTTGTGAACTTTATTCATCACATTGCAAAGATTGAGCTTTAAAGCACAGTAACGCAGTGCAACACTGCACCTTTTGTGTCCTTCATCTTGGACGGAACTACTGATATTTCAGGATCAGAGCAAGAAACGTTGTATCTCAGATATTCAATCCATGGCAATGTTACTGAAAGTTTTTTTTTAAACATGAGTTCCCCCAAATCAACAACATCAGAAGACCTGTATGAGCATGTTATGCATGTTTTCCAGCAAGCAGATATTGACAAAAGTAAATACAAATTAGTGTAGTAATTTTTATTAAAATTATATCAGTATGACACAGAACTATAAAAAGAATTTGCTAATTTAAAATAACTTCATTTATTAAAACTACAATAGTTAAGTTCATCTAAGTAATTTTTGATAATTTACATATTATTTAATATTAAAATGTATTAACACTAAACAGTATACTCTGAATAAAAATCAGAATAAAATACTCTGAGATGATGACAATACAAGGCTTAGGCACGAATTGAATTCGTATGCCCCTAGTAACTATAGTAACTAATCACACTGTCTGTCTGTCTGTCCCAATTTCTTGTCCGGTTAACTCCTCCTACTCTTCCTACATTTCTTATGCGATTTTCATCAAACTTTCACACAATAATTATTATCAAGTGCACTAAAGCACAAATTCTAACGCTTTTTATATTAATTTGGACATTTTTGCTAGAGTTATTGTTCTTTGCATTTTTCAACTTGAGCTTTGTCGGGGGAATATGTCATCAGATAGTGACAGCTCTTGTTTAATTTTGTTCTTCATTTTTCTTTTTTCAGACAAACTTGTGTGTATGGGGAGTGATGGTGCTTCTAACATGACCGGTTCCCGATCATGATTGTCAACTTTATTGAAGCAAAGAATAAATTCGGAACTAGTAAATGTTCATTGCTTGTCACATAGGTTGGAATTGGCCTTCAGGGATGTAATCAAGAAAAACAAACAATATGAAAAGCTTATGACCTTGCTAATTGGCTTGCACTACTTGTACAAAAACAGCCACAAAAGCAACACGGGACTTCTTGCAGCCATTTCTACTATCGGCAAGGGTGTGCTTCCACCTAAAGTAACAGGCACTAGGTGTCTACCGCACTTATTCAGAGCTACAACAGCTCTTATAAAGACTTTTGGGGCACTGGAAATACATCTAGCCACTGCTAGCCACAGCAACTCGAAAGCTGAAGGTCTTTATAAGCTGATGACTGATATTAATCTGCTGGCTTTCAGTGTCTTTCTTCTGGTAAGAAAATATATATGTGTATGTGATCATCTTTGTAGTTTCAAAGTAACTTTAAGCATTTCAATGTGACATTTTGTCATGTTAATTATTATTATGAAAACCAAAATAGTTATTTAGTAATCTAGTTCTTACAGGGCTAAGAATTTTAATAATGATAAATGTATGCAAACATTTTGAACTTTATTTTCGAAATTACAATACATTACATATTAATATGATCTTGATTCTTCAGGATGCACTTGAACCTGCGATGCGACTGTCTCTCAAGCTCCAGAGGTCAGATGTGACGTTGTCAGATAGTCTTTGCTGGGTGGAGAGCACCATGGAACTCCTGCAAGAAACGAAAGGAAGGTACTGTAGTCACTGAACAAACTCATACTCAAATTGGTCACATCAGATGAGATGTTAATATAATATGTATACATTTTAATTATTACTAGGATATATACAAGCAGTATTGTTTGCACAACACACTTGAAAATAATAGCTTGTGCTGGTTTGCAAGGCAACCTGAAGCTGCTGTGGACCAGCTTCTGCAAAATCGAATATTCGAGGGTGTGTGTCTGAGAGGTAATGCTTCTGACATGAAGTACGCAGATGCGATTATTGATGGTCTGGTAGAAGCCATTAGGAGACGGTTTTCAACAGCGACAAAAGACATTCAAAATGCTACTAAGATTCTTCACTTAAAGAGTTGGCCTATGAGCAAATTGACAGGTTCAACTGTTCTGTTGATCCCAAGTTCCTGTTACTAAGACTGAAGTTGATTTTTTTTTCAGTTTGAAGTTTGAGTGTAGGCATGTTATTGTTTAAAGTTTCTCGTTGCATCTTGTTAATCATTCCTTTTTGTTTGTTGTTTGCTACTTGCTGTTGATAGTATTAGTTATTGTTCCCCGCCCAACACCGATTAGAAATCTGAAACCTTTTGAAGATAATCTGATATTCAAAACTGAGAAGCAACATACTGTCAGTTTGTTATAAGTAAATTTAACTGCTAGCATTTCAATAAACATTTTAATGGATGGAGAGTGTTGTCCTAGTTTGACCAGTTTTAAGTTGATTTTATTCGACAAGACTGAGGAGATATTTATTCATCAACATTGCTGGGTTTTATTAATATTAAAGCTTAAACATTAATACTTTCACTAAACAAAATAAATTATATAGTTAATACATTACAATTTCTTGAATTATGCCTAAAATTCATCTGAATCATATTTATTATTGTAATTATATAATATTTAACAATATCATTTTGTACTTGAGGATGAAATCATTTACTTAAATCAAATCAATTTCAGACTTTGGTGATGAAGAGATTCGACTGGCATGTTCCCATTTCGAGCAAACCCTCCTTCGTACTAGCACGGAGTTCTCAACACAAGCATCAAGAAGTGAATGGAGACTTCTAAAGAAACTGGTACAGAAGAAGTAAGGAATTATTGGTTTAAACATTTTCATTTAATAAATTATGTTTCTTCTATACGTGTAGTAACAAGTCTAGGAAAATTTAGAACTTTTAGTTAATAAATTTTAGGCTGAAAAAATCTATAAGTCACTTTATGTTTACAGACATGGCAACGAGTTAGCAATATATAAGTCAAATATGTTTACAGACATGGCAACGAGTTAGCAGATCTCACTTGGGACCTGGTGCTACAAGATGAAGGCCCAGGGGCTGATGATCTTCCTAACATCCGGCTGGTAATCGATCTGTTGCTGACACTGCCATCCACCAGCGTCCGGTGTGAAACAGCATTTTCTCAGCTGAAACTTCTGAAGACGTGCAGGCGGTCAAAACTATCGGAAACAGTTCTACAAGATCTGATGACTGTTAAACTGTTGTCTCCATCCATTACCTCTTTTGACCCTGAAGCTGCTATTGACTCATTGCTGGTAGGATAATTATGTACAGCTATTGTTTTGAAACCATTTCATCAGACACAGAGTTACAATTAGTTCCCTTTTATGTTCATCAGTAGAAATTGGAAATAAATGTTGGTTGTTCAGTACTACAACAATCAACAGACCAACTATTATTAAGTTTATTGAAATTCATTAATTGAAAAAATATTATAGGCTATAAAGTATGACAAAAACAAATGGTTCAACATACTTACCATTATATTAATGTTTCAACCTTGTTGATTTAAAATAATCATTCGTTTTTTTTATTTATTTCAAGGCTGAGCCGATTGGCGGAAGGCGGATATCATACACACGTAAGCGTAAACTTGAACAAGAAACAAGTGACATTGCTGCCCCATCTACATCAGCTTCAAGTGCAACAATATCGATATGTCTGGATTCAGAGTCGGAGGACGAAACAGTGCCAGTCAAGGTTGTGCCTGTGGGGCCAGTCGTAAGCTTTGAGAAACAAGTCGAAAGCCTGTGCGATGTCGATGATGAACTGGATTCTCTTGAAAATGATGACGAATGCATAGACTTTCAAAGTGAACTGTTAAATGCTGACAAACTGCTCACCTGTACTTCCAATGATTAAGCAAATATTAAGCATCACAGTCCATCAAACTATAACACTAAAGAAAACTAACGCTATACTATGTATAGTTAGTGTATAGTAGAAATAAGTGCTGTCAACACAATCCTGGTCAATAAAAAAATGATAAAAGTTTAAAATGTACACATCTTTTTCGGTCCGGCAAGTTTTTGTTCAGACCGGCAACTTTTTACAAAATGCCTGTCCGGATGACCGGCGTTTTTTAGCCAGTTTCGCAAAGACTGATTTTAATCAAGATCTTTACAATTCACCAATTATCCAGTCAGTACTATGTTCAACAGCTGTAACGATTAAAACACTAAATACATGCCTAGATGTTGAATAAAAAAGGCTCCATCAGTAGATCAAGTGTAACCTAAAGATTCGAGAACGATGAGAATAGTGGGTTTGGACATGATGTTACTGTGCGAATGTGATGCGCACTGGACATAAACATCCAGAAAAAAATTATTACTTTCAGTTTCTCAACAACAATGATGCTTTTGCTTTTAAAAGGCCAGAGTATGCCGTTCAAATGGTGATGTTTCCTATATTTCATTTTGTTTAAACTTTTACAAAAATTGAAAACATCTAAGCCTTAATTTAAATAGATAAAACGCACCTGATAACGTCATTTGACACATGCCGCAAAAAAAAATTGAGGTTGGGATGGGATACCCCTCCCTAACCCACCCCTCTCGTTTTGCAAGGTCTGTGTTCTGGCAGTTCCAGTCCTGCACAGGTTAACTCGTCTTCTTTTATAAAGGTGTATCACTTTACATTTTGTAAATCGATACAAATATACAGCTTTGTGGTAAAATCCATTTTTATTATGCAGTTATTATATATTATGCAGGCATCTATTACACTTATATACTCTGTAAAATTCATTAATACAACTGGTTAAACTGCATGTAAAACATCGGTGTAATAAAACAGTTTATGCCATGTTTGATGTCTTATTCTAACTTCACATAAGGCGTAAAAAAAAATATGTTTGTTTCAGTTAACATGACCAAAAAAATTTGGGTAGGTAGGTGTTTTTTTTTTTTTTTTGGTAAGTGGTCAACTTGAAGATTCTAAAACTGACTAAATATTCAAAACGTATCAGTAATATCTTTAAACATTCTTTATAAGTGGATACTATGAAAACAAAACACTTATTTATCCAAAAACACATATAATTATTGAAAGGTAAATAAACCAAAAATCAATCGGACAAACCCAATAAAATGTTCTAGGGTCGGGGCATTTTTTCAGGGTAGGTCGGGTTTCCTCAGACAAACATTTTTTTTTTACACCTATTAGTGTGTTTTAATGTTGATATAGTTATTAATTATAAATGACTAAATTGCTAAATGGAAATCGTTTGTTGTGTTAAGATTTGAACACTTTATATTTGTTTCGACCTGCCAGTTGACATATTCCCCAAAAAAATTTGTAAATCGGAAATAAAAAAATGACTGGCCTTATGGAATATGAGTCAATGAAACTGTTTGCATGATTGATGAACACAGCGCTGTATGGTAACAGCATTGGTTAATTTTCACAACTTTGTTTAGAAAAAAAATGTTTGATTTAATATAGTTTATTGGACAATAAACAATGATTTAGATTTCTGATGTGTATGAATTAGACCTTTAGAACTTATACTGAGTGGTTTACTTGCCACACATCAGAACGACAACGTGTAAAATGTAAACCAGTAGATCATGTAGAATTGTTTTTGGTTCTGTTCCAATACTAATTTAACATGGACAAACAATGTTGCATTAAATTTGCCCCTCAGTATTTGACAAGTTTTCAATGCTGTAGATTTGTCCCTTCCCTGGCCCCATCCCTTTCCAGGCCCCTCCCAGGACCTATCCCTTCCATGGCTCTGCTCCCTCTTTGGCCCTGGTCCTCCCTAGCTTTTCCCTCTTTGCCCCTGTCTCCTCTTTGACCCTCTTCCCTCTGTCTCCATTCCCTCCCTGACCCTGTCCCCTCTCTTGTCCTGACCCCTTCTTTTCTTGTCCATATCCTCTTTCTTGTCCCCATCTTCTCCCTGTCTGTCCCCTTTCCTGTTACTGCCCTGCTAGTCTTGTCTTGTCGTTTTGTCTATCCATATCACCTTCCCATCAGTCTGACTGAATCCATGTTCATGTCTTATAAAAGCTTGGTAACTCGCAGAGAGCTTTATTTCCACTCGTTGGATCATTGTCATAATGTTGCTCTCAAATGTTGGGTTCAAATGTGAGTCATGTTAGACGAGAAACTAAGCTCATCAGCCCATGTTACTAGTGGAGGTGAGCGACACAGGGTCAGCTTGGCCCACTTGTTATGCTCCCTGAAAAAATTTCAGGGTAGCATATAGTTGCCACTTTGGCCCTCCGCCCTTCCGTCCGTCCATCTGTCCTTCCATCCCACTTTCTTGTCCAGGCTATTTCTCAGCAACTACTAGCTGGAATTCAAGGAAACTTAATGGGAATCTTCATTACCAAGACGAGGTGTGCATACTACCAGGCCATTCAGCTTCAATGATTCTTCTCAGAGTTATCAGACTTCTGAAATCAGTATGTAGTGCACAATTCTTTACCTGCTTGTCTGGACTATTTCTCAGCAACGACTGAACGGAATTCAACAAATCTTTATGGGAAGCTTCATTACCAAGAGGAGGTTTGCATATTACCAGGATATTTCACTTCAATAATTTGTCTCCGAGACCTTTGTCCTGAGAATAACTTTGTCCAGCATGGAAGGATTTTTAAATAATTTGGCAGAAGTGATCAGCATGATGAGACTGAGTGTCGCGCGCAAAAACCAGGTCCATAGGTCCAAGGTCAAGGTCACAATTGAAGGTCAAATATAAGAAATCAGTCCTTACCACTTAGTCTTGAGCATATCTTTGTCCAGCATGGATGGGTTTTCAAATGACTTGGCAGAAGTGATAGCATGGTGAGGCAGAGTGTCACGTGCAAAAACCAGGTCCCAAGGTCCAAGATAAAGGTCACAATTCAAGGTCAAAGGTCAAATATAAGAAATCTATCCTTACGACTTTGTCCGGAGCATGTCTTTGTCCAGCATTGATAGATTTTCAAATATCTTAGCAGAAGTGATATGCATGGTGAGACGGAGTGTCGCACGCAAGGACCAGGTCCCTAGGTCCAAGGTCAATTTCAGAATTCAAGGTCAAAGGCCAAATATAAGAAATCAATCCTTAACACTTTGTTTGGAGCAAAGCTTTCTCAATCATGGATGAAATTTCAAATAACTTGGCAGAAGTGATAAACATGCTGAGACGGAGTGTCGCTTGCAAGAACCAGGTCCCTAGGTCCAAGTTCAAGGTCACAATTGAAGGTCAAAAGTCAAATATAAGAAACCATTATTTACCACTTTGTCCAGCGCATATATTTGTTAAGCATGGATTGATTTTCTCTCTTTAATGGTTTAATCTTTACCCTAAAAAAATGCTCCTTTGTCGGGCGTATCTTTGTGACAGTGCCACGCTTGTTTATTTGCTTATTTATGTATTTACTTTATTTACTTATTTGTGTTGTTATTTGTAAGTGCTTTTTAGACTTTTAGTTCTCGGACAGTTGCTCAAGACCTTTAATGGCCAATATGTTAATTTTCAGTCACCAACATTTTGACAAATTTATGTACAATGTAATTTCTTATGACTGAAATTTTCTATAATTGTGAGAAATTTGTGATTTCTGATTTGCCTAAAAGTTTCAATATAAAAGTAATCACGCCGTTACTTGTCCATTAAAAGTTTTGAGAAACTGGATTCAATGTACTGTTTTACTAATGTATTTATGCTTATTTTTTGTTTGTTGTAAGAAACGTCAAATTTCATGAGATTGTTTTACTATTATTTAAATAAGATTCAAACAGATTGTGTTTTAAGTCTTTCAAAAGTTTGAAATTTTGCAGAAATATAAGAAGTAAATATTGTAAAATATAAGTAACTTTAGTAAAATGGTACCTGGTGATTGCCTGTAGGTTTCATTTTGAGAAGCAGATTTCAGTGTAAGTAATGAGTTTATTAACCGGGTGGTAAATTATACCATTCATATATATTAACTTTAGAAGCCATATAGGCAAGCCTGATCTTTTTTCATTAATCTCTTTCTTTGTTTAAACTCCATTATTTTTCTATTATAGTTGTTGAATAAGTTGAATCAGTTATATCCTAAGTAAATTGTCTGCCCATGTAATGCTTAAGTGTTTTTATGCCCCCGGCATGTTGATGCGGGAGGCATATAGTGATTGTCCTGTCCGTCCGTCCGTGAAAGGTACTGTAGATTTTACCATTTGGTCTAGCACCAACACTGCTTACTACAATGCTTGAATACTTACACAGTTGTTGCTTATGACCATTCCCTATCCACCCATATCAACCAACCTCAATCTGACCTTGACCCTGACCTAATTTGCACTTAGAGTAATTATAATGGGCTGTTTCTTGGTTAACTAGATTTTACCGTTTCATCTAGCACCAACACCGCTTGCTACTACACTTGGATACTTACACAGTTGTTGCTTATGACTATCCCCAATGCAACCATATCACCCAACCTCACTTTGACCTTGACCTTGACCTAATTTAGAGTTATAATATTTCAAAAGTGCCATTTCTTGGTTAACTAGATTTTACTGTTTTAGCTAGCACCAACACCCTTACTACAACACTTGGACATTAACACGGTTGTTACTTATGACTGTTCCCAATCCACCCATATAACTCAACCTCACTTTGACCTTGACCGTAACCTAATTTGCACTCAGAATAATTCAAATAGGCTGTTTCTTGGTCAACTAGATTTTACGGTTTCGTCTAGCTCCAACACTGCTTGCTACAAAACTTGGATACTTGAACAGTTGTTTCTTATGACCATCACGAATCCATCCATATCACATTGACCTTGACCTAATTTGGACTTATAATTATTAAAAAGTGCCATTTCTTGGTTAACTAGATTTTACTGTTTCACCAACACTGAATACTACAACACTTGGATATTTCCACAGTTGTTACTTGCGACTGTTCCCAATCCACCCATATCACCTAACCTCACTTTGACCTTGACCTAATTTTGATTAAGAAATCGGCTATCCAGCACCAACTGGGGGCATTTGTGTTTATCAAACACAGAATCATGTTTTTACTACTGGTCAAAAGCGTTCAACTACTACGTTAGCACACTACTTTGGGGTGGTTGGGGTACCACAATCTTCAGTTTAATGGTTTTGAGACCAGTTGGTTTCCAACAATTTATAAGTAATTGACACACTTGAAACAATGTCTGTAATTTGCAAATTAAAATTTGATAAGCATTTTCAAATAATGCTGCAGTAGATTTCAATGTATGTCAGACAAAGAACCTTTGCCCCAGTAGATGTGGTCTTCCAGTGAAGCATCCACACTTGGTCTTCCAGTGAAGCCCCACACTTGGTCTTGCAGTGAAGCATCCACACTTGGTCTTGCAGTGAAGCATCCACACTTTGTCTTCCAGTGAAGCCCCACACTTGGTCTTCCAGTGAAGCCTCTACACTTGGTCTTCCAGTGAAACCTCTACAGCTTTTGTCATCGCCTTTTTTCTGTCATGCGTCGTGCGTTGTCAACATTTACCTTGTGAACACTATAGAGGCCACATATATTGGCCAATTTTCATGAAACTTGGTCAGAACATTTGTCCCAATGATATCTAAAAACATTTTTGAAACTGGGTCATGTGGGGTCAAAAGCTAGGGCACTAGGTCAAAGTGAATAAAAAGCTTGTGAACACTTTAGAAGTGACATTTTTTGCCCAATCAACATGAAACTTGCTCAGAACATTTGTTCTAACGATTTCTCGGCCGCAAGGGAGGGGGGGGGCACTTTTCCTTATATGGCTATAGAAACTTGCTCAGAACCTTTGTTCTTATGATATATAGGCCGAGTTCGAAAATGGTTCTTCTCCGTTGACAAACAAAGCCGCCATTGGGCGGGGCAGTTTTCCTTACATGGCTATAGAAAAAGCTTGTGAACACTCTATAAATCACATTTGTTGCCCAATCAACATGAATCTTGCTCAGAATATTTGATCTTATGATATCTCGAGTTTGAAAATGGTTCCGCTCCGTTGAAAAACATGGCTTCCAGGGTGGGGGGGGGGCAGTTTTCCTTATATTTCTATAGAAAAAGATTGTGAATACTCTCGAAATCATATTTTTTGCCCAATCAACATGAAACTTTCTCAGAATATTTGTTCTTATGATATCTCGGCCGAGTTCGAAAATGGTTCCGCTGCTGTGGGGGGACGACAGTTTTCCTTGTATGTTGTCAATAGAAAAGCTTGTGGACACTATCAATCACATTTGTTGCCTATTCAACATGATACTTGCTCAGAATATTTGTTCTTATGATATCTCGACTGAGTTTGAAAATAATTCCATGAAAAACATGGCCGCCAGGGGGCAGGGCAGTTTTCCTTCTATGGCAATATTGAAAACATTAAAAAGCTTGTGAACACTAGAGGCCACATTTATTGCTTAATCTTCATGAAACGTGGCCAGAACAATGATATCTCAGCCGAGTTTAAAAATGGGTCATGTGTGGTCAAAAACTAGTTCACTAGGTCAAATGGAATAAAAAGCTTATGAACACTTGAGAGGCTACATTTTTAGCCGATTCTTCATGTACCTTGCTCAGAACATTTTAGTTCCTGAGGCCCTCAGGTGAGCGACCTAGGGCCTTATGGTACTCTTGTTTTAAAATTTGGGTAATTAGATCGGGGTATGTCGTTGGTTGGGCAGGCGGGCGGGCGGCGTCAAACTGGGGTTTCCGCTCAATAACTCAAGAATGAATTGAGATATTTTAATGAAAGTTCATACATAGGTACCTTATATCAAGACCTTGCTTGTGATTGCATATGGGGTGGTTGGGGTCAAGGTCAAGGTCACTATTACTAAAAATAGAAACACAGTTTCTGCTCAATAACTAGGGAATGAATTGAGATATTTAAATGGACCTTCATACATAGAAACTTTATCAAGACGTCGCTTGGGATTGCATATAGGGTGTGTAGGGTCAAGGTAAAGGTCACTGTTACTAAAAATAAAAAACCAGTTTCCGCTTAATAACTAGAAGTGAAACTATGATATTTTAATGAAACTTAATACATAGATACCCTATGTCGAGACCTCGCTTGCGCTTGCATATGGGGTGGGTGGGGTCAAGGTTACCGTTACTAAAAATCGAAATATGGTTTCCGCTCAATACTGTGGATTCATTTAATTTCGCTGACATGAAATTTTGTGGATTCGTTAAATCAGGCATATTCTTTGATTTTAAATTCGTGGATTTTGATTTTTTGCCAAAAACCTAAAAAAATACTGTTTCTATGTGCTTTTTGTTTATTCTAACAACCCTTGCGCTCAGTTGACATCCGCTAAAAAAACAACGTGTCAATTACCTGCATTGTCCGTATCTTATCGTCTCAATCTCGCGATAACGTGGTCCCTAGTGTAACAACACCATACCAATTAGCGGGATTAAACATAGGTGCAGAATACCAGTATCGCAATAAACAGTCCAATTAATAGTGGTACCCATAGTGTCTTGTATAATTGTAATAAAACAGTGGGTCCTATTAACGGCAGTTTGACACGAAGCCAGTTAAGCGCATGACAATTAACAAGTGACAAACTGCGAATATCGATACGTGCGTGATAATTGAGCAATCTGTACCTTTCAATTATTCTGTCAGTATTATCTCTGTTCTTTCAAAAATGAAACATCATACAATTATTTATGTTTTCAAACATAGTTTAAGTATAATTTAACATCAGGTCAGTATTCACAGTAAATAATTATAAAGGGAGGTAACACAATCACCCAAACATGGGTCAGAAGTAGTTGCGCCCCTTTAGTCTGACGTCACAGTAGTGCAGCTACTAATAATTTCGGATATAAGACTTCGGACATAAACGTTCGTCGTACATTTGAATTCGTGGTTGAACTGACCCATGAAAATCCACGAAAATTAGTGTCCGACGAATAATAATGATTTTACAGTAACTCAAGACCGAAGCGAGATATTGTAATGAGACTTCATAATTATATACATAGATGCTTTATATCAAGACCTCTCTTGGTATTGCATATGGAATGTTTCGAGTCAAATTAATTAAGTCACCATTACTAAAAATAGAAATATGATTTCCACTCAATAACTCAAGAACAAATTGAGAAATTGCAACGAAACTTCATATATAGATACTTTATATAAAGACCTTGCTTAAGATTGCTTGGTGAGTGGAGTCACGACAAAGTCACCGTTGCTAAATAACTCAAGAACAAGTTGAGATATTGTAATAAAAAATCATACAAGGATACCTTATATTGAGACCTCACCATTACTAAAGATAGAAAAACACTGTCTGCTCAATAATTGAGAATGATCAAAGATATTTCAATGAAATTCATATAGATACCTTATATTGAGTCCTCTATTGGGTTTGCATATTGGTTGGGTGGGGTCAAGGGAAGGTCACCATGACTAAAAATAGAAAAAACGGTTTCTGCTTAATAAATAGAAAAACAATATATTAAGCTGTTGTAAGGAAACTTTATAGGTAAATACCTTATTGTGAGATCTTGCTTGGGATTGCATATGGGGTTGGTGGAGTGAAGGTAAAGATCACTGTTACTAAAAATAGAAAAATGGTTTCTGCTCAATAACTGGAGAACAAATTGAGATATGATAATGAACCTTCATACATAGATACCTTATTGCAAGACCTCGCATATGGGGTGGGTGGGGTCAAGGTCAGTGTTACTAAAACTAGTTTTTTTTTGGTCAATAACTTTAGTTTGGTTTAATATATTGTCATAAAAGTTGTATAGGTATCTTATAACAAGCAAAAGGCTGGGATTGTCTATGGGTTACTGGGGCCAAGTTCAAGGTTTCATTTACTAATTCTTTCATTCATATGGAACCATACTCAATCAGGTAATATTCCAATCAGATCTGATTCAAAACCTGATTCCGTGGAGTGGCCACGTTTCTAGTTTTATTATAGTACTAACTTTTAGGCAATGTTTTTTGAAAAATTTGGTTTTTGTGGAATTTCCACGTTTCTATAAACATTTGACAAAAATATAATATTTTATTTTAATAACAGTGGTCATTTATGACACTGTTGTGAGGAAGGATTTAGTAGCAGTAGTAAATTGGTATGATTGAAATGGACATGATGCACCATTTATAGGTTTCATTGAAGTGCCTATTTTGTAGGCATGAGTTTAAATCCTACCTGAACCCATGTATCCCCCCCTCAAAAAAAAAAAATTCTTTGGACTCAACTTTTTCTTTGATTCCATCCACATAATTAAATGTTTGCTACTTGAAAAATAAATTCGAGAACAATAGGAAATTATCATATTTGAATATGTGTCTATTCTTATGTGAAATATTTGACATTTTGAATTTTGTAATTTTCAGAGGACCCAAGACAGCTTCTTGATCAGATTTTGATAAAGCCTGGTGTGTCCTTCATGGACAGTTTGGCGCTTAACCTCTAAGACAGCAAGTTGAGTCATGTACGCGGCAGCGCAGTTCACAGAGCATGGAATTTGAACAGCTATTGATGAACAGAATCTAGGGGTCAGGATGGCGAACCATAACAGGTCTGCAGGGTTGGTATTCACAAAGCCCTGTGGGGAAACCTTAACTAAAGTAACTGTTGTACTTGAGTGAAAATTTCAGATCAACTTTCTATGTGAATTCCAATAATTTCTGTTTACAAAAGGTAAAATACTGAAATGCTAAGCAATATTTACAAGTTGTGAACATTTTTGTGTAGAATGACATATACATAAAACAGCCACAGTGTTAAGGGTCATATCCACACAGCTCCTAACGACAATCTTAACTTAAATCCTCGTTTTAGTGAAAAATTAAAAAAGAGTTTTCCTTGTGAAAACCAATCTTTTGTACTTGAAATCTGGTAAATTAAGGAGCATCTTTGGATTCTTTAGTAGAATACAAGTATTGAAAACAAAGTAAACTTTAAAGGAACTTGCCACAGACTTTTATGATTTTAAGAAATTTATTTAAGTTTTCACTTAGGAGCTTTGTGGATATGGCCCCTGGGCTTCTTACATGGATCCAGGTTTCTGGCTGCTTTGACTGCTGTTATTATATATGATATGGCCCCTGATATGGCCCCTGGTATGGCCCCTGGGCTTCTTACTAGGATCCAATGTTTCTGGCTGCTTTGACTGCTGTTATTTTTATGATGGAAGTGTGATTATTACTTTGTAGTTACTGTTATGTGTTAGTATTAGGACTGGGACGACTAGCAAATAGTACTGAATTACCTGCGGGTACCCAAAATGGCTATTTTCATTGAGCTCTAACAAGTTAGCATCCATTTTTAGCTCGACTATTCGAAGAATAGGTGAGCTTTCCTACTACCCACGGCGTCTGCGTCTGAATTTGGTTCAAGTTTTTATTCAGAAGTCTTGTAATTTCAAAACAACATAAATTATTCACTTGAAACTTGGAATATACCTTTGTCATCAACTCCAGTATCAGGGTGAACATTCCCCATAACTCTTTTTTATTTTGACAGAGTTATGTCCCTTTTTCACTTAAATTTTCTGGTTGAAGTTTATATTCAAAAGTTTTGTAACTTTTGTTATTCACTTGAAATTTGGAACTAACCTTTGTCATCAACTCTAGTATCAGGGGTAACTTTACCCATAACTCTATTTTGTATTTTGACAGAGTTATGCCCCCTTTTCACTTAGATTTTTTTGTTTAAAGTTTATATTCAAAAGTTTGGTAACTGCAAAACTACATAAGTTATTCACTTGGACCTTGTAACTAACCTTTGTCATCAACTCCAGTATCAAGTGTGACATTCCCTATAACTCTGTTTTGTATTTTGTAGTTATGCCCCTTTTTCAATTTGATTTTCTGGTCAAAGTTTATATTCAAAAGTTTTGTAACTTCAATACTACAAAAGCTTTTCACTTGAAACTTGGAATAAACCTTTGTCATCAACTCCAGTATCAGGGTGAACATTCCCCATAACTCTTTTTTATATTTTGACAGAGTTATGCCCCTTTTTCACATAACTTTTCTGGTTAAAGTTTATATTCCAAAGTTTTGTAACTTCAAAACTACATAAGTTATTCACTTGAAACTTGGAAGTAACCGTTGCCAGCAACTCTAGTATCAGGGGTAACTTTACCCATAACTCTATTTTGTATTTTGACAGAGTTATGCCCTCTTTTCACTTAGATTTTTTGTTTAAAGTTTATATTCAAAAGTTTGGTAACTTCAAAACTACATGTTATTCACTTGAAACTTGTAACTTACCTTTGTCATCAACTCAAGTACCAGGGGCAACATTACCCATAACTCTGTTTTGTATTTTGACTGAGTTAGCCCACTTTTTACATAGTCTTTGTGGTTAAAGTTTTTGTTCCAAAAATGTATGAACTATACAAGGCTTCACTTAAAAGTTTTGTATTTTAACAAATGTATTCCCCTTCCACTATCCAAAATATGTGCCAACTGAAATACATCGAATAGTCGAGCGCGCTGTCCTCTGACAGCTTTTGTGTAAAATATCATATCTTTTACATGTATGCTTTTGAAACTGTTATGCAGTATGAGGTTATATGTAGAAAACGTAGAAACAGGGAATACATTGTTTGGTTATAATTTAAATTATTATGTTTTATAAATATATTCATAGATAATATGCTTAATCTTTGAAATAAAAAATATAATTAAGCATTGAACTTACGCAAAAGCCATAGTAAAGGTTTATTTTTGTATTCAAGCAGTGTTTTTTTCTAGTTGATTTGGGGCCAAAATAGGGCCACATTCACAAAGCAAAAAAGTACCCTTTTTTTCACAAATTTTCCACCCAAATTCACAATTGCTAGCAAGTTTTTATTTGACTTTTATGAGCTTTATTTTTATTCCTTGCACAGGTTTTTGCCTAGACTGATTATGATGTTTATATCAAAAGGCATATAATGTGTACAAATTCAATTAAAATTGGTTACAACATTGTGTATTTTAATCCTGATAAAGTAACCTCATACATTATAGGCCAAAATGTTAAAATAATAATGAAATAAAAATATAAACGTGATTTATAGATACCGTATACTAGGGAATCACTAATTTTCACGGAGGTTTAATTTTCACACATTTCGTGCTACCGCCATTGCGCGACTTTATGTCCACCACGAATATTTTCCGATTTTGTAATTTCTCAACGCCTCCAGAGATTACACCTTTATTAAAATGTACGAAGGTTCACACATACCCGAATGTTTTAATCATATGCTTCATAAACTGTTTAGTTAAATATTTCTTACTATATTTTAATTAATTAATTCATCATACAATAAAGTACTGTAATATTTCTATAACACAGTTACGCATGACGCCATTTTAAACACTCATAACACAATAAATAAAAGTAAAATGCTATTGTTATTCATTTTTACCTTTCAGTGATTGAATATACGTAAGAACATAAGAATATGCAAACTTATCTTAGAAATGCAAAATTAAATTTGGTATAGGTAAGTTGACTGTTTTCACAAGTACACATATTGAGTAAAGAATTAGCGCCCCAGATTCGGAGCTTAAATTTTAGTGGGCATTGAATTAACAACAATGTGTCAGTTTGACCCGACGTGATATAAATTATATATTGTTTCACGTAAATATGCAGCCTTTATTCCACAGAAGTAGAACAGTGTTATTAATTAAAAGTCTAATATGGCACTGATAGCAACAAACAAGCGTGTTATGGTGACGTTTTTTTTTTCCAAAATCTGATTTGCGTGAAATGAAGGCCATGCGAATATGTCCGCGATCGCAGTTGCACGAAATTTGTACCCCGCAAATTTAAGTGATTTCACAGTACACTACGTATCGTGATTTTTGCCTAAATGTGCGTGTCACCGCAATTTAGTGCTGTGTGGAAGTCCACACTGGTCACCGTGAACCACGGGGACATCGCCGTGGACAATCGCAATGATACCATTTTGATTTTACATTGATAAGATCATTGTGGATCGCAGCGAATATCGCGGGTTAGTTAAAAATACACATAAATTTACAAGACAAGAATATGTTCGAATAAATCAATGTGCCGTATAAATGTAACATATACTGTTGTAGTGCTTTATGTGCATGCATGTACCTTTCATTATTGGTAATTAACTTTTATCACATGCTAAACCGTGTTTTTTTTGTCGCCTGACTTGGCGACATATAGGGGTTACTTATGTCGGAAGTGGCGGCGGTGGCGGCTGCGTCCCCTTTTGCTTGTCCGGAGCATAACTCTTAGACTATTAAAGCTATCAACATGAAACTTCATAGGGCGATAGACCTTATTTAGGGGAACTGCAGTGCACAAGAACCGTTAATCTGCACCTCATACTTTCGGAGTTATTGCTCTTTGTAAATTTTCATATTTATGTTTTGTGTCGCATTTTTAAGAAGTATTTTCTTTGCAATTAGCCTGAGTGCAGTGCTTTTGAAGATTTCAATAAATCTGTTTAAAAATATTTGAGCCTTAACCTTAAGTGCTTCTTCGTTTGGATTCACGTCAGCTATCCGGCGTCAGGCAACACATCTGACTGGCGGAGTTCTACTACTTGTATTACAGACCTTACGAATATTTTTATCTGTTTACACTCGTCCAGGAAATTTGTTAGCAAGTTTGCCAAAGGCTCGCGTACTCACAAAATTCCTGAACTCGTTTAGATCCTGTTAATGTGATATATATAATGTGATATATATAATGTGATATATATAATGTGCTATATATAATATGATATGTATAAAAGCCTATATATGATCAAATATGGACTGCACAGGCTAATCCGGGACGACACTTTACGCACATGCATTAAGACCGGTTTTTCCATGACGTGCCACAGATAAAGTAAGCAAGTGAACAATTACATGAAAGCGTAATGCCATTTAACAGTTTGTACGTGTTCAATGTCTGTAACGAGAGGCAATTGAATCAGTGAAATTGTTAAAATACAATTTTTGAAACACATGAAGTTGCAAATATTACACGTACACAATGTACACATGTACTTGTGTTAAATAAATTACATCTGTGCATACACTGTGTATGCGAATGCAGTAGCTTTTTCATTGAATAAGCCATTTACCAGTATTTCACGGCGAATCACCGCGGTGGTGTGGTCCACCGTGGAATCGATATTGATAAGGTCCACAGTGGACCATTGTTATCACCGTGGACGGCGCATGTTAAATCACCCCAATAGTTGCGCTGATTCTCCACAGTCAGATAAAATTTTCCATGTTAGGTGTGATTTTTAGGCAAAATCCATGCGATTTGTAGTGTAGCTATACATCGCATGAGATCGCATATGGGATGGGTGGGAACAAGGTCACTGTTTGAAAATTAGAAAAATGCTTTCTACTCAGCAACTCAAGAACAAAATTAACTTTGTTTATCACATGCTATACATTGTTTCCCGTGTAATACAACCATTATGAATATTTCTATCTTACAGATTTGTAAGATAACATTTTGAGCGTTTTCATTGGCTACATATTCTTTGACTTACCAATCGAATAACGTTATTTTGGTGAAATGACGTCGTCTACATGAGATGATGTCACGTCAGTACACAACTTTTTGGATTTATCAACATGTTTTGGTAAAATTAAAATATTTTTGTTTCGTTTAAAAGCATGTGATAAAAAACATCTGACACTCGTAGTCATTTTATACCATATTTTATTAAACTCGTTAGGAAATTCGTTAGTAAACTCACCCAAAGCTCGCTTACTAACAAAATTCCCGAACTCATTTAATAAAATATGGTATGAAATGACAACTCGTGTCAGATCCTATATTTAAGTGGCCTCTACTATTTATGCGGTTTGTATAGGTGAGCTTTCCTACTCAGGGTTGGTATCTGCGTCCGCGTTTGAATTTGGTTGAAGTTTTTATTTAAAAGTCTTGTAACTTCAAAACTACATAAGTTTTTCACTTGAAACTTGGAATATACCTTTGTCATCAACTCAGGTATCAGGGTCAACATTCCCCATAACTCTGTTTTGTATTTTGACAGAGTTATGCCCCTTTTTTCACACAGATTTTGTGGTTAAAGTTTATATTCAAAAGTTTTGTAACTTCAAAACTACATACATATACTTCAACTCGTCATCAACTCCAGTATCAGGGGCAACATTAATTATGTAAGTCTGTTTTGTGTTTTGACCGAGTTATGCCCCTTTTTAACATAGCTTTTCTGGTTAAAGTTTATATTCAGGTTAAAGTTTGTGTACAAGTACACATCTCTATCTACTACATATATTCATTTGAAATTTCATGGCCATTATGTAAGGTCACTGACAGAATATATGTACTATCAAAGCAGAGTGAATAGTCAAGCATGCTGTCCTGAGACAGCTCTTGTATTACAGAACAGAACAGAACAGAACTTTATTTACATATCAGGCATACAAGTATGCAGTAAGAGGAACATATACATTTGGTTATGCAATAGTTGGAGGAACAAGTACTTCACGGTTACAAAGGTTATGGTTATTCACCTTTCTGGATCTATTTGGAAGTGAAGTGTTTTGGTGAATCTGTTAAGCGGGCAGGGGTAGGGTTTTCTCTCCCTCAGGTTTTCCTAAAATCACCCCCTGGCTTAGGGGCAACCTAGAAATAAAGGTAGTTTCTATGGTCGTGCTAAGTTTTAGATTTTTCAAAAATACTTTTGCTTTTAAAAATGTTATGAGAAAATTTGAACACGTGCCTCATTTTCAAATAATTTCAGAAAAAAAAGGTAATTGGCTGTTTTGGCTACTGACAGCACTAACACAACAGCCTGTTAAGCCTAGATATGTTATATAATCGTAGCATGGCGTTTTCCATGTATCTGTTCACGCGGGGCGAGGGACCACTGAAGACAACATAGGACCTCTTTGTGCAGGCAGAGTGCTTCCTATTGGAGGGAAAGAAGCAGTACAGGACTGCAAGAAACTTCTTGAATAAGGTGAGCTGTAACCAAGGTGGCTGTAGTCTTAACACCAAGGTAGGTTGTAGTCTAGCATCAAGTTAGGCTGTAGTATAGCACCAAGGTGGACCAAGGTTGGATGTAGTCTTAACACCAAGGTGGGCTGTAGTCGAGCACTAAGATGGGCTGTAGTCTGTCACGAAGGTGGGCTGTAGTCTAACACCAAGCACACAGGAGGGTTGTAGTCAAGCACCAAGGTGGGCTGTAGAGTAGAACAAAGGTGAGCTGTAGTGTAGAACAAAGGTGGGCTGTAGTGTAGCACAAAGGTGGGCTGTAGTGTAGCACAAAGGTGGGCTGTAGTGTAGAACTAAGGTGGACTGTAGTGTAGCACAAAGGTGGGCTGTAGTGTAGCACACAGGAGGGCTGTAGTCTAACACCAAGCACACAGGAGGGCTGTAGTCGAGCTCCAAGGTGGGCTGAAGTGTAGCACAACGGTGGGCTGTAGTGTAGCACAAAGGTGGGCTGTAGTGTAGCACAAAGGTAGGCTGAAGTGTAGCACTAAGGTGGACTGAAGTCTAGCACCAGGGTGGGTTGTCATCTGGTACCAAGGTGGACCAAGGTGGGCTGTAGTGTAACACCACGGTGGGCTATGGTCGAGCACTAAGGTGGACTGTAGTCTTTCACCAAGTTTGGTTGTAGACTAACACCAAGCACACAGGTGGGCTGTAATTAAGCACCAAGATGGGCTGAAGTCCGGCCCTAAGGTGGGCTGTACTCTGGCACCAAGGTGGGCTGTAGTCTGGCACCAAGGTGGGCTGTAGTCTGGCACCAAGGTGGGCTGTAGTCTGGCACCAAGGTGGGCTGTAGTCTGGCACCAAGGTGGGCTGTAGTCTAACACAAAGGTGGGCTGTAGTCTGGCACCAAGGTGGGCTGTAGTCAAGCACCAAGGTGGGCTGTAGTCGAGCACTAAGGTGGGCTGTAGTCTAACACCAAGGTGGGCTGTAGTCGAGCACTAAGGTGGGCTGTACTCTGGCACCAAGGTGGGCTGTATTCTGGCACCAAGGTGGGCTGTAGTCGAGCACTAAGGTGGGCTGTAGTCTAACACCAAGGTGGGCTGTAGTCTAACACCAAGGTGGGCTGTAGTCTAACACCAAGGTGGGCTGTAGTCTAACACCAAGGTGGGCTGTAGTCTAACACCAAGGTGGGCTGTAGTCTAACACCAAGGTGGGCTGTAGTCGAGCACAAAGGTGGGCTGTACACTGGCACCAAGGTGGGCTGTATTCTGGCACCAAGGTGGGCTGTAGTCGAGCACTAAGGTGGGCTGTAGTCAAGCACCAAGGTGGGCTGTAGTCGAGCACTAAGGTGGGCTGTACTCTGGCACCAAGGTTGGCTGTACTCTGGCACCAAGTTGGGCTGTACTCTGGCACCAAGGTGGCCTGTAGTCTAGCACCAAGGTGGGCTGTAGTCTTAACACCAAGGTAGGCTGTAGTCTAGCATCAAGTTGGGCTGTAATCTGGCATCAAGGTGGACCAAGGTGGGCTGTAGTCGAGCACCAAGGTGGACTGTAGTCAAGTACCAAGGTAGGCTGTAGTCTAGCATCAAGTTGGGCTGTAATCTGGCATCAAGGTGGACCAAGGTGGGCTGTAGTCGAGCACCAAGGTGGGCTGTAGTCGAGCACCAAGGTGGGCTGTAGTCCAGCACCAAGGTGGGCTGTAGTCAAGCACCAAGGTGGGCTGTAGTCGAGCACCAAGGTGGGCTGTAGTCGAGCACCAAGGTGGGCTGTAGTCTAACACCAAGGTGGGCTGTAGTCGAGCACCAAGGTGGGCTGTAGTCTAACACCAAGGTGGGCTGTAGTCGAGCACCAAGGTGGGCTGTAGTCTAACACCAAGGTGGCTGTAGTCTAACACCAAGGTGGACTGTAGTCTAACACCAAGGTGGGCTGTAGTCTAACACCAAGGTGGGCTGTAGTCTAACACCAAGGTGGGCTGTAGTCTAACACCAAGGTGGGCTGTAGTCTAGCACCAAGGTGGGCTGTAGTCTAACACCAAGGTGGGCTGTAGTCTAAAACCAAGGTGGGCTGTAGTCTAACACCAAGGTGGGCTGTAGTCCAGCACCAAGGTGGGCTGTAGTCTAACACCAAGGTGGGCTGTAGTCGAGCACCAAGGTGGGCTGTAGTCGAGCACCAAGGTGGGTTGTAGTCGAGCACAAAGGTGGGCTGTAGTCGAGCACAAAGGTGGGCTGTAGTCTAACACCAAGGTGGGCTGTAGTCGAGCACAAAGGTGGGCTGTAGTCTAGCACCAAGGTGGGCTGTAGTCTAACACCAAGGTGGGCTGTAGTCGAGCACAAACGTGGGCTGTAGTCTAGCACCAAGGTGGGCTGTAGTCTAACACCATGGTGGGCTGTAGTTTAACAAAGGTGGGCTGTAGTCGAGCACAAAGGTGGGCTGTAGTCTAGCACCAAGGTGTGCTGTAGTCGAGCACCAATGTGGGCTGTAGTCGAGCACAAAGGTGGGCTGTAGTCGAGCACCAAGGTGGGCTGTAGTCGAGCACCAAGGTGGGCTGTAGTCTAACACCAAGGTGGGCTGTAGTCTAACACCAAGGTGGGCTGTAGTCAAGCACCAAGGTGGGCTGTAGTCTAACACCAAGGTGGGCTGTAGTCTAACACCAAGGTGGGCTGTAGTCTAACACCAAGGTGGGCTGTAGTCTAACACCAAGGTGGGCTGTAGTCTAACACCAAGGTGGGCTGTAGTCGAACACCAAGGTGGGCTGTAGTCAAGCACCAAGGTGGGCTGTAGTCTAACACCAAGGTGGGCTGTAGTCTAAAACCAAGGTGGGCTGTAGTCAAGTACCAAGGTGGGCTGTAGTCTAACACCAAGGTGGGCTGTAGTCTAAAACCAAGGTGGGCTGTAGTCTAACACCAAGGTGGGCTGTAGTCAAGCACAAAGGTGGGCTGTAGTCTAACACCAAGGTGGGCTGTAGTCGAGCACCAAGGTGGGCTGTAGTCGAGCACCAAGGTGGGTTGTAGTCGAGCACAAAGGTGGGCTGTAGTCGAGCACAAAGGTGGGCTGTAGTCTAACACCAAGGTGGGCTGTAGTCGAGCACAAAGGTGGGCTGTAGTCTAGCACCAAGGTGGGCTGTAGTCTAACACCAAGGTGGGCTGTAGTCGAGCACAAACGTGGGCTGTAGTCTAGCACCAAGGTGGGCTGTAGTCTAACACCATGGTGGGCTGTAGTTTAACAAAGGTGGGCTGTAGTCGAGCACAAAGGTGGGCTGTAGTCTAGCACCAAGGTGGGCTGTAGTCGAGCACCAAGGTGGGCTGTAGTCGAGCACCAAGGTGTGCTGTAGTCTAACACCAAGGTGGGCTGTAGTCGAGCACCAAGGTGGGCTGTAGTCTAACACCAAGGTGGGCTGTAGTCTAGCACCAAGGTGGGCTGTAGTCTAACACCAAGGTGGGCTGTAGTCTAACACCAAGGTGGGCTGTAGTCTAACACCAAGGTGGGCTGTAGTCTAACACCAAGGTGTGCTGTAGTCTAACACCAAGGTGGGCTGTAGTCTAACACCAAGGTGGGCTGTAGTCAAGCACCAAGGTGGGCTGTAGTCTAACACCAAGGTGGGCTGTAGTCTAAAACCAAGGTGGGCTGTAGTCAAGCACCAAGGTGGGCTGTAGTCTAACACCAAGGTGGGCTGTAGTCTAAAACCAAGGTGGGCTGTAGTCTAACACCAAGGTGGGCTGTAGTCAAGCACAAAGGTGGGCTGTAGTCTAACACCAAGGTGGGCTGTAGTCGAGCACCAAGGTGGGCTGTAGTCGAGCACCAAGGTGGGCTGAAGTCGAGCACAAAGGTGGGCTGTAGTCTAGCACCAAGGTGGGCTGTAGTCGAGCACAATGGTGGGCTGTAGTCGAACACCAAGCTGGGCTGTAGTCGAGCACAAAGGTGGGCTGTAGTCGAACACCAAGGTGGGCTGTAGTCGAGCACAAAGGTGGGCTGTAGTCTAGCACCAAGGTGGGCTGTAGTCTAGCACCAAGGTGGGCTGTAATCTAGCACCAAGGTGGGCTGTAGTCTAACACCAAGGTGGGCTGTAGTCGAGCACCAACGTGGGCTGTATTCGAGCACAAAGGTGGGCTGTAGTCTAGCACCAAGGTGGGCTGTAGTCTAACACCAAGGTGGGCTGTAGTCTAACACCAAGGTGGGCTGTAGTCTAACACCAAGGTGGGCTGTAGTCGAGCACAAACGTGGGCTGTAGTCTAGCACCAAGGTGGGCTGTAGTCTAACACCAAGGTGGGCTGTAGTTTAACAAAGGTGGGCTGTAGTCAAGCACAAAGGTGGGCTGTAGTCTAGCACCAAGGTGGGCTGTAGTCGAGCACAAAGGTGGGCTGTAGTCGAACACCAAGCTGGGCTGTAGTCGAGCACAAAGGTGGGCTGTAGTCGAACACCAAGGTGGGCTGTAGTCGAGCACAAAGGTGGGCTGTAGTCCAGCACCAAGGTGGGCTGTAGTCAAGCACCAAGGTGGGCTGTAGTCGAGCACCAAGGTGGGCTGTAGTCGAGCACCAAGGTGGGCTGTAGTCTAACACCAAGGTGGGCTGTAGTCGAGCACCAAGGTGGGCTGTAGTCTAACACCAAGGTGGGCTGTAGTCTAACACCAAGGTGGGCTGTAGTCGAGCACCAAGGTGGGCTGTAGTCTAACACCAAGGTGGGCTGTAGTCTAACACCAAGGTGGGCTGTAGTCTAACACCAAGGTGGGCTGTAGTCTAACACCAAGGTGGGCTGTAGTCTAACACCAAGGTGGGCTGTAGTCGAGCACAAAGGTGGGCTGTAGTCGAACACCAAGGTGGGCTGTAGTCGAGCACAAACGTGGGCTGTAGTCTAACACCAAGGTGATCTGTAGTCAAGTACCAAGGTGGGCTGTATTCTGGCACCAAAGTGGGCTGTAGTCGAGCACCAAGGTGGGCTGTAGTCTAGCACCAAGGTGGGCTGTAGTCTAGCACCAAGGTGGGCTGTAGTCTAGCACCAAGGTGGGCTGTAGTCTAGCACCAAGGTGGGCTGTAGTCAAGCACCAATGTGGGCTGTATTTTGGCACCAAGGTGGGCTGTATTCAAGCACCAAGGTGGGCTGTATTTTGGCACCAAGGTGGGCTGTATACAAGCACCAAGGTGGGCTGTAGTCAAGCACCAAGGTGGGCTGTATTTTGGCACCAAGGTGGGCTGTAGTCAAGCACCAAGGTGGGCTGTAGTCAAGCACCAAGGTGGACTGTAGTCTAGCACCAAGGTTAGCTGTGGCCTTACACCAAGCACAAAGTTGGGCAGTAGTCTGGCACCAAGGTTGGCTGTTGCCTAACACCTAGCACAAAGGTGGGCTGTATATAAGCACCAAGGTGGGCTGTATACAAGCACCAAGGTGGGCTGTAGTCAAGCACCAAGGTGGCCTGTATACAAGCACAAAGGTGGGCTGTAGTCAAGCAACAAGGTGGGCTGTAGTCAAGCACCAAGGTGGGCTGTATTTTGGCACCAAGGTGGGCTGTATTCAAGCACCAAGGTGGGCTGTACTTTGGCACCAAGGTGGGCTGTATACAAGCACCAAGGTGGGCTGTAGTCAAGCACCAAGGTGGGCTGTATACAAGCACCAAGGTGGGCTGTAGTCGAGCACTAAGGTGGGCTGTAGTCTAACACCAAGGTGGGCTGTAGTCGAGCACTAAGGTGGGCTGTACTCTGGCACCAAGGTGGGCTGTATTCTGGCACCAAGGTGGGCTGTAGTCAAGCACAAAGGTGGGCTGTAGTCTAACACCAAGGTGGGCTGTAGTCGAGCACCAAGGTGGGCTGTAGTCGAGCACCAAGGTGGGCTGTAGTCGAGCACAAAGGTGGGATGTAGTCGAGCACAAAGGTGGGCTGTAGTCTAACACCAAGGTGGGCTGTAGTCGAGCACAAAGGTGGGCTGTAGTCTGGCACCAAGGTGGGCTGTAGTCTAACACCAAGGTGGGCTGTAGTCGAGCACAAACGTGGGCTGTAGTCTAACACCAAGGTGGGCTGTAGTTTAACAAAGGTGGGCTGTAGTCAAGCACAAAGGTGGGCTGTAGTCTAGCACCAAGGTGGGCTGTAGTCGAGCACAAAGGTGGGCTGTAGTCGAACACCAAGCTGGGCTGTAGTCGAGCACAAAGGTGGGCTGTAGTCGAACACCAAGGTGGGCTGTAGTCGAGCACAAAGGTGGGCTGTAGTCCAGCACCAAGGTGGGCTGTAGTCAAGCACCAAGGTGGGCTGTAGTCGAGCACCAAGGTGGGCTGTAGTCGAGCACCAAGGTGGGCTGTAGTCTAACACCAAGGTGGGCTGTAGTCGAGCACCAAGGTGGGCTGTAGTCTAACACCAAGGTGGGCTGTAGTCTAACACCAAGGTGGGCTGTAGTCGAGCACCAAGGTGGGCTGTAGTCTAACACCAAGGTGGGCTGTAGTCTAACACCAAGGTGGGCTGTAGTCTAACACCAAGGTGGGCTGTAGTCTAACACCAAGGTGGGCTGTAGTCTAACACCAAGGTGGGCTGTAGTCGAGCACAAAGGTGGGCTGTAGTCGAACACCAAGGTGGGCTGTAGTCGAGCACAAACGTGGGCTGTAGTCTAACACCAAGGTGATCTGTAGTCAAGTACCAAGGTGGGCTGTATTCTGGCACCAAAGTGGGCTGTAGTCGAGCACCAAGGTGGGCTGTAGTCTAGCACCAAGGTGGGCTGTAGTCTAGCACCAAGGTGGGCTGTAGTCTAGCACCAAGGTGGGCTGTAGTCTAGCACCAAGGTGGGCTGTAGTCAAACACCAATGTGGGCTGTATTTTGGCACCAAGGTGGGCTGTATTCAAGCACCAAGGTGGGCTGTATTTTGGCACCAAGGTGGGCTGTATACAAGCACCAAGGTGGGCTGTAGTCAAGCACCAAGGTGGGCTGTATTTTGGCACCAAGGTGGGCTGTAGTCAAGCACCAAGGTGGGCTGTAGTCAAGCACCAAGGTGGACTGTAGTCTAGCACCAAGGTTAGCTGTGGCCTTACACCAAGCACAAAGTTGGGCAGTAGTCTGGCACCAAGGTTGGCTGTTGCCTAACACCTAGCACAAAGGTGGGCTGTATATAAGCACCAAGGTGGGCTGTATACAAGCACCAAGGTGGGCTGTAGTCAAGCACCAAGGTGGCCTGTATACAAGCACAAAGGTGGGCTGTAGTCAAGCAACAAGGTGGGCTGTAGTCAAGCACCAAGGTGGGCTGTATTTTGGCACCAAGGTGGGCTGTATTCAAGCACCAAGGTGGGCTGTACTTTGGCACCAAGGTGGGCTGTATACAAGCACCAAGGTGGGCTGTAGTCAAGCACCAAGGTGGGCTGTATACAAGCACCAAGGTGGGCTGTAGTCGAGCACTAAGGTGGGCTGTAGTCTAACACCAAGGTGGGCTGTAGTCGAGCACTAAGGTGGGCTGTACTCTGGCACCAAGGTGGGCTGTATTCTGGCACCAAGGTGGGCTGTAGTCAAGCACAAAGGTGGGCTGTAGTCTAACACCAAGGTGGGCTGTAGTCGAGCACCAAGGTGGGCTGTAGTCGAGCACCAAGGTGGGCTGTAGTCGAGCACAAAGGTGGGATGTAGTCGAGCACAAAGGTGGGCTGTAGTCTAACACCAAGGTGGGCTGTAGTCGAGCACAAAGGTGGGCTGTAGTCTGGCACCAAGGTGGGCTGTAGTCTAACACCAAGGTGGGCTGTAGTCGAGCACAAACGTGGGCTGTAGTCTAACACCAAGGTGGGCTGTAGTTTAACAAAGGTGGGCTGTAGTCAAGCACAAAGGTGGGCTGTAGTCTAGCACCAAGGTGGGCTGTAGTCGAGCACAAAGGTGGGCTGTAGTCGAACACCAAGCTGGGCTGTAGTCGAGCACAAAGGTGGGCTGTAGTCGAACACCAAGGTGGGCTGTAGTCGAGCACAAAGGTGGGCTGTAGTCCAGCACCAAGGTGGGCTGTAGTCAAGCACCAAGGTGGGCTGTAGTCGAGCACCAAGGTGGGCTGTAGTCGAGCACCAAGGTGGGCTGTAGTCTAACACCAAGGTGGGCTGTAGTCGAGCACCAAGGTGGGCTGTAGTCTAACACCAAGGTGGGCTGTAGTCTAACACCAAGGTGGGCTGTAGTCGAGCACCAAGGTGGGCTGTAGTCTAACACCAAGGTGGGCTGTAGTCTAACACCAAGGTGGGCTGTAGTCTAACACCAAGGTGGGCTGTAGTCTAACACCAAGGTGGGCTGTAGTCTAACACCAAGGTGGGCTGTAGTCGAGCACAAAGGTGGGCTGTAGTCGAACACCAAGGTGGGCTGTAGTCGAGCACAAACGTGGGCTGTAGTCTAACACCAAGGTGATCTGTAGTCAAGTACCAAGGTGGGCTGTATTCTGGCACCAAAGTGGGCTGTAGTCGAGCACCAAGGTGGGCTGTAGTCTAGCACCAAGGTGGGCTGTAGTCTAGCACCAAGGTGGGCTGTAGTCTAGCACCAAGGTGGGCTGTAGTCTAGCACCAAGGTGGGCTGTAGTCAAACACCAATGTGGGCTGTATTTTGGCACCAAGGTGGGCTGTATTCAAGCACCAAGGTGGGCTGTATTTTGGCACCAAGGTGGGCTGTATACAAGCACCAAGGTGGGCTGTAGTCAAGCACCAAGGTGGGCTGTATTTTGGCACCAAGGTGGGCTGTAGTCAAGCACCAAGGTGGGCTGTAGTCAAGCACCAAGGTGGACTGTAGTCTAGCACCAAGGTTAGCTGTGGCCTTACACCAAGCACAAAGTTGGGCAGTAGTCTGGCACCAAGGTTGGCTGTTGCCTAACACCTAGCACAAAGGTGGGCTGTATATAAGCACCAAGGTGGGCTGTATACAAGCACCAAGGTGGGCTGTAGTCAAGCACCAAGGTGGCCTGTATACAAGCACAAAGGTGGGCTGTAGTCAAGCAACAAGGTGGGCTGTAGTCAAGCACCAAGGTGGGCTGTATTTTGGCACCAAGGTGGGCTGTATTCAAGCACCAAGGTGGGCTGTACTTTGGCACCAAGGTGGGCTGTATACAAGCACCAAGGTGGGCTGTAGTCAAGCACCAAGGTGGGCTGTATACAAGCACCAAGGTGGGCTGTAGTCGAGCACTAAGGTGGGCTGTAGTCTAACACCAAGGTGGGCTGTAGTCGAGCACTAAGGTGGGCTGTACTCTGGCACCAAGGTGGGCTGTATTCTGGCACCAAGGTGGGCTGTAGTCAAGCACAAAGGTGGGCTGTAGTCTAACACCAAGGTGGGCTGTAGTCGAGCACCAAGGTGGGCTGTAGTCGAGCACCAAGGTGGGCTGTAGTCGAGCACAAAGGTGGGATGTAGTCGAGCACAAAGGTGGGCTGTAGTCTAACACCAAGGTGGGCTGTAGTCGAGCACAAAGGTGGGCTGTAGTCTGGCACCAAGGTGGGCTGTAGTCTAACACCAAGGTGGGCTGTAGTCGAGCACAAACGTGGGCTGTAGTCTAACACCAAGGTGGGCTGTAGTTTAACAAAGGTGGGCTGTAGTCAAGCACAAAGGTGGGCTGTAGTCTAGCACCAAGGTGGGCTGTAGTCGAGCACAAAGGTGGGCTGTAGTCGAACACCAAGCTGGGCTGTAGTCGAGCACAAAGGTGGGCTGTAGTCGAACACCAAGGTGGGCTGTAGTCGAGCACAAAGGTGGGCTGTAGTCCAGCACCAAGGTGGGCTGTAGTCAAGCACCAAGGTGGGCTGTAGTCGAGCACCAAGGTGGGCTGTAGTCGAGCACCAAGGTGGGCTGTAGTCTAACACCAAGGTGGGCTGTAGTCGAGCACCAAGGTGGGCTGTAGTCTAACACCAAGGTGGGCTGTAGTCTAACACCAAGGTGGGCTGTAGTCGAGCACCAAGGTGGGCTGTAGTCTAACACCAAGGTGGGCTGTAGTCTAACACCAAGGTGGGCTGTAGTCTAACACCAAGGTGGGCTGTAGTCTAACACCAAGGTGGGCTGTAGTCTAACACCAAGGTGGGCTGTAGTCGAGCACAAAGGTGGGCTGTAGTCGAACACCAAGGTGGGCTGTAGTCGAGCACAAACGTGGGCTGTAGTCTAACACCAAGGTGATCTGTAGTCAAGTACCAAGGTGGGCTGTATTCTGGCACCAAAGTGGGCTGTAGTCGAGCACCAAGGTGGGCTGTAGTCTAGCACCAAGGTGGGCTGTAGTCTAGCACCAAGGTGGGCTGTAGTCTAGCACCAAGGTGGGCTGTAGTCTAGCACCAAGGTGGGCTGTAGTCAAACACCAATGTGGGCTGTATTTTGGCACCAAGGTGGGCTGTATTCAAGCACCAAGGTGGGCTGTATTTTGGCACCAAGGTGGGCTGTATACAAGCACCAAGGTGGGCTGTAGTCAAGCACCAAGGTGGGCTGTATTTTGGCACCAAGGTGGGCTGTAGTCAAGCACCAAGGTGGGCTGTAGTCAAGCACCAAGGTGGACTGTAGTCTAGCACCAAGGTTAGCTGTGGCCTTACACCAAGCACAAAGTTGGGCAGTAGTCTGGCACCAAGGTTGGCTGTTGCCTAACACCTAGCACAAAGGTGGGCTGTATATAAGCACCAAGGTGGGCTGTATACAAGCACCAAGGTGGGCTGTAGTCAAGCACCAAGGTGGCCTGTATACAAGCACAAAGGTGGGCTGTAGTCAAGCAACAAGGTGGGCTGTAGTCAAGCACCAAGGTGGGCTGTATTTTGGCACCAAGGTGGGCTGTATTCAAGCACCAAGGTGGGCTGTACTTTGGCACCAAGGTGGGCTGTATACAAGCACCAAGGTGGGCTGTAGTCAAGCACCAAGGTGGGCTGTATACAAGCACCAAGGTGGGCTGTAGTCGAGCACTAAGGTGGGCTGTAGTCTAACACCAAGGTGGGCTGTAGTCGAGCACTAAGGTGGGCTGTACTCTGGCGCCAAGGTGGGCTGTATTCTGGCACCAAGGTGGGCTGTAGTCAAGCACAAAGGTGGGCTGTAGTCTAACACCAAGGTGGGCTGTAGTCGAGCACCAAGGTGGGCTGTAGTCGAGCACCAAGGTGGGCTGTAGTCGAGCACAAAGGTGGGATGTAGTCGAGCACAAAGGTGGGCTGTTGTCTAACACCAAGGTGGGCTGTAGTCGAGCACAAAGGTGGGCTGTAGTCTGGCACCAAGGTGGGCTGTAGTCTAACACCAAGGTGGGCTGTAGTCGAGCACAAACGTGGGCTGTAGTCTAACACCAAGGTGGGCTGTAGTTTAACAAAGGTGGGCTGTAGTCAAGCACCAAGGTGGGCTGTAATCTAGCACCAAGGTGGGCTGTAGTCTAACACCAAGGTGGGCTGTAGTCGAGCACAAAGGTGGGCTGTAGTCTAGCACCAAGGTGGGCTGTAATCTAGCACCAAGGTGGGCTGTAGTCTAACACCAAGGTGGGCTGTAGTCGAGCACCAAGGTGGGCTGTAGTCTAACACCAAGGTGGGCTGTAGTCTAACACCAAGGTGGACTGTAGTCTAACACCAAGGTGGGCTGTAGTCGAGCACCAAGGTGGGCTGTAGTCTAACACCAAGGTGGGCTGTAGTCGAGCACAAAGGTGGGCTGTAGTCTGGCACCAAGGTGGGCTGTAGTCTAACACCAAGGTGGGCTGTAGTCGAGCACCAAGGTGGGCTGTAGTCAAGCACCAAGGTGGGCTGTAGTCCAGCACCAAGGTGGGCTGTAGTCAAGCACCAAGGTGGGCTGTAGTCGAGCAAAAACGTGGGCTGTAGTCTAGCACCAAGGTGGGCTGTAGTCTAACACCAAGGTGGGCTGTAGTTTAACAAAGGTGGGCTGTAGTCAAGCACAAAAGTGGGCTGTAGTCTAGCACCAAGGTGGGCTGTAGTCGAGCACCAAGGTGGGCTGTAGTCAAGCACCAAGGTGGGCTGTAGTCCAGCACCAAGGTGGGCTGTAGTCGAGCACCAAGGTGGGCTGTAGTCGAGCACCAAGGTGGGCTGTAGTCGAGCACCATGGTGGGCTGTAGTCTAACACCAAGGTGGGCTGTAGTCGAGCACCAAGGTGGGCTGTAGTCTAACACCAAGGTGGGCTGTAGTCGAGCACCAAGGTGGGCTGTAGTCTAACACCAAGGTGGGCTGTAGTCTAACACCAAGGTGGACTGTAGTCTAACACCAAGGTGGGCTGTAGTCTAACACCAAGGTGGGCTGTAGTCTAACACCAAGGTGGGCTATAGTCTAATACCAAGGTGGGCTGTAGTCTATCACCAAGGTGGGCTGTAGTCTAACACCAAGGTGGGCTGTAGTCTAAAACCAAGGTGGGCTGTAGTCTAACACCAAGGTGGGCTGTAGTCAAGCACCAAGGTGGGCTGTGGTCTAAAACCAAGGTGGGCTGTAGTCGAGTACCAAGGTGGGCTGTAGTCGAGCACCAAGGTGGGCTGTAGTCTAACACCAAGGTGGGCTGTAGTCGAGCACAAAGGTGGGCTGTAGTCTAGCACCAAGGTGGGCTGTAGTCTAACACCAAGGTGGGCTGTAGTCGAGCACCAAGGTGGGCTGTAGTCAAGCACCAAGGTGGGCTGTAGTCCAGCACCAAGGTGGGCTGTAGTCAAGCACCAAGGTGGGCTGTAGTCGAGCACCAAGGTGGGCTGTAGTCGAGCACCATGGTGGGCTGTAGTCTAACACCAAGGTGGGCTGTAGTCGAGCACCAATGTGGGCTGTAGTCGAGCACAAAGGTGGGCTGTAGTCGAGCACCAAGGTGGGCTGTAGTCGAACACCAAGGTGGGCTGTAGTCGAGCACCAAGGTGGGCTGTAGTCTAACACCAAGGTGGGCTGTAGTCGAGCACAAAGGTGGGCTGTAGTCGAACACCAAGCTGGGCTGTAGTCGAGCACAAAGGTGGGCTGTAGTCGAACACCAAGGTGGGCTGTAGTCGAGCACAAAGGTGGGCTGTAGTCAAGCACCAAGGTGGGCTGTAGTCTAGCACCAAGGTGGGCTGTAATCTAGCACCAAGGTGGGCTGTAGTCTAACACCAAGGTGGGCTGTAGTCGAGCACAAAGGTGGGCTGTAGTCTAGCACCAAGGTGGGCTGTAGTCTAACACCAAGGTGGGCTGTAGTCGAGCACCAAGGTGGGCTGTAGTCTAACACCAAGGTGGGCTGTAGTCGAGCACAAAGGTGGGCTGTAGTCTAGCACCAAGGTGGGCTGTAGTCTAACACCAAGGTGGGCTGTAGTCGAGCACCAAGGTAGGCTGTAGTCGAGCACAAAGGTGGGCTGTAGTCTAGCACCAAGGTGGGCTGTAGTCGAGCACCAATGTGGGCTGTAGTCGAGCACAAAGGTGGGCTGTAGTCAAGCACCAAGGTGGGCTGTAGTCGAGCACAAAGGTGGGCTGTAGTCTAGCACCAAGGTGGGCTGTAGTTAACGCCAAGGTTGGCTGTGGTTGAGCACCAAGGTGGGCTGTAGTCTTACACCAAGCTTAAAGATGGGCTGTAGTCTAACACCAAGGTGGGCTGTAGTCTTAACTTGAAGGTGGGCTGTAGTCTAGCATCATTTTGGGCTATAGTCTAGCACCACGGTGCACCAAGGTTGGCTGAAGTCTAACACCAAGGTGGGCTTTAGTCAAGCACCAAGGTGGGCTGTAGTCTAGCACCAATTCGGCTGTAGCCTAACACCAAGCACACAGGTGGGCTGTAGTCAAGCACCAGTGGGCTGTAGTCAAGCTCCGAGGTGGGCTGTAGTCTGGCACCAAAGTGGGCTGTAGTCGAGCACTAAGGTGGGCTGTAGTCTAGCACCAATGTAGGCTGTAGTCTTTCACCAAGGTGGGCTGTAGCCTATCACCAAGCACACAGGTGGGCTGTAGTCGAGCACCAATGTGGGCTGAAGTTGAGCACCAAGATGGGGTGTAGTCTGGCACTGAGATGGGCTGCATGCTGGCTTGGTGATGGGCTGTATTCAAGCACAAGGTGGGCTGTAGTCTAGCACCAAGTTGGGCTGTAGTCAAGCACCAAGACGGGCTGTAGTCTGTCACTAAGGTGGGCTGTATTCTGGCACCAAAGTGGGTTGTAGTTGAGCACTAAGGTAGGCTGTAGTCTAGCACCAAGGTGGGCTGTAGCCCAACACCAAGCTCACAGGTGGGCTGTAGTCGAGAACCAAGGTGGGCTGTGGTCCAGCACCAAGATAGGCTGTAGTAGGCTAGCATCATCGTGGGCTGTAGTCTAACACCAAGCACAAATGTGGGCTGTAGTCTAATACCAAGGTAGGCTGTAGACTTAACACCAAGGTAGGGTAGAGTCTAGCATCAAGTTGGGCTATAGTCCAGCACCAAGGTGGGATGTAGTCAACCACTAAGTGGGCTGTAGTCTGGCATCAAGATGGGCTGTAGCCTTATACCAAGGCGGACTGTAGTCGAGCACTAAGGTGGGGTGTAGGCCAGAACCAAGGTGGGCTGTAGCCTAACACCAAGCACACAGAAGGGCTGTAGTCGAGCACCAAGGTGGGCTGTAGCCTAACATAATGCACAAAGTTAGGCTGTAGTCTAACACCAAGGTGGGCTGTAGTCAAGCACTAAGGTGGGCTGTAGTCTAGTACCAAGGTGGGCTGTAGTCTTAACACCAAGGTGGGATGTAGTCTAGACCAAGGTGGGCTGTAGTCTAGTACCAAGGTGGGCTGAAGTCAAGCACCAAGGTGGGCTGTAGCCTAACACAAAGAAATAGGTGGGCTGTAGTCTAACACAAAGGGGGGCTGTAGACTTAACACCAAGGTGGGCTTTGTTTTAGTATCAAGTTGGACTGTAGACTAGCACCGGGGTGGACCAAGGTGGGTTGTTGTCGAGCACAAAGGTGGGTTGAAGCCTAACACCAAGAACAAAAGTGGGCTGTAGTCTACAACCAAGGTGGGCTGTAGTCGAGCACCAACATGGGCTGTATTTTGGTACCAAGGAGGGCTGTAGTCTAACACCAAGCACAAAGGTGGGCTGTAAGCTATCACCAAGGTGGGCTGTAAGCTATCACCAAGGTGGGCTGTAGTCGAGCACCAAGGTGGCCTGTAGTCTAGCACTGAGGTGGGCTGTAGTCTAGCACCTAAGTGGGCTGTAGTCTATCACCAAGGTGGGCTGTAGTCGAGCACTGAGGTGGGCTGTAGTCTAGCACTTAAGTGGGCTGTAGTCTTCACCAAGGTGGGCTGTAGTCGAGCACTGAGGTGGGCTGTAGTGTATCACCAAGGTGGGCTGTAGTCTATCACCAAGGTGGGCTGTAGTCGAGCACAGGTGGGCTGTAGTCTAGCACTTAAGTGGGCTGTAGTCTTCACAAAGGTGGGCTGTAGTCGAGCACTGAGGTGGGCTGTAGTGTATCACCAAGGTGGGCTGTAGTCGAGCACTGAGGTGGGCTGTAGTGTATCACCAAGGTGGGCTGTAGTCTATCACCAAGGTGGGCTGTAGTCAAGGACTGAGGTGGGCTGTAGTGTATCACCAAGGTGGGCTGTAGTCTATCACCAAGGTGGGCTGTAGTCGAGCACTGAGGTGGGCTGTAGTGTATCACCAAGGTGGGCTGTAGTCTATCACCAAGGTGGGCTGTAGTCAAGGACTGAGGTGGGCTGTAGTGTATCACCAAGGTGGGCTGTAGTCTATCACCAAGGTGGGCTGTAGTCGAGCACTGAGTTGGGCTGTAGTCTGGCACCAAGGTGGACTATAGTCGAGCATTAAGGTGTGGTGTAGCCTAACACCAAGCACACAGGTGGTCTGACGTCGAGTACCAAGGTGATCTGTAGTCAAATACTGAGGTGGGCTGTAGTTGAGCACTAAGGTGGGCTGTAGTCGAACACCAAGGTGGGCTGTAGTCGAGCACAAAGGTGGGCTGTAGTCTAGCACCAAGGTGGGCTGTAGTCAAGCACCAAGGTGGGCTGTAGTCTAACACCAAGGTGGGCTGTAGTCTAAAACCAAGGTGGGCTGTAGTCTAACACCAAGGTGGGCTGTAGTCAAGCACAAAGGTGGGCTGTAGTCTAACACCAAGGTGGGCTGTAGTCGAGCACCAAGGTGGGCTGTAGTCGAGCACCAAGGTGGGTTGTAGTCGAGCACAAAGGTGGGCTGTAGTCGAGCACAAAGGTGGGCTGTAGTCTAACACCAAGGTGGGCTGTAGTCGAGCACAAAGGTGGGCTGTAGTCTAGCACCAAGGTGGGCTGTAGTCTAACACCAAGGTGGGCTGTAGTCGAGCACAAACGTGGGCTGTAGTCTAGCACCAAGGTGGGCTGTAGTCTAACACCATGGTGGGCTGTAGTTTAACAAAGGTGGGCTGTAGTCGAGCACAAAGGTGGGCTGTAGTCTAGCACCAAGGTGGGCTGTAGTCGAGCACCAATGTGGGCTGTAGTCGAGCACAAAGGTGGGCTGTAGTCGAGCACCAAGGTGGGCTGTAGTCGAGCACCAAGGTGGGCTGTAGTCGAGCACCAAGGTGTGCTGTAGTCTAACACCAAGGTGGGCTGTAGTCGAGCACCAAGGTGGGCTGTAGTCTAACACTAAGGTGGGCTGTAGTCTAACACCAAGGTGGGCTGTAGTCTAACACCAAGGTGGGCTGTAGTCTAACACCAAGGTGGGCTGTAGTCTAACACCAAGGTGGGCTGTAGTCTAACACCAAGGTGGGCTGTAGTCAAGCACCAAGGTGGGCTGTAGTCTAACACCAAGGTGGGCTGTAGTCTAAAACCAAGGTGGGCTGTAGTCAAGCACCAAGGTGGGCTGTAGTCTAACACCAAGGTGGGCTGTAGTCTAAAACCAAGGTGGGCTGTAGTCTAACACCAAGGTGGGCTGTAGTCAAGCACAAAGGTGGGCTGTAGTCTAACACCAAGGTGGGCTGTAGTCGAGCGCCAAGGTGGGCTGTAGTCGAGCACCAAGGTGGGCTGAAGTCGAGCACAAACTTGGGCTGTAGTCTAGCACCAAGGTGGGCTGTAGTCGAGCACAATGGTGGGCTGTAGTCGAACACCAAGCTGGGCTGTAGTCGAGCACAAAGGTGGGCTGTAGTCGAACACCAAGGTGGGCTGTAGTCGAGCACAAAGGTGGGCTGTAGTCTAGCACCAAGGTGGGCTGTAGTCTAGCACCAAGGTGGGCTGTAATCTAGCACCAAGGTGGGCTGTAGTCTAACACCAAGGTGGGCTGTAGTCGAGCACCAACGTGGGCTGTATTCGAGCACAAAGGTGGGCTGTAGTCTAGCACCAAGGTGGGCTGTAGTCGAGCACCAATGTGGGCTGTAGACGAGCACAAAGGTGGGCTGTAGTCGAGCACCAAGGTGGCCTGTAGTCTAACACCAAGGTGGGCTGTAGTCGAGCACCAACGTGGGATGTAGTCTAACACCAAGGTGGGCTGTAGTCTAACACCAAGGTGTAGTCTAACACCAAGGTGGGCTGTAGTCAAGCACCAAGGTGGGCTGTAGTCTAACACCAAGGTGGGCTGTAGTCTAAAACCAAGGTGGGCTGTAGTCAAGCACCAAGGTGGGCTGTAGTCTAACACCAAGGTGGGCTGTAGTCTAAAACCAAGGTGGGCTGTAGTCTAACACCAAGGTGGGCTGTAGTCAAGCACAAAGGTGGGCTGTAGTCTAACACCAAGGTGGGCTGTAGTCGAGCACCAAGGTGGGCTGTAGTCGAGCACCAAGGTGGGCTGTAGTCGAGCACAAAGGTGGGATGTAGTCGAGCACAAAGGTGGGCTGTAGTCTAACACCAAGGTGGGCTGTAGTCGAGCACAAAGGTGGGCTGTAGTCTGGCACCAAGGTGGGCTGTAGTCTAACACCAAGGTGGGCTGTAGTCGAGCACAAACGTGGGCTGTAGTCTAGCACCAAGGTGGGCTGTAGTCTAACACCAAGGTGGGCTGTAGTTTAACAAAGGTGGGCTGTAGTCAAGCACAAAGGTGGGCTGTAGTCTAGCACCAAGGTGGGCTGTAGTCTAGCACCAAGGTGGGCTGTAATCTAGCACCAAGGTGGGCTGTAGTCTAACACCAAGGTGGGCTGTAGTCGAGCACAAAGGTGGGCTGTAGTCTAGCACCAAGGTGGGCTGTAATCTAACACCAAGGTGGGCTGTAGTCGAGCACCAAGGTGGGCTGTAGTCCAGCACCAAGGTGGGCTGTAGTCCAGCACCAAGGTGGGCTGTAGTCAAGCACCAAGGTGGGCTGTAGTCGAGCACCATGGTGGGCTGTAGTCTAACACCAAGGTGGGCTGTAGTCGAGCACCAAGGTGGGCTGTAGTCTAACACCAAGGTGGGCTGTAGTCTAACACCAAGGTGGACTGTAGTCTAACACCAAGGTGGGCTGTAGTCGAGCACCAAGGTGGGCTGTAGTCGAGCACCAAGGTGGGCTGTAGTCGAGCACAAAGGTGGGATGTAGTCGAGCACAAAGGTGGGCTGTAGTCTAACACCAAGGTGGGCTGTAGTCGAGCACAAAGGTGGGCTGTAGTCTGGCACCAAGGTGGGCTGTAGTCTAACACCAAGGTGGGCTGCAGTCGAGCACAAACGTGGGCTGTAGTCTAGCACCAAGGTGGGCTGTAGTCTAACACCAAGGTGGGCTGTAGTTTAACAAAGGTGGGCTGTAGTCAAGCACAAAGGTGGGCTGTAGTCTAGCACCAAGGTGGGCTGTAGTCGAGCACAAAGGTGGGCTGTAGTCGAACACCAAGCTGGGCTGTAGTCGAGCACAAAGGTGGGCTGTAGTCGAACACCAAGGTGGGCTGTAGTCGAGCACAAAGGTGGGCTGTATTCTAGCACCAAGGTGGGCTGTAGTCTAGCACCAAGGTGGGCTGTAATCTAGCACCAAGGTGGGCTGTATTCTAACACCAAGGTGGGCTGTAGTCGAGCACAAAGGTGGGCTGTAGTCTAGCACCAAGGTGGGCTGTAGTCTAACACCAAGGTGGGCTGTAGTCGAGCACCAAGGTGGGCTGTAGTCAAGCACCAAGGTGGGCTGTAGTCCAGCACCAAGGTGGGCTGTAGTCAAGCACCAAGGTGGGCTGTAGTCGAGCACAAACGTGGGCTGTAGTCTAGCACCAAGGTGGGCTGTAGTCTAACACCAAGGTGGGCTGTAGTTTAACAAAGGTGGGCTGTAGTCAAGCACAAAGGTGGGCTGTAGTCTAGCACCAAGGTGGGCTGTAGTCGAGCACAAAGGTGGGCTGTAGTCGAACACCAAGCTGGGCTGTAGTCGAGCACAAAGGTGGGCTGTAGTCGAACACCAAGGTGGGCTGTAGTCGAGCACAAAGGTGGGCTGTAGTCTAGCACCAAGGTGGGCTGTAGTCTAGCACCAAGGTGGGCTGTAATCTAGCACCAATGTGGGCTGTAGTCTAACACCAAGGTGGGCTGTAGTCGAGCACAAAGGTGGGCTGTAGTCTAGCACCAAGGTGGGCTGTAGTCTAACACCAAGGTGGGCTGTAGTCGAGCACCAAGGTGGGCTGTAGTCAAGCACCAAGGTGGGCTGTAGTCCAGCACCAAGGTGGGCTGTAGTCGAGCACCAAGGTGGGCTGTAGTCGAGCACCAAGGTGGGCTGTAGTCGAGCACCATGGTGGGCAGTAGTCTAACACCAAGGTGGGCTGTAGTCGAGCACCAAGGTGGGCTGTAGTCTAACACCAAGGTGGGCTGTAGTCGAGCACCAAGGTGGGCTGAAGTTGAGCACCAAGATGGGGTGTAGTCTGGCACTGAGATGGGCTGCATGCTGGCTTGGTGATGGGCTGTATTCAAGCACAAGGTGGGCTGTAGTCTAGCACCAAGTTGGGCTGTAGTCAAGCACCAAGACGGGCTGTAGTCTGTCACTAAGGTGGGCTGTATTCTGGCACCAAAGTGGGTTGTAGTTGAGCACTAAGGTAGGCTGTAGTCTAGCACCAAGGTGGGCTGTAGCCCAACACCAAGCTCACAGGTGGGCTGTAGTCGAGAACCAAGGTGGGCTGTGGTCCAGCACCAAGATAGGCTGTAGTAGGCTAGCATCATCGTGGGCTGTAGTCTAACACCAAGCACAAATGTGGGCTGTAGTCTAATACCAAGGTAGGCTGTAGACTTAACACCAAGGTAGGGTAGAGTCTAGCATCAAGTTGGGCTATAGTCCAGCACCAAGGTGGGATGTAGTCAACCACTAAGTGGGCTGTAGTCTGGCATCAAGATGGGCTGTAGCCTTATACCAAGGCGGACTGCAGTCGAGCACTAAGGTGGGGTGTAGGCCAGAACCAAGGTGGGCTGTAGCCTAACACCAAGCACACAGAAGGGCTGTAGTCGAGCACCAAGGTGGGCTGTAGCCTAACATAATGCACAAAGTTAGGCTGTAGTCTAACACCAAGGTGGGCTGTAGTCAAGCACTAAGGTGGGCTGTAGTCTAGTACCAAGGTGGGCTGTAGTCTTAACACCAAGGTGGGATGTAGTCTAGACCAAGGTGGGCTGTAGTCTAGTACCAAGGTGGGCTGAAGTCAAGCACCAAGGTGGGCTGTAGCCTAACACAAAGAAATAGGTGGGCTGTAGTCCAGCACCAAGGTGGGCTGTAGTCAAGCACCAAGGTAGGCTGTAGTCGAGCACAAACGTGGGCTGTAGTCTAGCACCAAGGTGGGCTGTAGTCTAACACCAAGGTGGGCTGTAGTTTAACAAAGGTGGGCTGTAGTCAAGCACAAAGGTGGGCTGTAGTCTAGCACCAAGGTGGGCTGTAGTCGAGCACAAAGGTGGGCTGTAGTCGAACACCAAGCTGGGCTGTAGTCGAGCACAAAGGTGGGCTGTAGTCTAGCACCAAGGTGGGCTGTAGTCTAGCACCAAGGTGGGCTGTAATCTAGCACCAATGTGGGCTGTAGTCTAACACCAAGGTGGGCTGTAGTCGAGCACAAAGGTGGGCTGTAGTCTAGCACCAAGGTGGGCTGTAGTCTAACACCAAGGTGGGCTGTAGTCGAGCACCAAGGTGGGCTGTAGTCAAGCACCAAGGTGGGCTGTAGTCCAGCACCAAGGTGGGCTGTAGTCGAGCACCAAGGTGGGCTGTAGTCGAGCACCAAGGTGGGCTGTAGTCGAGCACCATGGTGGGCTGTAGTCTAACACCAAGGTGGGCTGTAGTCGAGCACCAAGGTGGGCTGTAGTCTAACACCAAGGTGGGCTGTAGTCGAGCACAAAGGTGGGCTGTAGTCGAACACCAAGCTGGGCTGTAGTCGAGCACAAAGGTGGGCTGTAGTCGAACACCAAGGTGGGCTGTAGTCGAGCACAAAGGTGGGCTGTAGTCAAGCACCAAGGTGGGCTGTAGTCTAGCACCAAGGTGGGCTGTAATCTAGCACCAAGGTGGGCTGTAGTCTAACACCAAGGTGGGCTGTAGTCGAGCACAAAGGTGGGCTGTAGTCTAGCACCAAGGTGGTCTGTAGTCTAACACCAAGGTGGGCTGTAGTCGAGCACCAAGGTGGGCTGTAGTCTAACACCAAGGTGGGCTGTAGTCGAGCACAAAGGTGGGCTGTAGTCTAGCACCAAGGTGGGCTGTAGTCTAACACCAAGGTGGGCTGTAGTCGAGCACCAAGGTAGGCTGTAGTCGAGCACAAAGGTGGGCTGTAGTCTAGCACCAAGGTGGGCTGTAGTCGAGCACCAATGTGGGCTGTAGTCGAGCACAAAGGTGGGCTGTAGTCAAGCACCAAGGTGGGCTGTAGTCGAGCACAAAGGTGGGCTGTAGTCTAGCACCAAGGTGGGCTGTAGTTAACGCCAAGGTTGGCTGTGGTTGAGCACCAAGGTGGGCTGTAGTCTTACACCAAGCTTAAAGGTGGGCTGTAGTCTAACACCAAGGTGGGCTGTAGTCTTAACTTGAAGGTGGGCTGTAGTCTAGCATCATGTTGGGCTATAGTCTAGCACCACGGTGCACCAAGGTTGGCTGAAGTCTAACACCAAGGTGGGCTTTAGTCAAGCACCAAGGTGGGCTGTAGTCTAGCACCAATTCGGCTGTAGCCTAACACCAAGCACACAGGTGGGCTGTAGTCAAGCACCAGTGGGCTGTAGTCAAGCTCCGAGGTGGGCTGTAGTCTGGCACCAAAGTGGGCTGTAGTCGAGCACTAAGGTGGGCTGTAGTCTAGCACCAATGTAGGCTGTAGTCTTTCACCAAGGTGGGCTGTAGCCTATCACCAAGCACACAGGTGGGCTGTAGTCGAGCACCAATGTGGGCTGAAGTTGAGCACCAAGATGGGGTGTAGTCTGGCACTGAGATGGGCTGCATGCTGGCTTGGTGATGGGCTGTATTCAAGCACAAGGTGGGCTGTAGTCTAGCACCAAGTTGGGCTGTAGTCAAGCACCAAGACGGGCTGTAGTCTGTCACTAAGGTGGGCTGTATTCTGGCACCAAAGTGGGTTGTAGTTGAGCACTAAGGTAGGCTGTAGTCTAGCACCAAGGTGGGCTGTAGCCCAACACCAAGCTCACAGGTGGGCTGTAGTCGAGAACCAAGGTGGGCTGTGGTCCAGCACCAAGATAGGCTGTAGTAGGCTAGCATCATCGTGGGCTGTAGTCTAACACCAAGCACAAATGTGGGCTGTAGTCTAATACCAAGGTAGGCTGTAGACTTAACACCAAGGTAGGGTAGAGTCTAGCATCAAGTTGGGCTATAGTCCAGCACCAAGGTGGGATGTAGTCAACCACTAAGTGGGCTGTAGTCTGGCATCAAGATGGGCTGTAGCCTTATACCAAGGCGGACTGCAGTCGAGCACTAAGGTGGGGTGTAGGCCAGAACCAAGGTGGGCTGTAGCCTAACACCAAGCACACAGAAGGGCTGTAGTCGAGCACCAAGGTGGGCTGTAGCCTAACATAATGCACAAAGTTAGGCTGTAGTCTAACACCAAGGTGGGCTGTAGTCAAGCACTAAGGTGGGCTGTAGTCTAGTACCAAGGTGGGCTGTAGTCTTAACACCAAGGTGGGATGTAGTCTAGACCAAGGTGGGCTGTAGTCTAGTACCAAGGTGGGCTGAAGTCAAGCACCAAGGTGGGCTGTAGCCTAACACAAAGAAATAGGTGGGCTGTAGTCCAGCACCAAGGTGGGCTGTAGTCAAGCACCAAGGTGGGCTGTAGTCGAGCACAAACGTGGGCTGTAGTCTAGCACCAAGGTGGGCTGTAGTCTAACACCAAGGTGGGCTGTAGTTTAACAAAGGTGGGCTGTAGTCAAGCACAAAGGTGGGCTGTAGTCTAGCACCAAGGTGGGCTGTAGTCGAGCACAAAGGTGGGCTGTAGTCGAACACCAAGCTGGGCTGTAGTCGAGCACAAAGGTGGGCTGTAGTCTAGCACCAAGGTGGGCTGTAGTCTAGCACCAAGGTGGGCTGTAATCTAGCACCAATGTGGGCTGTAGTCTAACACCAAGGTGGGCTGTAGTCGAGCACAAAGGTGGGCTGTAGTCTAGCACCAAGGTGGGCTGTAGTCTAACACCAAGGTGGGCTGTAGTCGAGCACCAAGGTGGGCTGTAGTCAAGCACCAAGGTGGGCTGTAGTCCAGCACCAAGGTGGGCTGTAGTCGAACACCAAGCTGGGCTGTAGTCGAGCACAAAGGTGGGCTGTAGTCGAACACCAAGGTGGGCTGTAGTCGAGCACAAAGGTGGGCTGTAGTCAAGCACCAAGGTGGGCTGTAGTCTAGCACCAAGGTGGGCTGTAATCTAGCACCAAGGTGGGCTGTAGTCTAACACCAAGGTGGGCTGTAGTCGAGCACAAAGGTGGGCTGTAGTCTAGCACCAAGGTGGTCTGTAGTCTAACACCAAGGTGGGCTGTAGTCGAGCACCAAGGTGGGCTGTAGTCTAACACCAAGGTGGGCTGTAGTCGAGCACAAAGGTGGGCTGTAGTCTAGCACCAAGGTGGGCTGTAGTCTAACACCAAGGTGGGCTGTAGTCGAGCACCAAGGTAGGCTGTAGTCGAGCACAAAGGTGGGCTGTAGTCTAGCACCAAGGTGGGCTGTAGTCGAGCACCAATGTGGGCTGTAGTCGAGCACAAAGGTGGGCTGTAGTCAAGCACCAAGGTGGGCTGTAGTCGAGCACAAAGGTGGGCTGTAGTCTAGCACCAAGGTGGGCTGTAGTTAACGCCAAGGTTGGCTGTGGTTGAGCACCAAGGTGGGCTGTAGTCTTACACCAAGCTTAAAGGTGGGCTGTAGTCTAACACCAAGGTGGGCTGTAGTCTTAACTTGAAGGTGGGCTGTAGTCTAGCATCATGTTGGGCTATAGTCTAGCACCACGGTGCACCAAGGTTGGCTGAAGTCTAACACCAAGGTGGGCTTTAGTCAAGCACCAAGGTGGGCTGTAGTCTAGCACCAATTCGGCTGTAGCCTAACACCAAGCACACAGGTGGGCTGTAGTCAAGCACCAGTGGGCTGTAGTCAAGCTCCGAGGTGGGCTGTAGTCTGGCACCAAAGTGGGCTGTAGTCGAGCACTAAGGTGGGCTGTAGTCTAGCACCAATGTAGGCTGTAGTCTTTCACCAAGGTGGGCTGTAGCCTATCACCAAGCACACAGGTGGGCTGTAGTCGAGCACCAATGTGGGCTGAAGTTGAGCACCAAGATGGGGTGTAGTCTGGCACTGAGATGGGCTGCATGCTGGCTTGGTGATGGGCTGTATTCAAGCACAAGGTGGGCTGTAGTCTAGCACCAAGTTGGGCTGTAGTCAAGCACCAAGACGGGCTGTAGTCTGTCACTAAGGTGGGCTGTATTCTGGCACCAAAGTGGGTTGTAGTTGAGCACTAAGGTAGGCTGTAGTCTAGCACCAAGGTGGGCTGTAGCCCAACACCAAGCTCACAGGTGGGCTGTAGTCGAGAACCAAGGTGGGCTGTGGTCCAGCACCAAGATAGGCTGTAGTAGGCTAGCATCATCGTGGGCTGTAGTCTAACACCAAGCACAAATGTGGGCTGTAGTCTAATACCAAGGTAGGCTGTAGACTTAACACCAAGGTAGGGTAGAGTCTAGCATCAAGTTGGGCTATAGTCCAGCACCAAGGTGGGATGTAGTCAACCACTAAGTGGGCTGTAGTCTGGCATCAAGATGGGCTGTAGCCTTATACCAAGGCGGACTGCAGTCGAGCACTAAGGTGGGGTGTAGGCCAGAACCAAGGTGGGCTGTAGCCTAACACCAAGCACACAGAAGGGCTGTAGTCGAGCACCAAGGTGGGCTGTAGCCTAACATAATGCACAAAGTTAGGCTGTAGTCTAACACCAAGGTGGGCTGTAGTCAAGCACTAAGGTGGGCTGTAGTCTAGTACCAAGGTGGGCTGTAGTCTTAACACCAAGGTGGGATGTAGTCTAGACCAAGGTGGGCTGTAGTCTAGTACCAAGGTGGGCTGAAGTCAAGCACCAAGGTGGGCTGTAGCCTAACACAAAGAAATAGGTGGGCTGTAGTCCAGCACCAAGGTGGGCTGTAGTCAAGCACCAAGGTGGGCTGTAGTCGAGCACAAACGTGGGCTGTAGTCTAGCACCAAGGTGGGCTGTAGTCTAACACCAAGGTGGGCTGTAGTTTAACAAAGGTGGGCTGTAGTCAAGCACAAAGGTGGGCTGTAGTCTAGCACCAAGGTGGGCTGTAGTCGAGCACAAAGGTGGGCTGTAGTCGAACACCAAGCTGGGCTGTAGTCGAGCACAAAGGTGGGCTGTAGTCTAGCACCAAGGTGGGCTGTAGTCTAGCACCAAGGTGGGCTGTAATCTAGCACCAATGTGGGCTGTAGTCTAACACCAAGGTGGGCTGTAGTCGAGCACAAAGGTGGGCTGTAGTCTAGCACCAAGGTGGGCTGTAGTCTAACACCAAGGTGGGCTGTAGTCGAGCACCAAGGTGGGCTGTAGTCAAGCACCAAGGTGGGCTGTAGTCCAGCACCAAGGTGGGCTGTAGTCGAGCACCAAGGTGGGCTGTAGTCGAGCACCAAGGTGGGCTGTAGTCGAGCACCATGGTGGGCTGTAGTCTAACACCAAGGTGGGCTGTAGTCGAGCACCAAGGTGGGCTGTAGTCTAACACCAAGGTGGGCTGTAGTCGAGCACAAAGGTGGGCTGTAGTCGAACACCAAGCTGGGCTGTAGTCGAGCACAAAGGTGGGCTGTAGTCGAACACCAAGGTGGGCTGTAGTCGAGCACAAAGGTGGGCTGTAGTCAAGCACCAAGGTGGGCTGTAGTCTAGCACCAAGGTGGGCTGTAATCTAGCACCAAGGTGGGCTGTAGTCTAACACCAAGGTGGGCTGTAGTCGAGCACAAAGGTGGGCTGTAGTCTAGCACCAAGGTGGTCTGTAGTCTAACACCAAGGTGGGCTGTAGTCGAGCACCAAGGTGGGCTGTAGTCTAACACCAAGGTGGGCTGTAGTCGAGCACAAAGGTGGGCTGTAGTCTAGCACCAAGGTGGGCTGTAGTCTAACACCAAGGTGGGCTGTAGTCGAGCACCAAGGTAGGCTGTAGTCGAGCACAAAGGTGGGCTGTAGTCTAGCACCAAGGTGGGCTGTAGTCGAGCACCAATGTGGGCTGTAGTCGAGCACAAAGGTGGGCTGTAGTCAAGCACCAAGGTGGGCTGTAGTCGAGCACAAAGGTGGGCTGTAGTCTAGCACCAAGGTGGGCTGTAGTTAACGCCAAGGTTGGCTGTGGTTGAGCACCAAGGTGGGCTGTAGTCTTACACCAAGCTTAAAGGTGGGCTGTAGTCTAACACCAAGGTGGGCTGTAGTCTTAACTTGAAGGTGGGCTGTAGTCTAGCATCATGTTGGGCTATAGTCTAGCACCACGGTGCACCAAGGTTGGCTGAAGTCTAACACCAAGGTGGGCTTTAGTCAAGCACCAAGGTGGGCTGTAGTCTAGCACCAATTCGGCTGTAGCCTAACACCAAGCACACAGGTGGGCTGTAGTCAAGCTCCGAGGTGGGCTGTAGTCTGGCACCAAAGTGGGCTGTAGTCGAGCACTAAGGTGGGCTGTAGTCTAGCACCAATGTAGGCTGTAGTCTTTCACCAAGGTGGGCTGTAGCCTATCACCAAGCACACAGGTGGGCTGTAGTCGAGCACCAATGTGGGCTGAAGTTGAGCACCAAGATGGGGTGTAGTCTGGCACTGAGATGGGCTGCATGCTGGCTTGGTGATGGGCTGTATTCAAGCACAAGGTGGGCTGTAGTCTAGCACCAAGTTGGGCTGTAGTCAAGCACCAAGACGGGCTGTAGTCTGTCACTAAGGTGGGCTGTATTCTGGCACCAAAGTGGGTTGTAGTTGAGCACTAAGGTAGGCTGTAGTCTAGCACCAAGGTGGGCTGTAGCCCAACACCAAGCTCACAGGTGGGCTGTAGTCGAGAACCAAGGTGGGCTGTGGTCCAGCACCAAGATAGGCTGTAGTAGGCTAGCATCATCGTGGGCTGTAGTCTAACACCAAGCACAAATGTGGGCTGTAGTCTAATACCAAGGTAGGCTGTAGACTTAACACCAAGGTAGGGTAGAGTCTAGCATCAAGTTGGGCTATAGTCCAGCACCAAGGTGGGATGTAGTCAACCACTAAGTGGGCTGTAGTCTGGCATCAAGATGGGCTGTAGCCTTATACCAAGGCGGACTGTAGTCGAGCACTAAGGTGGGGTGTAGGCCAGAACCAAGGTGGGCTGTAGCCTAACACCAAGCACACAGAAGGGCTGTAGTCGAGCACCAAGGTGGGCTGTAGCCTAACATAATGCACAAAGTTAGGCTGTAGTCTAACACCAAGGTGGGCTGTAGTCAAGCACTAAGGTGGGCTGTAGTCTAGTACCAAGGTGGGCTGTAGTCTTAACACCAAGGTGGGATGTAGTCTAGACCAAGGTGGGCTGTAGTCTAGTACCAAGGTGGGCTGAAGTCAAGCACCAAGGTGGGCTGTAGCCTAACACAAAGAAATAGGTGGGCTGTAGTCTAACACAAAGGGGGGCTGTAGACTTAACACCAAGGTGGGCTTTGTTTTAGTATCAAGTTGGACTGTAGACTAGCACCGGGGTGGACCAAGGTGGGTTGTTGTCGAGCACAAAGGTGGGTTGAAGCCTAACACCAAGAACAAAAGTGGGCTGTAGTCTACAACCAAGGTGGGCTGTAGTCGAGCACCAACATGGGCTGTATTTTGGTACCAAGGAGGGCTGTAGTCTAACACCAAGCACAAAGGTGGGCTGTAAGCTATCACCAAGGTGGGCTGTAAGCTATCACCAAGGTGGGCTGTAGTCGAGCACCAAGGTGGCCTGTAGTCTAGCACTGAGGTGGGCTGTAGTCTAGCACCTAAGTGGGCTGTAGTCTATCACCAAGGTGGGCTGTAGTCGAGCACTGAGGTGGGCTGTAGTCTAGCACTTAAGTGGGCTGTAGTCTTCACCAAGGTGGGCTGTAGTCGAGCACTGAGGTGGGCTGTAGTGTATCACCAAGGTGGGCTGTAGTCTATCACCAAGGTGGGCTGTAGTCGAGCACAGGTGGGCTGTAGTCTAGCACTTAAGTGGGCTGTAGTCTTCACAAAGGTGGGCTGTAGTCGAGCACTGAGGTGGGCTGTAGTGTATCACCAAGGTGGGCTGTAGTCGAGCACTGAGGTGGGCTGTAGTGTATCACCAAGGTGGGCTGTAGTCTATCACCAAGGTGGGCTGTAGTCAAGGACTGAGGTGGGCTGTAGTGTATCACCAAGGTGGGCTGTAGTCTATCACCAAGGTGGGCTGTAGTCGAGCACTGAGGTGGGCTGTAGTGTATCACCAAGGTGGGCTGTAGTCTATCACCAAGGTGGGCTGTAGTCAAGGACTGAGGTGGGCTGTAGTGTATCACCAAGGTGGGCTGTAGTCTATCACCAAGGTGGGCTGTAGTCGAGCACTGAGTTGGGCTGTAGTCTGGCACCAAGGTGGACTATAGTCGAGCATTAAGGTGTGGTGTAGCCTAACACCAAGCACACAGGTGGTCTGACGTCGAGTACCAAGGTGATCTGTAGTCAAATACTGAGGTGGGCTGTAGTTGAGCACTAAGGTGGGCTGTAGTCGAACACCAAGGTGGGCTGTAGTCGAGCACAAAGGTGGGCTGTAGTCTAGCACCAAGGTGGGCTGTAGTCTAGCACCAAGGTGGGCTGTAGTCTAACACCAAGGTGGGCTGTAGTCAAGCACCAAGGTGGGCTGTAGTCTAACACCAAGGTGGGCTGTAGTCTAAAACCAAGGTGGGCTGTAGTCTAACACCAAGGTGGGCTGTAGTCAAGCACAAAGGTGGGCTGTAGTCTAACACCAAGGTGGGCTGTAGTCGAGCACCAAGGTGGGCTGTAGTCGAGCACCAAGGTGGGTTGTAGTCGAGCACAAAGGTGGGCTGTAGTCGAGCACAAAGGTGGGCTGTAGTCTAACACCAAGGTGGGCTGTAGTCGAGCACAAAGGTGGGCTGTAGTCTAGCACCAAGGTGGGCTGTAGTCTAACACCAAGGTGGGCTGTAGTCGAGCACAAACGTGGGCTGTAGTCTAGCACCAAGGTGGGCTGTAGTCTAACACCATGGTGGGCTGTAGTTTAACAAAGGTGGGCTGTAGTCGAGCACAAAGGTGGGCTGTAGTCTAGCACCAAGGTGGGCTGTAGTCGAGCACCAATGTGGGCTGTAGTCGAGCACAAAGGTGGGCTGTAGTCGAGCACCAAGGTGGGCTGTAGTCGAGCACCAAGGTGGGCTGTAGTCGAGCACCAAGGTGTGCTGTAGTCTAACACCAAGGTGGGCTGTAGTCGAGCACCAAGGTGGGCTGTAGTCTAACACCAAGGTGGGCTGTAGTCTAACACCAAGGTGGGCTGTAGTCGAGCGCCAAGGTGGGCTGTAGTCGAGCACCAAGGTGGGCTGAAGTCGAGCACAAAGGTGGGCTGTAGTCTAGCACCAAGGTGGGCTGTAGTCGAGCACAATGGTGGGCTGTAGTCGAACACCAAGCTGGGCTGTAGTCGAGCACAAAGGTGGGCTGTAGTCGAACACCAAGGTGGGCTGTAGTCGAGCACAAAGGTGGGCTGTAGTCTAGCACCAAGGTGGGCTGTAGTCTAGCACCAAGGTGGGCTGTAATCTAGCACCAAGGTGGGCTGTAGTCTAACACCAAGGTGGGCTGTAGTCGAGCACCAACGTGGGCTGTATTCGAGCACAAAGGTGGGCTGTAGTCTAGCACCAAGGTGGGCTGTAGTCGAGCATCAATGTGGGCTGTAGACGAGCACAAAGGTGGGCTGTAGTCGAGCACCAAGGTGGCCTGTAGTCTAACACCAAGGTGGGCTGTAGTCGAGCACCAACGTGGGATGTAGTCTAACACCAAGGTGGGCTGTAGTCTAACACCAAGGTGTAGTCTAACACCAAGGTGGGCTGTAGTCAAGCACCAAGGTGGGCTGTAGTCTAACACCAAGGTGGGCTGTAGTCTAAAACCAAGGTGGGCTGTAGTCAAGCACCAAGGTGGGCTGTAGTCTAACACCAAGGTGGGCTGTAGTCTAAAACCAAGGTGGGCTGTAGTCTAACACCAAGGTGGGCTGTAGTCAAGCACAAAGGTGGGCTGTAGTCTAACACCAAGGTGGGCTGTAGTCGAGCACCAAGGTGGGCTGTAGTCGAGCACCAAGGTGGGCTGTAGTCGAGCACAAAGGTGGGATGTAGTCGAGCACCAAGGTGGGCTGTAGTCTAACACCAAGGTGGGCTGTAGTCGAGCACAAAGGTGGGCTGTAGTCTGGCACCAAGGTGGGCTGTAGTCTAACACCAAGGTGGGCTGTAGTCGAGCACAAACGTGGGCTGTAGTCTAGCACCAAGGTGGGCTGTAGTCTAACACCAAGGTGGGCTGTAGTTTAACAAAGGTGGGCTGTAGTCAAGCACAAAGGTGGGCTGTAGTCTAGCACCAAGGTGGGCTGTAGTCTAGCACCAAGCTGGGCTGTAATCTAGCACCAAGGTGGGCTGTAGTCTAACACCAAGGTGGGCTGTAGTCGAGCACAAAGGTGGGCTGTAGTCTAGCACCAAGGTGGGCTGTAGTCTAACACCAAGGTGGGCTGTAGTCGAGCACCAAGGTGGGCTGTAGTCCAGCACCAAGGTGGGCTGTAGTCCAGCACCAAGGTGGGCTGTAGTCAAGCACCAAGGTGGGCTGTAGTCGAGCACCATGGTGGGCTGTAGTCTAACACCAAGGTGGGCTGTAGTCGAGCACCAAGGTGGGCTGTAGTCTAACACCAAGGTGGGCTGTAGTCTAACACCAAGGTGGACTGTAGTCTAACACCAAGGTGGGCTGTAGTCGAGCACCAAGGTGGGCTGTAGTCGAGCACCAAGGTGGGCTGTAGTCGAGCACAAAGGTGGGATGTAGTCGAGCACAAAGGTGGGCTGTAGTCTAACACCAAGGTGGGCTGTAGTCGAGCACAAAGGTGGGCTGTAGTCTGGCACCAAGGTGGGCTGTAGTCTAACACCAAGGTGGGCTGCAGTCGAGCGCAAACGTGGGCTGTAGTCTAGCACCAAGGTGGGCTGTAGTCTAACACCAAGGTGGGCTGTAGTTTAACAAAGGTGGGCTGTAGTCAAGCACAAAGGTGGGCTGTAGTCTAGCACCAAGGTGGGCTGTAGTCGAGCACAAAGGTGGGCTGTAGTCGAACACCAAGCTGGGCTGTAGTCGAGCACAAAGGTGGGCTGTAGTCGAACACCAAGGTGGGCTGTAGTCGAGCACAAAGGTGGGTTGTATTCTAGCACCAAGGTGGGCTGTAGTCTAGCACCAAGGTGGGCTGTAATCTAGCACCAAGGTGGGCTGTATTCTAACACCAAGGTGGGCTGTAGTCGAGCACAAAGGTGGGCTGTAGTCTAGCACCAAGGTGGGCTGTAGTCTAACACCAAGGTGGGCTGTAGTCGAGCACCAAGGTGGGCTGTAGTCAAGCACCAAGGTGGGCTGTAGTCCAGCACCAAGGTGGGCTGTAGTCAAGCACCAAGGTGGGCTGTAGTCGAGCACAAACGTGGGCTGTAGTCTAGCACCAAGGTGGGCTGTAGTCTAACACCAAGGTGGGCTGTAGTTTAACAAAGGTGGGCTGTAGTCAAGCACAAAGGTGGGCTGTAGTCTAGCACCAAGGTGGGCTGTAGTCGAGCACAAAGGTGGGCTGTAGTCGAACACCAAGCTGGGCTGTAGTCGAGCACAAAGGTGGGCTGTAGTCGAACACCAAGGTGGGCTGTAGTCGAGCACAAAGGTGGGCTGTAGTCTAGCACCAAGGTGGGCTGTAGTCTAGCACCAAGGTGGGCTGTAATCTAGCACCAATGTGGGCTGTAGTCTAACACCAAGGTGGGCTGTAGTCGAGCACAAAGGTGGGCTGTAGTCTAGCACCAAGGTGGGCTGTAGTCTAACACCAAGGTGGGCTGTAGTCGAGCACCAAGGTGGGCTGTAGTCAAGCACCAAGGTGGGCTGTAGTCCAGCACCAAGGTGGGCTGTAGTCGAGCACCAAGGTGGGCTGTAGTCGAGCACCAAGGTGGGCTGTAGTCGAGCACCATGGTGGGCAGTAGTCTAACACCAAGGTGGGCTGTAGTCGAGCACCAAGGTGGGCTGTAGTCTAACACCAAGGTGGGCTGTAGTCTAACACCAAGGTGGGCTGTAGTCTAACACCAAGGTGGGCTGTAGTCTAACACCAAGGTGGGCTGTAGTCAAGCACCAAGGTGGGCTGTAGTCTAACACCAAGGTGGGCTGTAGTCTAAAACCAAGGTGGGCTGTAGTCTAACACCAAGGTGGGCTGTAGTCAAGCACCAAGGTGGGCTGTAGTCTAACACCAAGGTGGGCTGTAGTCGAGCACCAAGGTGGGTTGTAGTCGAGCACAAAGGTGGGCTGTAGTCGAGCACAAAGGTGGGCTGTAGTCGAGCACAAAGGTGGGCTGTAGTCGAGCACAAAGGTGGGCTGTAGTCTAGCACCAAGGTGGGCTGTAGTCGAGCACAAAGGTGGGCTGTAGTCGAGCACAAAGGTGGGCTGTAGTCGAGCACCAAGGTGGGCTGTAGTCGAGCACCAAGGTGGGCTGTAGTCGAGCACCAAGGTGGGCTGTAGTCTAACACCAAGGTGGGCTGTAGTCGAGCACCAAGGTGGGCTGTAGTCTAACACCAAGGTGGGCTGTAGTCGAGCACCAATGTGGGCTGTAGTCTAACACCAAGGTGTTCTGTAGTCTAACACCAAGGTGGGCTGTAGTCTAACACCAAGGTGGGCTGTAGTCTAACACCAAGGTGGGCTGTAGTCTAACACCAAGGTGGGCTGTAGTCGAGCACCAAGGTGGGCTGTAGTCGAGCACCAAGGTGGGCTGTAGTCGAGCACAAAGGTGGGCTTTAGTCGAGCACAAAGGTGGGCTGTAGTCTAGCACCAAGGTGGGCTGTAGTCGAGCACAAAGGTGGGCTGTAGTCGAGCACAAAGGTGGGCTGTAGTCGAACACCAAGCTGGGCTGTAGTCGAGCACAAATGTGGGCTGTAGTCGAACACCAAGGTGGGCTGTAGTCTAGCACCAAGGTAGGCTGTAGTCTTTCACCAAGGTGGGCTGTAGCCTATCACCAAGCACACAGGTGGGCTGTAGTCGAGCACCAATGTGGGCTGAAGTTGAGCACCAAGATGGGGTGTAGTCTGGCACTGAGATGGGCTGCATGCTGGCTTGGTGATGGGCTGTATTCAAGCACAAGGTGGGCTGTAGTCTAGCACCAAGTTGGGCTGTAGTCAAGCACCAAGACGGGCTGTAGTCTGTCACTAAGGTGGGCTGTATTCTGGCACCAAAGTGGGTTGTAGTTGAGCACTAAGGTAGGCTGTAGTCTAGCACCAAGGTGGGCTGTAGCCCAACACCAAGCTCACAGGTGGGCTGTAGTCGAGAACCAAGGTGGGCTGTGGTCCAGCACCAAGATAGGCTGTAGTAGGCTAGCATCATCGTGGGCTGTAGTCTAACACCAAGCACAAATGTGGGCTGTAGTCTAATACCAAGGTAGGCTGTAGACTTAACACCAAGGTAGGGTAGAGTCTAGCATCAAGTTGGGCTATAGTCCAGCACCAAGGTGGGATGTAGTCAACCACTAAGTGGGCTGTAGTCTGGCATCAAGATGGGCTGTAGCCTTATACCAAGGCGGACTGCAGTCGAGCACTAAGGTGGGGTGTAGGCCAGAACCAAGGTGGGCTGTAGCCTAACACCAAGCACACAGAAGGGCTGTAGTCGAGCACCAAGGTGGGCTGTAGCCTAACATAATGCACAAAGTTAGGCTGTAGTCTAACACCAAGGTGGGCTGTAGTCAAGCACTAAGGTGGGCTGTAGTCTAGTACCAAGGTGGGCTGTAGTCTTAACACCAAGGTGGGATGTAGTCTAGACCAAGGTGGGCTGTAGTCTAGTACCAAGGTGGGCTGAAGTCAAGCACCAAGGTGGGCTGTAGCCTAACACAAAGAAATAGGTGGGCTGTAGTCCAGCACCAAGGTGGGCTGTAGTCAAGCACCAAGGTGGGCTGTAGTCGAGCACAAACGTGGGCTGTAGTCTAGCACCAAGGTGGGCTGTAGTCTAACACCAAGGTGGGCTGTAGTTTAACAAAGGTGGGCTGTAGTCAAGCACAAAGGTGGGCTGTAGTCTAGCACCAAGGTGGGCTGTAGTCGAGCACAAAGGTGGGCTGTAGTCGAACACCAAGCTGGGCTGTAGTCGAGCACAAAGGTGGGCTGTAGTCGAACACCAAGGTGGGCTGTAGTCGAGCACAAAGGTGGGCTGTAGTCTAGCACCAAGGTGGGCTGTAGTCTAGCACCAAGGTGGGCTGTAATCTAGCACCAATGTGGGCTGTAGTCTAACACCAAGGTGGGCTGTAGTCGAGCACAAAGGTGGGCTGTAGTCTAGCACCAAGGTGGGCTGTAGTCTAACACCAAGGTGGGCTGTAGTCGAGCACCAAGGTGGGCTGTAGTCAAGCACCAAGGTGGGCTGTAGTCCAGCACCAAGGTGGGCTGTAGTCGAGCACCAAGGTGGGCTGTAGTCGAGCACCAAGGTGGGCTGTAGTCGAGCACCATGGTGGGCTGTAGTCTAACACCAAGGTGGGCTGTAGTCGAGCACCAAGGTGGGCTGTAGTCTAACACCAAGGTGGGCTGTAGTCGAGCACCAAGGTGGGCTGTAGTCTAACACCAAGGTGGGCTGTAGTCTAACACCAAGGTGGACTGTAGTCTAACACCAAGGTGGGCTGTAGTCTAACACCAAGGTGGGCTGTAGTCTAACACCAAGGTGGGCTGTAGTCTAACACCAAGGTGGGCTGTAGTCAAGCACCAAGGTGTGCTGTAGTCTAACACCAAGGTGGGCTGTAGTCTAAAACCAAGGTGGGCTGTAGTCAAGCACCAAGGTGGGCTGTAGTCGAGCACCAAGGTGGGCTGTAGTCGAGCACCATGGTGGGCTGTAGTCTAACACAAAGGTGGGCTGTAGTCGAGCACCAAGGTGGGCTGTAGTCTAACACCAAGGTGGGCTGTAGTCGAGCACCAAGGTGGGCTGTAGTCTAACACCAAGGTGGGCTGTAGTCTAACACCAAGGTGGACTGTAGTCTAACACCAAGGTGGGCTGTAGTCTAACACCAAGGTGGGCTGTAGTCTAACACCAAGGTGGGCTGTAGTCTAACACCAAGGTGGGCTGTAGTCAAGCACCAAGGTGGGCTGTAGTCTAACACCAAGGTGGGCTGTAGTCTAAAACCAAGGTGGGCTGTAGTCTAACACCAAGGTGGGCTGTAGTCAAGCACCAAGGTGGGCTGTAGTCTAACACCAAGGTGGGCTGTAGTCGAGCACCAAGGTGGGCTGTAGTCGAGCACCAAGGTGGGTTGTAGTCGAGCACAAAGGTGGGCTGTAGTCGAGCACAAAGGTGGGCTGTAGTCGAGCACAAAGGTGGGCTGTAGTCGAGCACAAAGGTGGGCTGTAGTCTAGCACCAAGGTGGGCTGTAGTCGAGCACCAATGAGGGCTGTAGTCGAGCACAAAGGTGGGCTGTAGTCGAGCACCAAGGTGGGCTGTAGTCGAGCACCAAGGTGGGCTGTAGTCGAGCACCAAGGTGGGCTGTAGTCTAACACCAAGGTGGGCTGTAGTCGAGCACCAAGGTGGGCTGTAGTCTAACACCAAGGTGGGCTGTAGTCGAGCACCAATGTGGGCTGTAGTCTAACACCAAGGTGTTCTGTAGTCTAACACCAAGGTGGGCTGTAGTCTAACACCAAGGTGGGCTGTAGTCTAACACCAAGGTGGGCTGTAGTCTAACACCAAGGTGGGCTGTAGTCGAGCACCAATGTGGGCTGTAGTCTAACACCAAGGTGTTCTGTAGTCTAACACCAAGGTGGGCTGTAGTCTAACACCAAGGTGGGCTGTAGTCTAACACCAAGGTGGGCTGTAGTCTAACACCAAGGTGGGCTGTAGTCTAACACCAAGGTGGGCTGTAGTCTAACACCAAGGTGGGCTGTAATCTAGCACCAAGGTGGGCTGTAGTCTAACACCAAGGTGGGCTGTAGTCGAGCACCAACGTGGGCTGTATTCGAGCACAAAGGTGGGCTGTAGTCTAGCACCAAGGTGGGCTGTAGTCGAGCACCAATGTGGGCTGTAGACGAGCACAAAGGTGGGCTGTAGTCGAGCACAAAGGTGGGCTGTAGTCGAACACCAAGCTGGGCTGTAGTCGAGCACAAAGGTGGGCTGTAGTCGAACACCAAGGTGGGCTGTAGTCGAGCACAAAGGTGGGCTGTAGTCTAGCACCAAGGTGGGCTGTAGTCTAGCACCAAGGTGGGCTGTAATCTAGCACCAATGTGGGCTGTAGTCTAACACCAAGGTGGGCTGTAGTCGAGCACAAAGGTGGGCTGTAGTCTAGCACCAAGGTGGGCTGTAGTCTAACACCAAGGTGGGCTGTAGTCGAGCACCAAGGTGGGCTGTAGTCAAGCACCAAGGTGGGCTGTAGTCCAGCACCAAGGTGGGCTGTAGTCGAGCACCAAGGTGGGCTGTAGTCGAGCACCAAGGTGGGCTGTAGTCGAGCACCATGGTGGGCTGTAGTCTAACACCAAGGTGGGCTGTAGTCGAGCACAAAGGTGGGCTGTAGTCTAACACCAAGGTGGGCTGTAGTCGAGCACCAAGGTGGGCTGTAGTCTAACACCAAGGTGGGCTGTAGTCTAACACCAAGGTGGACTGTAGTCTAACACCAAGGTGGGCTGTAGTCTAACACCAAGGTGGGCTGTAGTCTAACACCAAGGTGGGCTGTAGTCTAACACCAAGGTGGGCTGTAGTCAAGCACCAAGGTGTGCTGTAGTCTAACACCAAGGTGGGCTGTAGTCTAAAACCAAGGTGGGCTGTAGTCAAGCACCAAGGTGGGCTGTAGTCGAGCACCAAGGTGGGCTGTAGTCGAGCACCATGGTGGGCTGTAGTCTAACACAAAGGTGGGCTGTAGTCGAGCACCAAGGTGGGCTGTAGTCTAACACCAAGGTGGGCTGTAGTCGAGCACCAAGGTGGGCTGTAGTCTAACACCAAGGTGGGCTGTAGGCTAACACCAAGGTGGACTGTAGTCTAACACCAAGGTGGGCTGTAGTCTAACACCAAGGTGGGCTGTAGTCTAACACCAAGGTGGGCTGTAGTCTAACACCAAGGTGGGCTGTAGTCAAGCACCAAGGTGGGCTGTAGTCTAACACCAAGGTGGGCTGTAGTCTAAAACCAAGGTGGGCTGTAGTCTAACACCAAGGTGGGCTGTAGTCAAGCACCAAGGTGGACTGTAGTCTAACACCAAGGTGGGCTGTAGTCGAGCACCAAGGTGGGCTGTAGTCGAGCACCAAGGTGGGTTGTAGTCGAGCACAAAGGTGGGCTGTAGTCGAGCACAAAGGTGGGCTGTAGTCGAGCACAAAGGTGGGCTGTAGTCGAGCACAAAGGTGGGCTGTAATCTAGCACCAAGGTGGGCTGTAGTCGAGCACCAATGAGGGCTGTAGTCGAGCACAAAGGTGGGCTGTAGTCGAGCACCAAGGTGGGCTGTAGTCGAGCACCAAGGTGGGCTGTAGTCGAGCACCAAGGTGGGCTGTAGTCTAACACCAAGGTGGGCTGTAGTCGAGCACCAAGGTGGGCTGTAGTCTAACACCAAGGTGGGCTGTAGTCTAACACCAAGGTGGGCTGTAGTCTAACACAAAGAAATAGGTGGGCTGTAGTCTAACACAAAGGGGGGCTGTAGACTTAACACCAAGGTGGGCTTTGTTTTAGTATCAAGTTGGACTGTAGACTAGCACCGGGGTGGACCAAGGTGGGTTGTTGTCGAGCACAAAGGTGGGTTGAAGCCTAACACCAAGAACAAAAGTGGGCTGTAGTCTACAACCAAGGTGGGCTGTAGTCGAGCACCAACATGGGCTGTATTTTGGTACCAAGGAGGGCTGTAGTCTAACACCAAGCACAAAGGTGGGCTGTAAGCTATCACCAAGGTGGGCTGTAAGCTATCACCAAGGTGGGCTGTAGTCGAGCACCAAGGTGGCCTGTAGTCTAGCACTGAGGTGGGCTGTAGTCTAGCACCTAAGTGGGCTGTAGTCTATCACCAAGGTGGGCTGTAGTCGAGCACTGAGGTGGGCTGTAGTCTAGCACTTAAGTGGGCTGTAGTCTTCACCAAGGTGGGCTGTAGTCGAGCACTGAGGTGGGCTGTAGTGTATCACCAAGGTGGGCTGTAGTCTATCACCAAGGTGGGCTGTAGTCGAGCACTGAGGTGGGCTGTAGTCTAGCACTTAAGTGGGCTGTAGTCTTCACAAAGGTGGGCTGTAGTCGAGCACTGAGGTGGGCTGTAGTGTATCACCAAGGTGGGCTGTAGTCGAGCACTGAGGTGGGCTGAAGTGTATCACCAAGGTGGGCTGTAGTCTATCACCAAGGTGGGCTGTAGTCAAGGACTGAGGTGGGCTGTAGTGTATCACCAAGGTGGGCTGTAGTCTATCACCAAGGTGGGCTGTAGTCGAGCACTGAGGTGGGCTGTAGTGTATCACCAAGGTGGGCTGTAGTCTAGCACCAAGGTGGGCTGTAGTCTAACACCAAGGTGGACTGTAGTCTAACACCAAGGTGGGCTGTAGTCGAGCACCAAGGTGGGCTGTAGTCGAGCACCAAGGTGGGCTGTAGTCAAGCACCAAGGTGTGCTGTAGTCTAACACCAAGGTGGGCTGTAGTCTAAAACCAAGGTGGGCTGTAGTCAAGCACCAAGGTGGGCTGTAGTCGAGCACCAAGGTGGGCTGTAGTCGAGCACCATGGTGGGCTGTAGTCTAACACCAAGGTGTTCTGTAGTCTAACACCAAGGTGGGCTGTAGTCTAACACCAAGGTGGGCTGTAGTCTAACACCAAGGTGGGCTGTAGTCTAACACCAAGGTGGGCTGTAGTCTAAAACCAAGGTGGGCTGTAGTCTAACACCAAGGTGGGCTGTAGTCAAGCACCAAGGTGGGCTGTAGTCTAACACCAAGGTGGGCTGTAGTCGAGCACCAAGGTGGGCTGTAGTCGAGCACCAAGGTGGGTTGTAGTCGAGCACAAAGGTGGGCTGTAGTCGAGCACAAAGGTGGGCTGTAGTCGAGCACAAAGGTGGGCTGTAGTCGAGCACAAAGGTGGGCTGTAGTCTAGCACCAAGGTGGGCTGTAGTCGAGCACCAATGAGGGCTGTAGTCGAGCACAAAGGTGGGCTGTAGTCGAGCACCAAGGTGGGCTGTAGTCGAGCACCAAGGTGGGCTGTAGTCGAGCACCAAGGTGGGCTGTAGTCTAACACCAAGGTGGGCTGTAGTCGAGCACCAAGGTGGGCTGTAGTCTAACACCAAGGTGGGCTGCAGTCGAGCACCAATGTGGGCTGTAGTCTAACACCAAGGTGTTCTGTAGTCTAACACCAAGGTGGGCTGTAGTCTAACACCAAGGTGGGCTGTAGTCTAACACCAAGGTGGGCTGTAGTCTAACACCAAGGTGGGCTGTAGTCGAGCACCAAGGTGGGCTGTAGTCGAGCACCAAGGTGGGCTGTAGTCGAGCACAAATGTGGGCTTTAGTCGAGCACAAAGGTGGGCTGTAGTCTAGCACCAAGGTGGGCTGTAGTCGAGCACAAAGGTGGGCTGTAGTCGAGCACAAAGGTGGGCTGTAGTCGAACACCAAGCTGGGCTGTAGTCGAGCACAAATGTGGGCTGTAGTCGAACACCAAGGTGGGCTGTAGTCGAGCACAAAGGTGGGCTGTAGTCTAGCACCAAGGTGTGCTGTAGTCTAGCACCAAGGTGAGCTGTAATCTAGCACCAAGGTGGGCTGTAGTCGAGCACCAAGGTGGGCTGTAGTCGAGCACCAAGGTGGGCTGTAGTCTAACACCAAGGTGGGCTGTAGTCGAGCACAAAGGTGGGCTGTAGTCGAACACCAAGCTGGGCTGTAGTCGAGCACAAAGGTGGGCTGTAGTCGAACACCAAGGTGGGCTGTAGTCGAGCACAAAGGTGGGCTGTAGTCTAGCACCAAGGTGGGCTGTAGTCTAGCACCAAGGTGGGCTGTAATCTAGCACCAATGTGGGCTGTAGTCTAACACCAAGGTGGGCTGTAGTCGAGCACAAAGGTGGGCTGTAGTCTAGCACCAAGGTGGGCTGTAGTCTAACACCAAGGTGGGCTGTAGTCGAGCACCAAGGTGGGCTGTAGTCAAGCACCAAGGTGGGCTGTAGTCCAGCACCAAGGTGGGCTGTAGTCGAGCACCAAGGTGGGCTGTAGTCGAGCACCAAGGTGGGCTGTAGTCGAGCACCATGGTGGGCTGTAGTCTAACACCAAGGTGGGCTGTAGTCGAGCACAAAGGTGGGCTGTAGTCTAACACCAAGGTGGGCTGTAGTCGAGCACCAAGGTGGGCTGTAGTCTAACACCAAGGTGGGCTGTAGTCTAACACCAAGGTGGACTGTAGTCTAACACCAAGGTGGGCTGTAGTCTAACACCAAGGTGGGCTGTAGTCTAACACCAAGGTGGGCTGTAGTCTAACACCAAGGTGGGCTGTAGTCAAGCACCAAGGTGTGCTGTAGTCTAACACCAAGGTGGGCTGTAGTCTAAAACCAAGGTGGGCTGTAGTCAAGCACCAAGGTGGGCTGTAGTCGAGCACCAATGTGGGCTGTAGTCGAGCACCATGGTGGGCTGTAGTCTAACACAAAGGTGGGCTGTAGTCGAGCACCAAGGTGGGCTGTAGTCTAACACCAAGGTGGGCTGTAGTCGAGCACCAAGGTGGGCTGTAGTCTAACACCAAGGTGGGCTGTAGTCTAACACCAAGGTGGGCTGTAGTCTAACACCAAGGTGGGCTGTAGTCAAGCACCAAGGTGGGTTGTAGTCTAACACCAAGGTGGGCTGTAGTCTAAAACCAAGGTGGGCTGTAGTCTAACACCAAGGTGGGCTGTAGTCAAGCACCAAGGTGGGCTGTAGTCTAACACCAAGGTGGGCTGTAGTCGAGCACCAAGGTGGGCTGTAGTCGAGCACCAAGGTGGGTTGTAGTCGAGCACAAAGGTGGGCTGTAGTCGAGCACAAAGGTGGGCTGTAGTCGAGCACAAAGGTGGGCTGTAGTCGAGCACAAAGGTGGGCTGTAGTCTAGCACCAAGGTGGGCTGTAGTCGAGCACCAATGAGGGCTGTAGTCGAGCACAAAGGTGGGCTGTAGTCGAGCACCAAGGTGGGCTGTAGTCGAGCACCAAGGTGGGCTGTAGTCGAGCACCAAAGGTGGGCTGTAGTCTAACACCAAGGTGGGCTGTAGTCGAGCACCAAGGTGGGCTGTAGTCTAACACCAAGGTGGGCTGTAGTCGAGCACCAATGTGGGCTGTAGTCTAACACCAAGGTGTTCTGTAGTCTAACACCAAGGTGGGCTGTAGTCTAACACCAAGGTGGGCTGTAGTCTAACACCAAGGTGGGCTGTAGTCTAACACCAAGGTGGGCTGTAGTCGAGCACCAAGGTGGGCTGTAGTCGAGCACCAAGGTGGGCTGTAGTCGAGCACAAAGGTGGGCTTTAGTCGAGCACAAAGGTGGGCTGTAGTCTAGCACCAAGGTGGGCTGTAGTCGAGCACAAAGGTGGGCTGTAGTCGAGCACAAAGGTGGGCTGTAGTCGAACACCAAGGTGGGCTGTAGTCGAGCACAAAGGTGGGCTGTAGTCTAGCACCAAGGTGGGCTGTAGTCTAGCACCAAGGTGGGCTGTAATCTAGCACCAATGTGGGCTGTAGTCTAACACCAAGGTGGGCTATAGTCGAGCACATAGGTGGGCTGTAGTCTAGCACCAAGGTGGGCTGTAGTCTAACACCAAGGTGGGCTGTAGTCGAGCACCAAGGTGGGCTGTAGTCAAGCACCAAGGTGGGCTGTAGTCCAGCACCAAGGTGGGCTGTAGTCGAGCACCAAGGTGGGCTGTAGTCGAGCACCAAGGTGGGCTGTAGTCGAGCACCATGGTGGGCTGTAGTCTAACACCAAGGTGGGCTGTAGTCGAGCACCAAGGTGGGCTGTAGTCTAACACCAAGGTGGGCTGTAGTCGAGCACCAAGGTGGGCTGTAGTCTAACACCAAGGTGGGCTGTAGTCTAACACCAAGGTGGACTGTAGTCTAACACCAAGGTGGGCTGTAGTCTAACACCAAGGTGGGCTGTAGTCTAACACCAAGGTGGGCTGTAGTCTAACACCAAGGTGGGCTGTAGTCGAGCACCAAGGTGGGCTGTAGTCGAGCACCAAGGTGGGCTGTAGTCGAGCACAAAGGTGGGCTTTAGTCGAGCACAAAGGTGGGCTGTAGTCTAGCACCAAGGTGGGCTGTAGTCGAGCACCAATGTGGGCTGTAGTCGAGCACAAAGGTGGGCTGTAGTCAAGCACCAAGGTGGGCTGTAGTCGAGCACCAAGGTGGGCTGTAGTCGAGCACCAAGGTGGGCTGTAGTCTATCACCAAGGTGGGCTGTAGTCGAGCACCAATGTGGGCTGTAGTCTAACACCAAGGTGTTCTGTAGTCTAACACCAAGGTGGGCTGTAGTCTAACACCAAGGTGGGCTGTAGTCTAACACCAAGGTGGGCTGTAGTGTATCACCAAGGTGGGCTGTAGTCTAGCACCAAGGTGGGCTGTAGTTTAGCACCAAGGTGGGCTGTAATCTAGCACCAAGGTGGGCTGTAGTCTAACACCAAGGTGGGCTGTAGTCGAGCACCAACGTGGGCTGTATTCGAGCACAAAGGTGGGCTGTAGTCTAGCACCAAGGTGGGCTGTAGTCGAGCACCAATGTGGGCTGTAGACGAGCACAAAGGTGGGCTGTAGTCGAGCACCAAGGTGGCCTGTAGTCTAACACCAAGGTGGGCTGTAGTCGAGCACCAACGTGGGATGTAGTCTAACACCAAGGTGGGCTGTAGTCTAACACCAAGGTGTAGTCTAACACCAAGGTGGGCTGTAGTCAAGCACCAAGGTGGGCTGTAGTCTAACACCAAGGTGGGCTGTAGTCTAAAACAAAGGTGGGCTGTAGTCAAGCACCAAGGTGGGCTGTAGTCTAACACCAAGGTGGGCTGTAGTCTAAAACCAAGGTGGGCTGTAGTCTAACACCAAGGTGGGCTGTAGTTTAACAAAGGTGGGCTGTAGTCAAGCACAAAGGTGGGCTGTAGTCTAGCACCAAGGTGGGCTGTAGTCTAGCATCAAGGTGGGCTGTAATCTAGCACCAAGGTGGGCTGTAGTCTAACACCAAGGTGGGCTGTAGTCGAGCACAAAGGTGGGCTGTAGTCTACCACCAAGGTGGGCTGTAGTCTAACACCAAGGTGGGCTGTAGTCGAGCACCAAGGTGGGCTGTAGTCCAGCACCAAGGTGGGCTGTAGTCCAGCACCAAGGTGGGCTGTAGTCAAGCACCAAGGTGGGCTGTAGTCGAGCACCATGGTGGGCTGTAGTCTAACACCAAGGTGGGCTGTAGTCGAGCACCAAGGTGGGCTGTAGTCTAACACCAAGGTGGGCTGTAGTCTAACACCAAGGTGGACTGTAGTCTAACACCAAGGTGGGCTGTAGTCGAGCACCAAGGTGGGCTGTAGTCGAGCACCAAGGTGGGCTGTAGTCGAGCACAAAGGTGGGATGTAGTCGAGCACAAAGGTGGGCTGTAGTCTAACACCAAGGTGGGCTGTAGTCGAGCACAAAGGTGGGCTGTAGTCTGGCACCAAGGTGGGCTGTAGTCTAACACCAAGGTGGGCTGCAGTCGAGCACAAACGTGGGCTGTAGTCTAGCACCAAGGTGGGCTGTAGTCTAACACCAAGGTGGGCTGTAGTCGAGCACCAAGGTGGGCTGTAGTCAAGCACCAAGGTGGGCTGTAGTCCAGCACCAAGGTGGGCTGTAGTCAAGCACCAAGGTGGGCTGTAGTCGAGCACAAACGTGGGCTGTAGTCTAGCACCAAGGTGGGCTGTAGTCTAACACCAAGGTGGGCTGTAGTTTAACAAAGGTGGGCTGTAGTCAAGCACAAAGGTGGGCTGTAGTCTAGCACCAAAGTGGGCTGTAGACGAGCACAAAGGTGGGCTGTAGTCGAACACCAAGCTGGGCTGTAGTCGAGCACAAAGGTGGGCTGTAGTCGAACACCAAGGTGGGCTGTAGTCGAGCACAAAGGTGGGCTGTAGTCTAGCACCAAGGTGGGCTGTAGTCTAGCACCAAGGTGGGATGTAATCTAGCACCAATGTGGGCTGTAGTCTAACACCAAGGTGGGCTATAGTCGAGCACAAAGGTGGGCTGTAGTCTAGCACCAAGGTGGGCTGTAGTCTAACACCAAGGTGGGCTGTAGTCGAGCACCAAGGTGGGCTGTAGTCAAGCACCAAGGTGGGCTGTAGTCCAGCACCAAGGTGGGCTGTAGTCGAGCACCAAGGTGGGCTGTAGTCGAGCACCAAGGTGGGCTGTAGTCGAGCACCATGGTGGGCTGTAGTCTAACACCAAGGTGGGCTGTAGTCGAGCACCAAGGTGGGCTGTAGTCTAACACCAAGGTGGGCTGTAGTCGAGCACCAAGGTGGGCTGTAGTCTAACACCAAGGTGGGCTGTAGTCTAACACCAAGGTGGACTGTAGTCTAACACCAAGGTGGGCTGTAGTCTAACACCAAGGTGGGCTGTAGTCTAACACCAAGGTGGGCTGTAGTCTAACACCAAGGTGGGCTGTAGTCGAGCACCAAGGTGGGCTGTAGTCGAGCACCAAGGTGGGCTGTAGTCGAGCACAAAGGTGGGCTTTAGTCGAGCACAAAGGTGGGCTGTAGTCTAGCACCAAGGTGGGCTGTAGTCGAGCACAAAGGTGGGCTGTAGTCGAGCACAAAGGTGGGCTGTAGTCGAACACCAAGCTGGGCTGTAGTCGAGCACAAATGTGGGCTGTAGTCGAACACCAAGGTGGGCTGTAGTCGAGCACAAAGGTGGGCTGTAGTCTAGCACCAAGGTGTGCTGTAGTCTAGCACCAAGGTGGGCTGTAATCTAGCACCAAGGTGGGCTGTAGTCGAGCACCAAGGTGGGCTGTAGTCGAGCACCAAGGTGGGCTGTAGTCTAACACCAAGGTGGGCTGTAGTCGAGCACAAAGGTGGGCTGTAGTCGAACACCAAGCTGGGCTGTAGTCGAGCACAAAGGTGGGCTGTAGTCGAACACCAAGGTGGGCTGTAGTCGAGCACAAAGGTGGGCTGTAGTCAAGCACCAAGGTGGGCTGTAGTCGAGCACCAAGGTGGGCTGTAGTCGAGCACAAAGGTGGGCTGTAGTCTAGCACCAAGGTGGGCTGTAGTCGAGCACCAATGTGGGCTGTAGTCGAGCACAAAGGTGGGCTGTAGTCAAGCACCAAGGTGGGCTGTAGTCGAGCACAAAGGTGGGCTGTAGTCTAGCACCAAGGTGGGCTGTAGTTAACGCCAAGGTTGGCTGTGGTTGAGCACCAAGGTGGGCTGTAGTCTTACCCCAAGCTTAAAGGTGGGCTGTAGTCTAACACCAAGGTGGGCTGTAGTCTTAACTTGAAGGTGGGCTGTAGTCTAGCATCATGTTGGGCTATAGTCTAGCACCACGGTGCACCAAGGTTGGCTGAAGTCTAACACCAAGGTGGGCTTTAGTCAAGCACCAAGGTGGGCTGTAGTCTAGCACCAATTCGGCTGTAGCCTAACACCAAGCACACAGGTGGGCTGTAGTCAAGCACCAGTGGGCTGTAGTCAAGCTCCGAGGTGGGCTGTAGTCTGGCACCAAAGTGGGCTGTAGTCGAGCACTAAGGTGGGCTGTAGTCTAGCACCAAGGTAGGCTGTAGTCTTTCACCAAGGTGGGCTGTAGCCTATCACCAAGCACACAGGTGGGCTGTAGTCGAGCACCAATGTGGGCTGAAGTTGAGCACCAAGATGGGGTGTAGTCTGGCACTGAGATGGGCTGCATGCTGGCTTGGTGATGGGCTGTATTCAAGCACAAGGTGGGCTGTAGTCTAGCACCAAGTTGGGCTGTAGTCAAGCACCAAGACGGGCTGTAGTCTGTCACTAAGGTGGGCTGTATTCTGGCACCAAAGTGGGTTGTAGTTGAGCACTAAGGTAGGCTGTAGTCTAGCACCAAGGTGGGCTGTAGCCCAACACCAAGCTCACAGGTGGGCTGTAGTCGAGAACCAAGGTGGGCTGTGGTCCAGCACCAAGATAGGCTGTAGTAGGCTAGCATCATCGTGGGCTGTAGTCTAACACCAAGCACAAATGTGGGCTGTAGTCTAATACCAAGGTAGGCTGTAGACTTAACACCAAGGTAGGGTAGAGTCTAGCATCAAGTTGGGCTATAGTCCAGCACCAAGGTGGGATGTAGTCAACCACTAAGTGGGCTGTAGTCTGGCATCAAGATGGGCTGTAGCCTTATACCAAGGCGGACTGTAGTCGAGCACTAAGGTGGGGTGTAGGCCAGAACCAAGGTGGGCTGTAGCCTAACACCAAGCACACAGAAGGGCTGTAGTCGAGCACCAAGGTGGGCTGTAGCCTAACATAATGCACAAAGTTAGGCTGTAGTCTAACACCAAGGTGGGCTGTAGTCAAGCACTAAGGTGGGCTGTAGTCTAGTACCAAGGTGGGCTGTAGTCTTAACACCAAGGTGGGATGTAGTCTAGACCAAGGTGGGCTGTAGTCTAGTACCAAGGTGGGCTGAAGTCAAGCACCAAGGTGGGCTGTAGCCTAACACAAAGAAATAGGTGGGCTGTAGTCTAACACAAAGGGGGGCTGTAGACTTAACACCAAGGTGGGCTTTGTTTTAGTATCAAGTTGGACTGTAGACTAGCACCGGGGTGGACCAAGGTGGGTTGTTGTCGAGCACAAAGGTGGGTTGAAGCCTAACACCAAGAACAAAAGTGGGCTGTAGTCTACAACCAAGGTGGGCTGTAGTCGAGCACCAACATGGGCTGTATTTTGGTACCAAGGAGGGCTGTAGTCTAACACCAAGCACAAAGGTGGGCTGTAAGCTATCACCAAGGTGGGCTGTAAGCTATCACCAAGGTGGGCTGTAGTCGAGCACCAAGGTGGCCTGTAGTCTAGCACTGAGGTGGGCTGTAGTCTAGCACCTAAGTGGGCTGTAGTCTATCACCAAGGTGGGCTGTAGTCGAGCACTGAGGTGGGCTGTAGTCTAGCACTTAAGTGGGCTGTAGTCTTCACCAAGGTGGGCTGTAGTCGAGCACTGAGGTGGGCTGTAGTGTATCACCAAGGTGGGCTGTAGTCTATCACCAAGGTGGGCTGTAGTCGAGCACTGAGGTGGGCTGTAGTCTAGCACTTAAGTGGGCTGTAGTCTTCACAAAGGTGGGCTGTAGTCGAGCACTGAGGTGGGCTGTAGTGTATCACCAAGGTGGGCTGTAGTCGAGCACTGAGGTGGGCTGAAGTGTATCACCAAGGTGGGCTGTAGTCTATCACCAAGGTGGGCTGTAGTCAAGGACTGAGGTGGGCTGTAGTGTATCACCAAGGTGGGCTGTAGTCTATCACCAAGGTGGGCTGTAGTCGAGCACTGAGGTGGGCTGTAGTGTATCACCAAGGTGGGCTGTAGTCTAGCACCAAGGTGGGCTGTAGTCTAACACCAAGGTGGACTGTAGTCTAACACCAAGGTGGGCTGTAGTCGAGCACCAAGGTGGGCTGTAGTCGAGCACCAAGGTGGGCTGTAGTCGAGCACAAAGGTGGGATGTAGTCGAGCACAAAGGTGGGCTGTAGTCTAACACCAAGGTGGGCTGTAGTCGAGCACAAAGGTGGGCTGTAGTCTGGCACCAAGGTGGGCTGTAGTCTAACACCAAGGTGGGCTGCAGTCGAGCACAAACGTGGGCTGTAGTCTAGCACCAAGGTGGGCTGTAGTCTAACACCAAGGTGGGCTGTAGTCGAGCACCAAGGTGGGCTGTAGTCAAGCACCAAGGTGGGCTGTAGTCCAGCACCAAGGTGGGCTGTAGTCAAGCACCAAGGTGGGCTGTAGTCGAGCACAAACGTGGGCTGTAGTCTAGCACCAAGGTGGGCTGTAGTCTAACACCAAGGTGGGCTGTAGTTTAACAAAGGTGGGCTGTAGTCAAGCACAAAGGTGGGCTGTAGTCTAGCACCAAGGTGGGCTGTAGTCGAGCACAAAGGTGGGCTGTAGTCGAACACCAAGCTGGGCTGTAGTCGAGCACAAAGGTGGGCTGTAGTCGAACACCAAGGTGGGCTGTAGTCGAGCACAAAGGTGGGCTGTAGTCTAGCACCAAGGTGGGCTGTAGTCTAGCACCAAGGTGGGCTGTAATCTAGCACCAATGTGGGCTGTAGTCTAACACCAAGGTGGGCTATAGTCGAGCACAAAGGTGGGCTGTAGTCTAGCACCAAGGTGGGCTGTAGTCTAACACCAAGGTGGGCTGTAGTCGAGCACCAAGGTGGGCTGTAGTCAAGCACCAAGGTGGGCTGTAGTCCAGCACCAAGGTGGGCTGTAGTCGAGCACCAAGGTGGGCTGTAGTCGAGCACCAAGGTGGGCTGTAGTCGAGCACCATGGTGGGCTGTAGTCTGACACCAAGGTGGGCTGTAGTCGAGCACCAAGGTGGGCTGTAGTCTAACACCAAGGTGGGCTGTAGTCGAGCACCAAGGTGGGCTGTAGTCTAACACCAAGGTGGGCTGTAGTCTAACACCAAGGTGGACTGTAGTCTAACACCAAGGTGGGCTGTAGTCTAACACCAAGGTGGGCTGTAGTCTAACACCAAGGTGGGCTGTAGTCTAACACCAAGGTGGGCTGTAGTCAAGCACCAAGGTGTGCTGTAGTCTAACACCAAGGTGGGCTGTAGTCTAACACCAAGGTGGGCTGTAGTCTAACACCAAGGTGGGCTGTAGTCAAGCACCAAGGTGTGCTGTAGTCTAACACCAAGGTGGGCTGTAGTCTAAAACCAAGGTGGGCTGTAGTCGAGCACCAAGGTGGGCTGTAGTCGAGCACCAAGGTGGGCTGTAGTCGAGCACCATGGTGGGCTGTAGTCTAACACCAAGGTGGGCTGTAGTCTAACACCAAGGTGGACTGTAGTCTAACACCAAGGTGGGCTGTAGTCTAACACCAAGGTGGGCTGTAGTCTAATACCAAGGTGGGCTGTAGTCTAACACCAAGGTGGGCTGTAGTCAAGCACCAAGGTGGGCTGTAGTCTAACACCAAGGTGGGCTGTAGTCTAAAACCAAGGTGGGCTGTAGTCTAACACCAAGGTGGGCTGTAGTCAAGCACCAAGGTGGGCTGTAGTCTAACACCAAGGTGGGCTGTAGTCGAGCACCAAGGTGGGCTGTAGTCGAGCACCAAGGTGGGTTGTAGTCGAGCACAAAGGTGGGCTGTAGTCGAGCACAAAGGTGGGCTGTAGTCGAGCACAAAGGTGGGCTGTAGTCGAGCACAAAGGTGGGCTGTAGTCTAGCACCAAGGTGGGCTGTAGTCGAGCACCAATGAGGGCTGTAGTCGAGCACAAAGGTGGGCTGTAGTCGAGCACCAAGGTGGGCTGTAGTCGAGCACCAAGGTGGGCTGTAGTCGAGCACCAAGGTGGGCTGTAGTCTAACACCAAGGTGGGCTGTAGTCGAGCACCAAGGTGGGCTGTAGTCTAACACCAAGGTGGGCTGTAGTCGAGCACCAATGTGGGCTGTAGTCTAACACCAAGGTGGGCTGTAGTCTAACACCAAGGTGGGCTGTAGTCTAACACCAAGGTGGGCTGTAGTCTAACACCAAGGTGGGCTGTAGTCTAACACCAAGGTGGGCTGTAGTCGAGCACCAAGGTGGGCTGTAGTCGAGCACCAATGTGGGCTGTAGTCGAGCACAAAGGTGGGCTTTAGTCGAGCACAAAGGTGGGCTGTAGTCTAGCACCAAGGTGGGCTGTAGTCGAGCACAAAGGTGGGCTGTAGTCGAGCACAAAGGTGGGCTGTAGTCGAACACCAAGCTGGGCTGTAGTCGAGCACAAATGTGGGCTGTAGTCGAACTCCAAGGTGGGCTGTAGTCGAGCACAAAGGTGGGCTGTAGTCTAGCACCAAGGTGTGCTGTAGTCTAGCACCAAGGTGGGCTGTAATCTAGCACCAAGGTGGGCTGTAGTCGAGCACCAAGGTGGGCTGTAGTCGAGCACCAAGGTGGGCTGTAGTCTAACACCAAGGTGGGCTGTAGTCGAGCACCAAGGTGGGCTGTAGTCGAGCACAAAGGTGGGCTGTAGTCTAGCACCAAGGTGGGCTGTAGTCGAGCACCAATGTGGGCTGTAGTCGAGCACAAAGGTGGGCTTTAGTCAAGCACCAAGGTGGGCTGTAGTCGAGCACAAAGGTGGGCTGTAGTCTAGCACCAAGGTGGGCTGTAGTTAACGCCAAGGTTGGCTGTGGTTGAGCACCAAGGTGGGCTGTAGTCTTACACCAAGCTTAAAGGTGGGCTGTAGTCTAACACCAAGGTGGGCTGTAGTCTTAACTTGAAGGTGGGCTGTAGTCTAGCATCATGTTGGGCTATAGTCTAGCACCACGGTGCACCAAGGTTGGCTGAAGTCTAACACCAAGGTGGGCTTTAGTCAAGCACCAAGGTGGGCTGTAGTCTAGCACCAATTCGGCTGTAGCCTAACACCAAGCACACAGGTGGGCTGTAGTCAAGCACCAGTGGGCTGTAGTCAAGCTCCGAGGTGGGCTGTAGTCTGGCACCAAAGTGGGCTGTAGTCGAGCACTAAGGTGGGCTGTAGTCTAGCACCAATGTAGGCTGTAGTCTTTCACCAAGGTGGGCTGTAGCCTATCACCAAGCACACAGGTGGGCTGTAGTCGAGCACCAATGTGGGCTGAAGTTGAGCACCAAGATGGGGTGTAGTCTGGCACTGAGATGGGCTGCATGCTGGCTTGGTGATGGGCTGTATTCAAGCACAAGGTGGGCTGTAGTCTAGCACCAAGTTGGGCTGTAGTCAAGCACCAAGACGGGCTGTAGTCTGTCACTAAGGTGGGCTGTATTCTGGCACCAAAGTGGGTTGTAGTTGAGCACTAAGGTAGGCTGTAGTCTAGCACCAAGGTGGGCTGTAGCCCAACACCAAGCTCACAGGTGGGCTGTAGTCGAGAACCAAGGTGGGCTGTGGTCCAGCACCAAGATAGGCTGTAGTAGGCTAGCATCATCGTGGGCTGTAGTCTAACACCAAGCACAAATGTGGGCTGTAGTCTAATACCAAGGTAGGCTGTAGACTTAACACCAAGGTAGGGTAGAGTCTAGCATCAAGTTGGGCTATAGTCCAGCACCAAGGTGGGATGTAGTCAACCACTAAGTGGGCTGTAGTCTGGCATCAAGATGGGCTGTAGCCTTATACCAAGGCGGACTGTAGTCGAGCACTAAGGTGGGGTGTAGGCCAGAACCAAGGTGGGCTGTAGCCTAACACCAAGCACACAGAAGGGCTGTAGTCGAGCACCAAGGTGGGCTGTAGCCTAACATAATGCACAAAGTTAGGCTGTAGTCTAACACCAAGGTGGGCTGTAGTCAAGCACTAAGGTGGGCTGTAGTCTAGTACCAAGGTGGGCTGTAGTCTTAACACCAAGGTGGGATGTAGTCTAGACCAAGGTGGGCTGTAGTCTAGTACCAAGGTGGGCTGAAGTCAAGCACCAAGGTGGGCTGTAGCCTAACACAAAGAAATAGGTGGGCTGTAGTCTAACACAAAGGGGGGCTGTAGACTTAACACCAAGGTGGGCTTTGTTTTAGTATCAAGTTGGACTGTAGACTAGCACCGGGGTGGACCAAGGTGGGTTGTTGTTGAGCACAAAGGTGGGTTGAAGCCTAACACCAAGAACAAAAGTGGGCTGTAGTCTACAACCAAGGTGGGCTGTAGTCGAGCACCAACATGGGCTGTATTTTGGTACCAAGGAGGGCTGTAGTCTAACACCAAGCACAAAGGTGGGCTGTAAGCTATCACCAAGGTGGGCTGTAAGCTATCACCAAGGTGGGCTGTAGTCGAGCACCAAGGTGGCCTGTAGTCTAGCACTGAGGTGGGCTGTAGTCTAGCACCTAAGTGGGCTGTAGTCTATCACCAAGGTGGGCTGTAGTCGAGCACTGAGGTGGGCTGTAGTCTAGCACTTAAGTGGGCTGTAGTCTTCACCAAGGTGGGCTGTAGTCGAGCACTGAGGTGGGCTGTAGTGTATCACCAAGGTGGGCTGTAGTCTATCACCAAGGTGGGCTGTAGTCGAGCACTGAGGTGGGCTGTAGTCTAGCACTTAAGTGGGCTGTAGTCTTCACAAAGGTGGGCTGTAGTCGAGCACTGAGGTGGGCTGTAGTGTATCACCAAGGTGGGCTGTAGTCGAGCACTGAGGTGGGCTGTAGTGTATCACCAAGGTGGGCTGTAGTCTATCACCAAGGTGGGCTGTAGTCAAGGACTGAGGTGGGCTGTAGTGTATCACCAAGGTGGGCTGTAGTCTATCACCAAGGTGGGCTGTAGTCGAGCACTGAGGTGGGCTGTAGTGTATCACCAAGGTGGGCTGTAGTCTATCACCAAGGTGGGCTGTAGTCAAGGACTGAGGTGGGCTGTAGTGTATCACCAAGGTGGGCTGTAGTCTATCACCAAGGTGGGCTGTAGTCGAGCACTGAGTTGGGCTGTAGTCTGGCACCAAGGTGGACTATAGTCGAGCATTAAGGTGTGGTGTAGCCTAACACCAAGCACACAGGTGGTCTGACGTCGAGTACCAAGGTGATCTGTAGTCAAATACTGAGGTGGGCTGTAGTTGAGCACTAAGGTGGGCTGTAGTCGAACACCAAGGTGGGCTTTAGTCAAGTACCAAGGTGGGCTGTATTCTGGCACCAAAGTGGGCTGTAGTCGAGCACCAAGGTGGGCTGTAGTCTAGCACCAAGGTGGGCTGTAGTCTAGCACCAAGGTGGGCTGTAGTCTAGCACCAAGGTGGGCTGTAGTCTAGCACCAAGGTGGGCTGTAGTCAAGCACCAATGTGGGCTGTATTTTGGCACCAAGGTGGGCTGTATTCAAGCACCAAGGTGGGCTGTATTTTGGCACCAAGGTGGGCTGTATACAAGCACCAAGGTGGGCTGTAGTCAAGCACCAAGGTGGGCTGTATTTTGGCACCAAGGTGGGCTGTAGTCAAGCACCAAGGTGGGCTGTAGTCAAGCACCAAGGTGGACTGTAGTCTAGCACCAAGGTTAGCTGTGGCCTTACACCAAGCACAAAGTTGGGCAGTAGTCTGGCACCAAGGTTGGCTGTTGCCTAACACCTAGCACAAAGGTGGGCTGTATATAAGCACCAAGGAGGGCTGTAGTCGAGCACCAAGGTGGGCTGTAGTCTAACACCAAGGTGGGCTGTAGTCGAGCACAAAGGTGGGCTGTAGTCGAACACCAAGGTGGGCTGCAGTCGAGCACAAACGTGGGCTGTAGTCTAGCACCAAGGTGGGCTGTAGTCTAACACCAAGGTGGGCTGTAGTCTAACACCAAGGTGGGCTGTAGTCTAACACAAAGAAATAGGTGGGCTGTAGTCTAACACAAAGGGGGGCTGTAGACTTAACACCAAGGTGGGCTTTGTTTTAGTATCAAGTTGGACTGTAGACTAGCACCGGGGTGGACCAAGGTGGGTTGTTGTCGAGCACAAAGGTGGGTTGAAGCCTAACACCAAGAACAAAAGTGGGCTGTAGTCTACAACCAAGGTGGGCTGTAGTCGAGCACCAACATGGGCTGTATTTTGGTACCAAGGAGGGCTGTAGTCTAACACCAAGCACAAAGGTGGGCTGTAAGCTATCACCAAGGTGGGCTGTAAGCTATCACCAAGGTGGGCTGTAGTCGAGCACCAAGGTGGCCTGTAGTCTAGCACTGAGGTGGGCTGTAGTCTAGCACCTAAGTGGGCTGTAGTCTATCACCAAGGTGGGCTGTAGTCGAGCACTGAGGTGGGCTGTAGTCTAGCACTTAAGTGGGCTGTAGTCTTCACCAAGGTGGGCTGTAGTCGAGCACTGAGGTGGGCTGTAGTGTATCACCAAGGTGGGCTGTAGTCTATCACCAAGGTGGGCTGTAGTCGAGCACTGAGGTGGGCTGTAGTCTAGCACTTAAGTGGGCTGTAGTCTTCACAAAGGTGGGCTGTAGTCGAGCACTGAGGTGGGCTGTAGTGTATCACCAAGGTGGGCTGTAGTCGAGCACTGAGGTGGGCTGAAGTGTATCACCAAGGTGGGCTGTAGTCTATCACCAAGGTGGGCTGTAGTCAAGGACTGAGGTGGGCTGTAGTGTATCACCAAGGTGGGCTGTAGTCTATCACCAAGGTGGGCTGTAGTCGAGCACTGAGGTGGGCTGTAGTGTATCACCAAGGTGGGCTGTAGTCTAGCACCAAGGTGGGCTGTAGTCTAACACCAAGGTGGACTGTAGTCTAACACCAAGGTGGGCTGTAGTCGAGCACCAAGGTGGGCTGTAGTCGAGCACCAAGGTGGGCTGTAGTCAAGCACCAAGGTGTGCTGTAGTCTAACACCAAGGTGGGCTGTAGTCTAAAACCAAGGTGGGCTGTAGTCAAGCACCAAGGTGGGCTGTAGTCGAGCACCAAGGTGGGCTGTAGTCGAGCACCATGGTGGGCTGTAGTCTAACACCAAGGTGTTCTGTAGTCTAACACCAAGGTGGGCTGTAGTCTAACACCAAGGTGGGCTGTAGTCTAACACCAAGGTGGGCTGTAGTCTAACACCAAGGTGGGCTGTAGTCTAAAACCAAGGTGGGCTGTAGTCTAACACCAAGGTGGGCTGTAGTCAAGCACCAAGGTGGGCTGTAGTCTAACACCAAGGTGGGCTGTAGTCGAGCACCAAGGTGGGCTGTAGTCGAGCACCAAGGTGGGTTGTAGTCGAGCACAAAGGTGGGCTGTAGTCGAGCACAAAGGTGGGCTGTAGTCGAGCACAAAGGTGGGCTGTAGTCGAGCACAAAGGTGGGCTGTAGTCTAGCACCAAGGTGGGCTGTAGTCGAGCACCAATGAGGGCTGTAGTCGAGCACAAAGGTGGGCTGTAGTCGAGCACCAAGGTGGGCTGTAGTCGAGCACCAAGGTGGGCTGTAGTCGAGCACCAAGGTGGGCTGTAGTCTAACACCAAGGTGGGCTGTAGTCGAGCACCAAGGTGGGCTGTAGTCTAACACCAAGGTGGGCTGCAGTCGAGCACCAATGTGGGCTGTAGTCTAACACCAAGGTGTTCTGTAGTCTAACACCAAGGTGGGCTGTAGTCTAACACCAAGGTGGGCTGTAGTCTAACACCAAGGTGGGCTGTAGTCTAACACCAAGGTGGGCTGTAGTCGAGCACCAAGGTGGGCTGTAGTCGAGCACCAAGGTGGGCTGTAGTCGAGCACAAATGTGGGCTTTAGTCGAGCACAAAGGTGGGCTGTAGTCTAGCACCAAGGTGGGCTGTAGTCGAGCACAAAGGTGGGCTGTAGTCGAGCACAAAGGTGGGCTGTAGTCGAACACCAAGCTGGGCTGTAGTCGAGCACAAATGTGGGCTGTAGTCGAACACCAAGGTGGGCTGTAGTCGAGCACAAAGGTGGGCTGTAGTCTAGCACCAAGGTGTGCTGTAGTCTAGCACCAAGGTGAGCTGTAATCTAGCACCAAGGTGGGCTGTAGTCGAGCACCAAGGTGGGCTGTAGTCGAGCACCAAGGTGGGCTGTAGTCTAACACCAAGGTGGGCTGTAGTCGAGCACAAAGGTGGGCTGTAGTCGAACACCAAGCTGGGCTGTAGTCGAGCACAAAGGTGGGCTGTAGTCGAACACCAAGGTGGGCTGTAGTCGAGCACAAAGGTGGGCTGTAGTCTAGCACCAAGGTGGGCTGTAGTCTAGCACCAAGGTGGGCTGTAATCTAGCACCAATGTGGGCTGTAGTCTAACACCAAGGTGGGCTGTAGTCGAGCACAAAGGTGGGCTGTAGTCTAGCACCAAGGTGGGCTGTAGTCTAACACCAAGGTGGGCTGTAGTCGAGCACCAAGGTGGGCTGTAGTCAAGCACCAAGGTGGGCTGTAGTCCAGCACCAAGGTGGGCTGTAGTCGAGCACCAAGGTGGGCTGTAGTCGAGCACCAAGGTGGGCTGTAGTCGAGCACCATGGTGGGCTGTAGTCTAACACCAAGGTGGGCTGTAGTCGAGCACAAAGGTGGGCTGTAGTCTAACACCAAGGTGGGCTGTAGTCGAGCACCAAGGTGGGCTGTAGTCTAACACCAAGGTGGGCTGTAGTCTAACACCAAGGTGGACTGTAGTCTAACACCAAGGTGGGCTGTAGTCTAACACCAAGGTGGGCTGTAGTCTAACACCAAGGTGGGCTGTAGTCTAACACCAAGGTGGGCTGTAGTCAAGCACCAAGGTGTGCTGTAGTCTAACACCAAGGTGGGCTGTAGTCTAAAACCAAGGTGGGCTGTAGTCAAGCACCAAGGTGGGCTGTAGTCGAGCACCAATGTGGGCTGTAGTCGAGCACCATGGTGGGCTGTAGTCTAACACAAAGGTGGGCTGTAGTCGAGCACCAAGGTGGGCTGTAGTCTAACACCAAGGTGGGCTGTAGTCGAGCACCAAGGTGGGCTGTAGTCTAACACCAAGGTGGGCTGTAGTCTAACACCAAGGTGGGCTGTAGTCTAACACCAAGGTGGGCTGTAGTCAAGCACCAAGGTGGGTTGTAGTCTAACACCAAGGTGGGCTGTAGTCTAAAACCAAGGTGGGCTGTAGTCTAACACCAAGGTGGGCTGTAGTCAAGCACCAAGGTGGGCTGTAGTCTAACACCAAGGTGGGCTGTAGTCGAGCACCAAGGTGGGCTGTAGTCGAGCACCAAGGTGGGTTGTAGTCGAGCACAAAGGTGGGCTGTAGTCGAGCACAAAGGTGGGCTGTAGTCGAGCACAAAGGTGGGCTGTAGTCGAGCACAAAGGTGGGCTGTAGTCTAGCACCAAGGTGGGCTGTAGTCGAGCACCAATGAGGGCTGTAGTCGAGCACAAAGGTGGGCTGTAGTCGAGCACCAAGGTGGGCTGTAGTCGAGCACCAAGGTGGGCTGTAGTCGAGCACCAAAGGTGGGCTGTAGTCTAACACCAAGGTGGGCTGTAGTCGAGCACCAAGGTGGGCTGTAGTCTAACACCAAGGTGGGCTGTAGTCGAGCACCAATGTGGGCTGTAGTCTAACACCAAGGTGTTCTGTAGTCTAACACCAAGGTGGGCTGTAGTCTAACACCAAGGTGGGCTGTAGTCTAACACCAAGGTGGGCTGTAGTCTAACACCAAGGTGGGCTGTAGTCGAGCACCAAGGTGGGCTGTAGTCGAGCACCAAGGTGGGCTGTAGTCGAGCACAAAGGTGGGCTTTAGTCGAGCACAAAGGTGGGCTGTAGTCTAGCACCAAGGTGGGCTGTAGTCGAGCACAAAGGTGGGCTGTAGTCGAGCACAAAGGTGGGCTGTAGTCGAACACCAAGGTGGGCTGTAGTCGAGCACAAAGGTGGGCTGTAGTCTAGCACCAAGGTGGGCTGTAGTCTAGCACCAAGGTGGGCTGTAATCTAGCACCAATGTGGGCTGTAGTCTAACACCAAGGTGGGCTATAGTCGAGCACATAGGTGGGCTGTAGTCTAGCACCAAGGTGGGCTGTAGTCTAACACCAAGGTGGGCTGTAGTCGAGCACCAAGGTGGGCTGTAGTCAAGCACCAAGGTGGGCTGTAGTCCAGCACCAAGGTGGGCTGTAGTCGAGCACCAAGGTGGGCTGTAGTCGAGCACCAAGGTGGGCTGTAGTCGAGCACCATGGTGGGCTGTAGTCTAACACCAAGGTGGGCTGTAGTCGAGCACCAAGGTGGGCTGTAGTCTAACACCAAGGTGGGCTGTAGTCGAGCACCAAGGTGGGCTGTAGTCTAACACCAAGGTGGGCTGTAGTCTAACACCAAGGTGGACTGTAGTCTAACACCAAGGTGGGCTGTAGTCTAACACCAAGGTGGGCTGTAGTCTAACACCAAGGTGGGCTGTAGTCTAACACCAAGGTGGGCTGTAGTCGAGCACCAAGGTGGGCTGTAGTCGAGCACCAAGGTGGGCTGTAGTCGAGCACAAAGGTGGGCTTTAGTCGAGCACAAAGGTGGGCTGTAGTCTAGCACCAAGGTGGGCTGTAGTCGAGCACCAATGTGGGCTGTAGTCGAGCACAAAGGTGGGCTGTAGTCAAGCACCAAGGTGGGCTGTAGTCGAGCACCAAGGTGGGCTGTAGTCGAGCACCAAGGTGGGCTGTAGTCTATCACCAAGGTGGGCTGTAGTCGAGCACCAATGTGGGCTGTAGTCTAACACCAAGGTGTTCTGTAGTCTAACACCAAGGTGGGCTGTAGTCTAACACCAAGGTGGGCTGTAGTCTAACACCAAGGTGGGCTGTAGTGTATCACCAAGGTGGGCTGTAGTCTAGCACCAAGGTGGGCTGTAGTTTAGCACCAAGGTGGGCTGTAATCTAGCACCAAGGTGGGCTGTAGTCTAACACCAAGGTGGGCTGTAGTCGAGCACCAACGTGGGCTGTATTCGAGCACAAAGGTGGGCTGTAGTCTAGCACCAAGGTGGGCTGTAGTCGAGCACCAATGTGGGCTGTAGACGAGCACAAAGGTGGGCTGTAGTCGAGCACCAAGGTGGCCTGTAGTCTAACACCAAGGTGGGCTGTAGTCGAGCACCAACGTGGGATGTAGTCTAACACCAAGGTGGGCTGTAGTCTAACACCAAGGTGTAGTCTAACACCAAGGTGGGCTGTAGTCAAGCACCAAGGTGGGCTGTAGTCTAACACCAAGGTGGGCTGTAGTCTAAAACAAAGGTGGGCTGTAGTCAAGCACCAAGGTGGGCTGTAGTCTAACACCAAGGTGGGCTGTAGTCTAAAACCAAGGTGGGCTGTAGTCTAACACCAAGGTGGGCTGTAGTTTAACAAAGGTGGGCTGTAGTCAAGCACAAAGGTGGGCTGTAGTCTAGCACCAAGGTGGGCTGTAGTCTAGCATCAAGGTGGGCTGTAATCTAGCACCAAGGTGGGCTGTAGTCTAACACCAAGGTGGGCTGTAGTCGAGCACAAAGGTGGGCTGTAGTCTACCACCAAGGTGGGCTGTAGTCTAACACCAAGGTGGGCTGTAGTCGAGCACCAAGGTGGGCTGTAGTCCAGCACCAAGGTGGGCTGTAGTCCAGCACCAAGGTGGGCTGTAGTCAAGCACCAAGGTGGGCTGTAGTCGAGCACCATGGTGGGCTGTAGTCTAACACCAAGGTGGGCTGTAGTCGAGCACCAAGGTGGGCTGTAGTCTAACACCAAGGTGGGCTGTAGTCTAACACCAAGGTGGACTGTAGTCTAACACCAAGGTGGGCTGTAGTCGAGCACCAAGGTGGGCTGTAGTCGAGCACCAAGGTGGGCTGTAGTCGAGCACAAAGGTGGGATGTAGTCGAGCACAAAGGTGGGCTGTAGTCTAACACCAAGGTGGGCTGTAGTCGAGCACAAAGGTGGGCTGTAGTCTGGCACCAAGGTGGGCTGTAGTCTAACACCAAGGTGGGCTGCAGTCGAGCACAAACGTGGGCTGTAGTCTAGCACCAAGGTGGGCTGTAGTCTAACACCAAGGTGGGCTGTAGTCGAGCACCAAGGTGGGCTGTAGTCAAGCACCAAGGTGGGCTGTAGTCCAGCACCAAGGTGGGCTGTAGTCAAGCACCAAGGTGGGCTGTAGTCGAGCACAAACGTGGGCTGTAGTCTAGCACCAAGGTGGGCTGTAGTCTAACACCAAGGTGGGCTGTAGTTTAACAAAGGTGGGCTGTAGTCAAGCACAAAGGTGGGCTGTAGTCTAGCACCAAAGTGGGCTGTAGACGAGCACAAAGGTGGGCTGTAGTCGAACACCAAGCTGGGCTGTAGTCGAGCACAAAGGTGGGCTGTAGTCGAACACCAAGGTGGGCTGTAGTCGAGCACAAAGGTGGGCTGTAGTCTAGCACCAAGGTGGGCTGTAGTCTAGCACCAAGGTGGGATGTAATCTAGCACCAATGTGGGCTGTAGTCTAACACCAAGGTGGGCTATAGTCGAGCACAAAGGTGGGCTGTAGTCTAGCACCAAGGTGGGCTGTAGTCTAACACCAAGGTGGGCTGTAGTCGAGCACCAAGGTGGGCTGTAGTCAAGCACCAAGGTGGGCTGTAGTCCAGCACCAAGGTGGGCTGTAGTCGAGCACCAAGGTGGGCTGTAGTCGAGCACCAAGGTGGGCTGTAGTCGAGCACCATGGTGGGCTGTAGTCTAACACCAAGGTGGGCTGTAGTCGAGCACCAAGGTGGGCTGTAGTCTAACACCAAGGTGGGCTGTAGTCGAGCACCAAGGTGGGCTGTAGTCTAACACCAAGGTGGGCTGTAGTCTAACACCAAGGTGGACTGTAGTCTAACACCAAGGTGGGCTGTAGTCTAACACCAAGGTGGGCTGTAGTCTAACACCAAGGTGGGCTGTAGTCTAACACCAAGGTGGGCTGTAGTCGAGCACCAAGGTGGGCTGTAGTCGAGCACCAAGGTGGGCTGTAGTCGAGCACAAAGGTGGGCTTTAGTCGAGCACAAAGGTGGGCTGTAGTCTAGCACCAAGGTGGGCTGTAGTCGAGCACAAAGGTGGGCTGTAGTCGAGCACAAAGGTGGGCTGTAGTCGAACACCAAGCTGGGCTGTAGTCGAGCACAAATGTGGGCTGTAGTCGAACACCAAGGTGGGCTGTAGTCGAGCACAAAGGTGGGCTGTAGTCTAGCACCAAGGTGTGCTGTAGTCTAGCACCAAGGTGGGCTGTAATCTAGCACCAAGGTGGGCTGTAGTCGAGCACCAAGGTGGGCTGTAGTCGAGCACCAAGGTGGGCTGTAGTCTAACACCAAGGTGGGCTGTAGTCGAGCACAAAGGTGGGCTGTAGTCGAACACCAAGCTGGGCTGTAGTCGAGCACAAAGGTGGGCTGTAGTCGAACACCAAGGTGGGCTGTAGTCGAGCACAAAGGTGGGCTGTAGTCAAGCACCAAGGTGGGCTGTAGTCGAGCACCAAGGTGGGCTGTAGTCGAGCACAAAGGTGGGCTGTAGTCTAGCACCAAGGTGGGCTGTAGTCGAGCACCAATGTGGGCTGTAGTCGAGCACAAAGGTGGGCTGTAGTCAAGCACCAAGGTGGGCTGTAGTCGAGCACAAAGGTGGGCTGTAGTCTAGCACCAAGGTGGGCTGTAGTTAACGCCAAGGTTGGCTGTGGTTGAGCACCAAGGTGGGCTGTAGTCTTACCCCAAGCTTAAAGGTGGGCTGTAGTCTAACACCAAGGTGGGCTGTAGTCTTAACTTGAAGGTGGGCTGTAGTCTAGCATCATGTTGGGCTATAGTCTAGCACCACGGTGCACCAAGGTTGGCTGAAGTCTAACACCAAGGTGGGCTTTAGTCAAGCACCAAGGTGGGCTGTAGTCTAGCACCAATTCGGCTGTAGCCTAACACCAAGCACACAGGTGGGCTGTAGTCAAGCACCAGTGGGCTGTAGTCAAGCTCCGAGGTGGGCTGTAGTCTGGCACCAAAGTGGGCTGTAGTCGAGCACTAAGGTGGGCTGTAGTCTAGCACCAAGGTAGGCTGTAGTCTTTCACCAAGGTGGGCTGTAGCCTATCACCAAGCACACAGGTGGGCTGTAGTCGAGCACCAATGTGGGCTGAAGTTGAGCACCAAGATGGGGTGTAGTCTGGCACTGAGATGGGCTGCATGCTGGCTTGGTGATGGGCTGTATTCAAGCACAAGGTGGGCTGTAGTCTAGCACCAAGTTGGGCTGTAGTCAAGCACCAAGACGGGCTGTAGTCTGTCACTAAGGTGGGCTGTATTCTGGCACCAAAGTGGGTTGTAGTTGAGCACTAAGGTAGGCTGTAGTCTAGCACCAAGGTGGGCTGTAGCCCAACACCAAGCTCACAGGTGGGCTGTAGTCGAGAACCAAGGTGGGCTGTGGTCCAGCACCAAGATAGGCTGTAGTAGGCTAGCATCATCGTGGGCTGTAGTCTAACACCAAGCACAAATGTGGGCTGTAGTCTAATACCAAGGTAGGCTGTAGACTTAACACCAAGGTAGGGTAGAGTCTAGCATCAAGTTGGGCTATAGTCCAGCACCAAGGTGGGATGTAGTCAACCACTAAGTGGGCTGTAGTCTGGCATCAAGATGGGCTGTAGCCTTATACCAAGGCGGACTGTAGTCGAGCACTAAGGTGGGGTGTAGGCCAGAACCAAGGTGGGCTGTAGCCTAACACCAAGCACACAGAAGGGCTGTAGTCGAGCACCAAGGTGGGCTGTAGCCTAACATAATGCACAAAGTTAGGCTGTAGTCTAACACCAAGGTGGGCTGTAGTCAAGCACTAAGGTGGGCTGTAGTCTAGTACCAAGGTGGGCTGTAGTCTTAACACCAAGGTGGGATGTAGTCTAGACCAAGGTGGGCTGTAGTCTAGTACCAAGGTGGGCTGAAGTCAAGCACCAAGGTGGGCTGTAGCCTAACACAAAGAAATAGGTGGGCTGTAGTCTAACACAAAGGGGGGCTGTAGACTTAACACCAAGGTGGGCTTTGTTTTAGTATCAAGTTGGACTGTAGACTAGCACCGGGGTGGACCAAGGTGGGTTGTTGTCGAGCACAAAGGTGGGTTGAAGCCTAACACCAAGAACAAAAGTGGGCTGTAGTCTACAACCAAGGTGGGCTGTAGTCGAGCACCAACATGGGCTGTATTTTGGTACCAAGGAGGGCTGTAGTCTAACACCAAGCACAAAGGTGGGCTGTAAGCTATCACCAAGGTGGGCTGTAAGCTATCACCAAGGTGGGCTGTAGTCGAGCACCAAGGTGGCCTGTAGTCTAGCACTGAGGTGGGCTGTAGTCTAGCACCTAAGTGGGCTGTAGTCTATCACCAAGGTGGGCTGTAGTCGAGCACTGAGGTGGGCTGTAGTCTAGCACTTAAGTGGGCTGTAGTCTTCACCAAGGTGGGCTGTAGTCGAGCACTGAGGTGGGCTGTAGTGTATCACCAAGGTGGGCTGTAGTCTATCACCAAGGTGGGCTGTAGTCGAGCACTGAGGTGGGCTGTAGTCTAGCACTTAAGTGGGCTGTAGTCTTCACAAAGGTGGGCTGTAGTCGAGCACTGAGGTGGGCTGTAGTGTATCACCAAGGTGGGCTGTAGTCGAGCACTGAGGTGGGCTGAAGTGTATCACCAAGGTGGGCTGTAGTCTATCACCAAGGTGGGCTGTAGTCAAGGACTGAGGTGGGCTGTAGTGTATCACCAAGGTGGGCTGTAGTCTATCACCAAGGTGGGCTGTAGTCGAGCACTGAGGTGGGCTGTAGTGTATCACCAAGGTGGGCTGTAGTCTAGCACCAAGGTGGGCTGTAGTCTAACACCAAGGTGGACTGTAGTCTAACACCAAGGTGGGCTGTAGTCGAGCACCAAGGTGGGCTGTAGTCGAGCACCAAGGTGGGCTGTAGTCGAGCACAAAGGTGGGATGTAGTCGAGCACAAAGGTGGGCTGTAGTCTAACACCAAGGTGGGCTGTAGTCGAGCACAAAGGTGGGCTGTAGTCTGGCACCAAGGTGGGCTGTAGTCTAACACCAAGGTGGGCTGCAGTCGAGCACAAACGTGGGCTGTAGTCTAGCACCAAGGTGGGCTGTAGTCTAACACCAAGGTGGGCTGTAGTCGAGCACCAAGGTGGGCTGTAGTCAAGCACCAAGGTGGGCTGTAGTCCAGCACCAAGGTGGGCTGTAGTCAAGCACCAAGGTGGGCTGTAGTCGAGCACAAACGTGGGCTGTAGTCTAGCACCAAGGTGGGCTGTAGTCTAACACCAAGGTGGGCTGTAGTTTAACAAAGGTGGGCTGTAGTCAAGCACAAAGGTGGGCTGTAGTCTAGCACCAAGGTGGGCTGTAGTCGAGCACAAAGGTGGGCTGTAGTCGAACACCAAGCTGGGCTGTAGTCGAGCACAAAGGTGGGCTGTAGTCGAACACCAAGGTGGGCTGTAGTCGAGCACAAAGGTGGGCTGTAGTCTAGCACCAAGGTGGGCTGTAGTCTAGCACCAAGGTGGGCTGTAATCTAGCACCAATGTGGGCTGTAGTCTAACACCAAGGTGGGCTATAGTCGAGCACAAAGGTGGGCTGTAGTCTAGCACCAAGGTGGGCTGTAGTCTAACACCAAGGTGGGCTGTAGTCGAGCACCAAGGTGGGCTGTAGTCAAGCACCAAGGTGGGCTGTAGTCCAGCACCAAGGTGGGCTGTAGTCGAGCACCAAGGTGGGCTGTAGTCGAGCACCAAGGTGGGCTGTAGTCGAGCACCATGGTGGGCTGTAGTCTGACACCAAGGTGGGCTGTAGTCGAGCACCAAGGTGGGCTGTAGTCTAACACCAAGGTGGGCTGTAGTCGAGCACCAAGGTGGGCTGTAGTCTAACACCAAGGTGGGCTGTAGTCTAACACCAAGGTGGACTGTAGTCTAACACCAAGGTGGGCTGTAGTCTAACACCAAGGTGGGCTGTAGTCTAACACCAAGGTGGGCTGTAGTCTAACACCAAGGTGGGCTGTAGTCAAGCACCAAGGTGTGCTGTAGTCTAACACCAAGGTGGGCTGTAGTCTAACACCAAGGTGGGCTGTAGTCTAACACCAAGGTGGGCTGTAGTCAAGCACCAAGGTGTGCTGTAGTCTAACACCAAGGTGGGCTGTAGTCTAAAACCAAGGTGGGCTGTAGTCGAGCACCAAGGTGGGCTGTAGTCGAGCACCAAGGTGGGCTGTAGTCGAGCACCATGGTGGGCTGTAGTCTAACACCAAGGTGGGCTGTAGTCTAACACCAAGGTGGACTGTAGTCTAACACCAAGGTGGGCTGTAGTCTAACACCAAGGTGGGCTGTAGTCTAATACCAAGGTGGGCTGTAGTCTAACACCAAGGTGGGCTGTAGTCAAGCACCAAGGTGGGCTGTAGTCTAACACCAAGGTGGGCTGTAGTCTAAAACCAAGGTGGGCTGTAGTCTAACACCAAGGTGGGCTGTAGTCAAGCACCAAGGTGGGCTGTAGTCTAACACCAAGGTGGGCTGTAGTCGAGCACCAAGGTGGGCTGTAGTCGAGCACCAAGGTGGGTTGTAGTCGAGCACAAAGGTGGGCTGTAGTCGAGCACAAAGGTGGGCTGTAGTCGAGCACAAAGGTGGGCTGTAGTCGAGCACAAAGGTGGGCTGTAGTCTAGCACCAAGGTGGGCTGTAGTCGAGCACCAATGAGGGCTGTAGTCGAGCACAAAGGTGGGCTGTAGTCGAGCACCAAGGTGGGCTGTAGTCGAGCACCAAGGTGGGCTGTAGTCGAGCACCAAGGTGGGCTGTAGTCTAACACCAAGGTGGGCTGTAGTCGAGCACCAAGGTGGGCTGTAGTCTAACACCAAGGTGGGCTGTAGTCGAGCACCAATGTGGGCTGTAGTCTAACACCAAGGTGGGCTGTAGTCTAACACCAAGGTGGGCTGTAGTCTAACACCAAGGTGGGCTGTAGTCTAACACCAAGGTGGGCTGTAGTCTAACACCAAGGTGGGCTGTAGTCGAGCACCAAGGTGGGCTGTAGTCGAGCACCAATGTGGGCTGTAGTCGAGCACAAAGGTGGGCTTTAGTCGAGCACAAAGGTGGGCTGTAGTCTAGCACCAAGGTGGGCTGTAGTCGAGCACAAAGGTGGGCTGTAGTCGAGCACAAAGGTGGGCTGTAGTCGAACACCAAGCTGGGCTGTAGTCGAGCACAAATGTGGGCTGTAGTCGAACTCCAAGGTGGGCTGTAGTCGAGCACAAAGGTGGGCTGTAGTCTAGCACCAAGGTGTGCTGTAGTCTAGCACCAAGGTGGGCTGTAATCTAGCACCAAGGTGGGCTGTAGTCGAGCACCAAGGTGGGCTGTAGTCGAGCACCAAGGTGGGCTGTAGTCTAACACCAAGGTGGGCTGTAGTCGAGCACCAAGGTGGGCTGTAGTCGAGCACAAAGGTGGGCTGTAGTCTAGCACCAAGGTGGGCTGTAGTCGAGCACCAATGTGGGCTGTAGTCGAGCACAAAGGTGGGCTTTAGTCAAGCACCAAGGTGGGCTGTAGTCGAGCACAAAGGTGGGCTGTAGTCTAGCACCAAGGTGGGCTGTAGTTAACGCCAAGGTTGGCTGTGGTTGAGCACCAAGGTGGGCTGTAGTCTTACACCAAGCTTAAAGGTGGGCTGTAGTCTAACACCAAGGTGGGCTGTAGTCTTAACTTGAAGGTGGGCTGTAGTCTAGCATCATGTTGGGCTATAGTCTAGCACCACGGTGCACCAAGGTTGGCTGAAGTCTAACACCAAGGTGGGCTTTAGTCAAGCACCAAGGTGGGCTGTAGTCTAGCACCAATTCGGCTGTAGCCTAACACCAAGCACACAGGTGGGCTGTAGTCAAGCACCAGTGGGCTGTAGTCAAGCTCCGAGGTGGGCTGTAGTCTGGCACCAAAGTGGGCTGTAGTCGAGCACTAAGGTGGGCTGTAGTCTAGCACCAATGTAGGCTGTAGTCTTTCACCAAGGTGGGCTGTAGCCTATCACCAAGCACACAGGTGGGCTGTAGTCGAGCACCAATGTGGGCTGAAGTTGAGCACCAAGATGGGGTGTAGTCTGGCACTGAGATGGGCTGCATGCTGGCTTGGTGATGGGCTGTATTCAAGCACAAGGTGGGCTGTAGTCTAGCACCAAGTTGGGCTGTAGTCAAGCACCAAGACGGGCTGTAGTCTGTCACTAAGGTGGGCTGTATTCTGGCACCAAAGTGGGTTGTAGTTGAGCACTAAGGTAGGCTGTAGTCTAGCACCAAGGTGGGCTGTAGCCCAACACCAAGCTCACAGGTGGGCTGTAGTCGAGAACCAAGGTGGGCTGTGGTCCAGCACCAAGATAGGCTGTAGTAGGCTAGCATCATCGTGGGCTGTAGTCTAACACCAAGCACAAATGTGGGCTGTAGTCTAATACCAAGGTAGGCTGTAGACTTAACACCAAGGTAGGGTAGAGTCTAGCATCAAGTTGGGCTATAGTCCAGCACCAAGGTGGGATGTAGTCAACCACTAAGTGGGCTGTAGTCTGGCATCAAGATGGGCTGTAGCCTTATACCAAGGCGGACTGTAGTCGAGCACTAAGGTGGGGTGTAGGCCAGAACCAAGGTGGGCTGTAGCCTAACACCAAGCACACAGAAGGGCTGTAGTCGAGCACCAAGGTGGGCTGTAGCCTAACATAATGCACAAAGTTAGGCTGTAGTCTAACACCAAGGTGGGCTGTAGTCAAGCACTAAGGTGGGCTGTAGTCTAGTACCAAGGTGGGCTGTAGTCTTAACACCAAGGTGGGATGTAGTCTAGACCAAGGTGGGCTGTAGTCTAGTACCAAGGTGGGCTGAAGTCAAGCACCAAGGTGGGCTGTAGCCTAACACAAAGAAATAGGTGGGCTGTAGTCTAACACAAAGGGGGGCTGTAGACTTAACACCAAGGTGGGCTTTGTTTTAGTATCAAGTTGGACTGTAGACTAGCACCGGGGTGGACCAAGGTGGGTTGTTGTTGAGCACAAAGGTGGGTTGAAGCCTAACACCAAGAACAAAAGTGGGCTGTAGTCTACAACCAAGGTGGGCTGTAGTCGAGCACCAACATGGGCTGTATTTTGGTACCAAGGAGGGCTGTAGTCTAACACCAAGCACAAAGGTGGGCTGTAAGCTATCACCAAGGTGGGCTGTAAGCTATCACCAAGGTGGGCTGTAGTCGAGCACCAAGGTGGCCTGTAGTCTAGCACTGAGGTGGGCTGTAGTCTAGCACCTAAGTGGGCTGTAGTCTATCACCAAGGTGGGCTGTAGTCGAGCACTGAGGTGGGCTGTAGTCTAGCACTTAAGTGGGCTGTAGTCTTCACCAAGGTGGGCTGTAGTCGAGCACTGAGGTGGGCTGTAGTGTATCACCAAGGTGGGCTGTAGTCTATCACCAAGGTGGGCTGTAGTCGAGCACTGAGGTGGGCTGTAGTCTAGCACTTAAGTGGGCTGTAGTCTTCACAAAGGTGGGCTGTAGTCGAGCACTGAGGTGGGCTGTAGTGTATCACCAAGGTGGGCTGTAGTCGAGCACTGAGGTGGGCTGTAGTGTATCACCAAGGTGGGCTGTAGTCTATCACCAAGGTGGGCTGTAGTCAAGGACTGAGGTGGGCTGTAGTGTATCACCAAGGTGGGCTGTAGTCTATCACCAAGGTGGGCTGTAGTCGAGCACTGAGGTGGGCTGTAGTGTATCACCAAGGTGGGCTGTAGTCTATCACCAAGGTGGGCTGTAGTCAAGGACTGAGGTGGGCTGTAGTGTATCACCAAGGTGGGCTGTAGTCTATCACCAAGGTGGGCTGTAGTCGAGCACTGAGTTGGGCTGTAGTCTGGCACCAAGGTGGACTATAGTCGAGCATTAAGGTGTGGTGTAGCCTAACACCAAGCACACAGGTGGTCTGACGTCGAGTACCAAGGTGATCTGTAGTCAAATACTGAGGTGGGCTGTAGTTGAGCACTAAGGTGGGCTGTAGTCGAACACCAAGGTGGGCTTTAGTCAAGTACCAAGGTGGGCTGTATTCTGGCACCAAAGTGGGCTGTAGTCGAGCACCAAGGTGGGCTGTAGTCTAGCACCAAGGTGGGCTGTAGTCTAGCACCAAGGTGGGCTGTAGTCTAGCACCAAGGTGGGCTGTAGTCTAGCACCAAGGTGGGCTGTAGTCAAGCACCAATGTGGGCTGTATTTTGGCACCAAGGTGGGCTGTATTCAAGCACCAAGGTGGGCTGTATTTTGGCACCAAGGTGGGCTGTATACAAGCACCAAGGTGGGCTGTAGTCAAGCACCAAGGTGGGCTGTATTTTGGCACCAAGGTGGGCTGTAGTCAAGCACCAAGGTGGGCTGTAGTCAAGCACCAAGGTGGACTGTAGTCTAGCACCAAGGTTAGCTGTGGCCTTACACCAAGCACAAAGTTGGGCAGTAGTCTGGCACCAAGGTTGGCTGTTGCCTAACACCTAGCACAAAGGTGGGCTGTATATAAGCACCAAGGAGGGCTGTAGTCGAGCACCAAGGTGGGCTGTAGTCTAACACCAAGGTGGGCTGTAGTCGAGCACAAAGGTGGGCTGTAGTCGAACACCAAGGTGGGCTGCAGTCGAGCACAAACGTGGGCTGTAGTCTAGCACCAAGGTGGGCTGTAGTCTAACACCAAGGTGGGCTGTAGTCGAGCACCAAGGTGGGCTGTAGTCAAGCACCAAGGTGGGCTGTAGTCCAGCACCAAGGTGGGCTGTAGTCAAGCACCAAGGTGGGCTGTAGTCGAGCACAAACGTGGGCTGTAGTCTAGCACCAAGGTGGGCTGTAGTCTAACACCAAGGTGGGCTGTAGTTTAACAAAGGTGGGCTGTAGTCAAGCACAAAGGTGGGCTGTAGTCTAGCACCAAGGTGGGCTGTAGTCGAGCACAAAGGTGGGCTGTAGTCGAACACCAAGCTGGGCTGTAGTCGAGCACAAAGGTGGGCTGTAGTCGAACACCAAGGTGGGCTGTAGTCGAGCACAAAGGTGGGCTGTAGTCTAGCACCAAGGTGGGCTGTAGTCTAGCACCAAGGTGGGCTGTAATCTAGCACCAATGTGGGCTGTAGTCTAACACCAAGGTGGGCTATAGTCGAGCACAAAGGTGGGCTGTAGTCTAGCACCAAGGTGGGCTGTAGTCTAACACCAAGGTGGGCTGTAGTCGAGCACCAAGGTGGGCTGTAGTCAAGCACCAAGGTGGGCTGTAGTCCAGCACCAAGGTGGGCTGTAGTCGAGCACCAAGGTGGGCTGTAGTCGAGCACCAAGGTGGGCTGTAGTCGAGCACCATGGTGGGCTGTAGTCTGACACCAAGGTGGGCTGTAGTCGAGCACCAAGGTGGGCTGTAGTCTAACACCAAGGTGGGCTGTAGTCGAGCACCAAGGTGGGCTGTAGTCTAACACCAAGGTGGGCTGTAGTCTAACACCAAGGTGGACTGTAGTCTAACACCAAGGTGGGCTGTAGTCTAACACCAAGGTGGGCTGTAGTCTAACACCAAGGTGGGCTGTAGTCTAACACCAAGGTGGGCTGTAGTCAAGCACCAAGGTGTGCTGTAGTCTAACACCAAGGTGGGCTGTAGTCTAACACCAAGGTGGGCTGTAGTCTAACACCAAGGTGGGCTGTAGTCAAGCACCAAGGTGTGCTGTAGTCTAACACCAAGGTGGGCTGTAGTCTAAAACCAAGGTGGGCTGTAGTCGAGCACCAAGGTGGGCTGTAGTCGAGCACCAAGGTGGGCTGTAGTCGAGCACCATGGTGGGCTGTAGTCTAACACCAAGGTGGGCTGTAGTCTAACACCAAGGTGGACTGTAGTCTAACACCAAGGTGGGCTGTAGTCTAACACCAAGGTGGGCTGTAGTCTAACACCAAGGTGGGCTGTAGTCTAACACCAAGGTGGGCTGTAGTCAAGCACCAAGGTGGGCTGTAGTCTAACACCAAGGTGGGCTGTAGTCTAAAACCAAGGTGGGCTGTAGTCTAACACCAAGGTGGGCTGTAGTCAAGCACCAAGGTGGGCTGTAGTCTAACACCAAGGTGGGCTGTAGTCGAGCACCAAGGTGGGCTGTAGTCGAGCACCAAGGTGGGTTGTAGTCGAGCACAAAGGTGGGCTGTAGTCGAGCACAAAGGTGGGCTGTAGTCGAGCACAAAGGTGGGCTGTAGTCGAGCACAAAGGTGGGCTGTAGTCTAGCACCAAGGTGGGCTGTAGTCGAGCACCAATGAGGGCTGTAGTCGAGCACAAAGGTGGGCTGTAGTCGAGCACCAAGGTGGGCTGTAGTCGAGCACCAAGGTGGGCTGTAGTCGAGCACCAAGGTGGGCTGTAGTCTAACACCAAGGTGGGCTGTAGTCGAGCACCAAGGTGGGCTGTAGTCTAACACCAAGGTGGGCTGTAGTCGAGCACCAATGTGGGCTGTAGTCTAACACCAAGGTGGGCTGTAGTCTAACACCAAGGTGGGCTGTAGTCTAACACCAAGGTGGGCTGTAGTCTAACACCAAGGTGGGCTGTAGTCTAACACCAAGGTGGGCTGTAGTCGAGCACCAAGGTGGGCTGTAGTCGAGCACCAATGTGGGCTGTAGTCGAGCACAAAGGTGGGCTTTAGTCGAGCACAAAGGTGGGCTGTAGTCTAGCACCAAGGTGGGCTGTAGTCGAGCACAAAGGTGGGCTGTAGTCGAGCACAAAGGTGGGCTGTAGTCGAACACCAAGCTGGGCTGTAGTCGAGCACAAATGTGGGCTGTAGTCGAACTCCAAGGTGGGCTGTAGTCGAGCACAAAGGTGGGCTGTAGTCTAGCACCAAGGTGTGCTGTAGTCTAGCACCAAGGTGGGCTGTAATCTAGCACCAAGGTGGGCTGTAGTCGAGCACCAAGGTGGGCTGTAGTCGAGCACCAAGGTGGGCTGTAGTCTAACACCAAGGTGGGCTGTAGTCGAGCACCAAGGTGGGCTGTAGTCGAGCACAAAGGTGGGCTGTAGTCTAGCACCAAGGTGGGCTGTAGTCGAGCACCAATGTGGGCTGTAGTCGAGCACAAAGGTGGGCTTTAGTCAAGCACCAAGGTGGGCTGTAGTCGAGCACAAAGGTGGGCTGTAGTCTAGCACCAAGGTGGGCTGTAGTTAACGCCAAGGTTGGCTGTGGTTGAGCACCAAGGTGGGCTGTAGTCTTACACCAAGCTTAAAGGTGGGCTGTAGTCTAACACCAAGGTGGGCTGTAGTCTTAACTTGAAGGTGGGCTGTAGTCTAGCATCATGTTGGGCTATAGTCTAGCACCACGGTGCACCAAGGTTGGCTGAAGTCTAACACCAAGGTGGGCTTTAGTCAAGCACCAAGGTGGGCTGTAGTCTAGCACCAATTCGGCTGTAGCCTAACACCAAGCACACAGGTGGGCTGTAGTCAAGCACCAGTGGGCTGTAGTCAAGCTCCGAGGTGGGCTGTAGTCTGGCACCAAAGTGGGCTGTAGTCGAGCACTAAGGTGGGCTGTAGTCTAGCACCAATGTAGGCTGTAGTCTTTCACCAAGGTGGGCTGTAGCCTATCACCAAGCACACAGGTGGGCTGTAGTCGAGCACCAATGTGGGCTGAAGTTGAGCACCAAGATGGGGTGTAGTCTGGCACTGAGATGGGCTGCATGCTGGCTTGGTGATGGGCTGTATTCAAGCACAAGGTGGGCTGTAGTCTAGCACCAAGTTGGGCTGTAGTCAAGCACCAAGACGGGCTGTAGTCTGTCACTAAGGTGGGCTGTATTCTGGCACCAAAGTGGGTTGTAGTTGAGCACTAAGGTAGGCTGTAGTCTAGCACCAAGGTGGGCTGTAGCCCAACACCAAGCTCACAGGTGGGCTGTAGTCGAGAACCAAGGTGGGCTGTGGTCCAGCACCAAGATAGGCTGTAGTAGGCTAGCATCATCGTGGGCTGTAGTCTAACACCAAGCACAAATGTGGGCTGTAGTCTAATACCAAGGTAGGCTGTAGACTTAACACCAAGGTAGGGTAGAGTCTAGCATCAAGTTGGGCTATAGTCCAGCACCAAGGTGGGATGTAGTCAACCACTAAGTGGGCTGTAGTCTGGCATCAAGATGGGCTGTAGCCTTATACCAAGGCGGACTGTAGTCGAGCACTAAGGTGGGGTGTAGGCCAGAACCAAGGTGGGCTGTAGCCTAACACCAAGCACACAGAAGGGCTGTAGTCGAGCACCAAGGTGGGCTGTAGCCTAACATAATGCACAAAGTTAGGCTGTAGTCTAACACCAAGGTGGGCTGTAGTCAAGCACTAAGGTGGGCTGTAGTCTAGTACCAAGGTGGGCTGTAGTCTTAACACCAAGGTGGGATGTAGTCTAGACCAAGGTGGGCTGTAGTCTAGTACCAAGGTGGGCTGAAGTCAAGCACCAAGGTGGGCTGTAGCCTAACACAAAGAAATAGGTGGGCTGTAGTCTAACACAAAGGGGGGCTGTAGACTTAACACCAAGGTGGGCTTTGTTTTAGTATCAAGTTGGACTGTAGACTAGCACCGGGGTGGACCAAGGTGGGTTGTTGTTGAGCACAAAGGTGGGTTGAAGCCTAACACCAAGAACAAAAGTGGGCTGTAGTCTACAACCAAGGTGGGCTGTAGTCGAGCACCAACATGGGCTGTATTTTGGTACCAAGGAGGGCTGTAGTCTAACACCAAGCACAAAGGTGGGCTGTAAGCTATCACCAAGGTGGGCTGTAAGCTATCACCAAGGTGGGCTGTAGTCGAGCACCAAGGTGGCCTGTAGTCTAGCACTGAGGTGGGCTGTAGTCTAGCACCTAAGTGGGCTGTAGTCTATCACCAAGGTGGGCTGTAGTCGAGCACTGAGGTGGGCTGTAGTCTAGCACTTAAGTGGGCTGTAGTCTTCACCAAGGTGGGCTGTAGTCGAGCACTGAGGTGGGCTGTAGTGTATCACCAAGGTGGGCTGTAGTCTATCACCAAGGTGGGCTGTAGTCGAGCACTGAGGTGGGCTGTAGTCTAGCACTTAAGTGGGCTGTAGTCTTCACAAAGGTGGGCTGTAGTCGAGCACTGAGGTGGGCTGTAGTGTATCACCAAGGTGGGCTGTAGTCGAGCACTGAGGTGGGCTGTAGTGTATCACCAAGGTGGGCTGTAGTCTATCACCAAGGTGGGCTGTAGTCAAGGACTGAGGTGGGCTGTAGTGTATCACCAAGGTGGGCTGTAGTCTATCACCAAGGTGGGCTGTAGTCGAGCACTGAGGTGGGCTGTAGTGTATCACCAAGGTGGGCTGTAGTCTATCACCAAGGTGGGCTGTAGTCAAGGACTGAGGTGGGCTGTAGTGTATCACCAAGGTGGGCTGTAGTCTATCACCAAGGTGGGCTGTAGTCGAGCACTGAGTTGGGCTGTAGTCTGGCACCAAGGTGGACTATAGTCGAGCATTAAGGTGTGGTGTAGCCTAACACCAAGCACACAGGTGGTCTGACGTCGAGTACCAAGGTGATCTGTAGTCAAATACTGAGGTGGGCTGTAGTTGAGCACTAAGGTGGGCTGTAGTCGAACACCAAGGTGGGCTTTAGTCAAGTACCAAGGTGGGCTGTATTCTGGCACCAAAGTGGGCTGTAGTCGAGCACCAAGGTGGGCTGTAGTCTAGCACCAAGGTGGGCTGTAGTCTAGCACCAAGGTGGGCTGTAGTCTAGCACCAAGGTGGGCTGTAGTCTAGCACCAAGGTGGGCTGTAGTCAAGCACCAATGTGGGCTGTATTTTGGCACCAAGGTGGGCTGTATTCAAGCACCAAGGTGGGCTGTATTTTGGCACCAAGGTGGGCTGTATACAAGCACCAAGGTGGGCTGTAGTCAAGCACCAAGGTGGGCTGTATTTTGGCACCAAGGTGGGCTGTAGTCAAGCACCAAGGTGGGCTGTAGTCAAGCACCAAGGTGGACTGTAGTCTAGCACCAAGGTTAGCTGTGGCCTTACACCAAGCACAAAGTTGGGCAGTAGTCTGGCACCAAGGTTGGCTGTTGCCTAACACCTAGCACAAAGGTGGGCTGTATATAAGCACCAAGGTGGGCTGTAGTCGAGCACCAAGGTGGGCTGTAGTCTAACACCAAGGTGGGCTGTAGTCGAGCACAAAGGTGGGCTGTAGTCGAACACCAAGCTGGGCTGTAGTCGAGCACAAAGGTGGGCTGTAGTCGAACACCAAGGTGGGCTGTAGTCGAGCACAAAGGTGGGCTGTAGTCAAGCACCAAGGTGGGCTGTAGTCGAGCACCAAGGTGGGCTGTAGTCGAGCACAAAGGTGGGCTGTAGTCTAGCACCAAGGTGGGCTGTAGTCGAGCACCAATGTGGGCTGTAGTCGAGCACAAAGGTGGGCTGTAGTCAAGCACCAAGGTGGGCTGTAGTCGAGCACAAAGGTGGGCTGTAGTCTAGCACCAAGGTGGGCTGTAGTTAACGCCAAGGTTGGCTGTGGTTGAGCACCAAGGTGGGCTGTAGTCTTACCCCAAGCTTAAAGGTGGGCTGTAGTCTAACACCAAGGTGGGCTGTAGTCTTAACTTGAAGGTGGGCTGTAGTCTAGCATCATGTTGGGCTATAGTCTAGCACCACGGTGCACCAAGGTTGGCTGAAGTCTAACACCAAGGTGGGCTTTAGTCAAGCACCAAGGTGGGCTGTAGTCTAGCACCAATTCGGCTGTAGCCTAACACCAAGCACACAGGTGGGCTGTAGTCAAGCACCAGTGGGCTGTAGTCAAGCTCCGAGGTGGGCTGTAGTCTGGCACCAAAGTGGGCTGTAGTCGAGCACTAAGGTGGGCTGTAGTCTAGCACCAAGGTAGGCTGTAGTCTTTCACCAAGGTGGGCTGTAGCCTATCACCAAGCACACAGGTGGGCTGTAGTCGAGCACCAATGTGGGCTGAAGTTGAGCACCAAGATGGGGTGTAGTCTGGCACTGAGATGGGCTGCATGCTGGCTTGGTGATGGGCTGTATTCAAGCACAAGGTGGGCTGTAGTCTAGCACCAAGTTGGGCTGTAGTCAAGCACCAAGACGGGCTGTAGTCTGTCACTAAGGTGGGCTGTATTCTGGCACCAAAGTGGGTTGTAGTTGAGCACTAAGGTAGGCTGTAGTCTAGCACCAAGGTGGGCTGTAGCCCAACACCAAGCTCACAGGTGGGCTGTAGTCGAGAACCAAGGTGGGCTGTGGTCCAGCACCAAGATAGGCTGTAGTAGGCTAGCATCATCGTGGGCTGTAGTCTAACACCAAGCACAAATGTGGGCTGTAGTCTAATACCAAGGTAGGCTGTAGACTTAACACCAAGGTAGGGTAGAGTCTAGCATCAAGTTGGGCTATAGTCCAGCACCAAGGTGGGATGTAGTCAACCACTAAGTGGGCTGTAGTCTGGCATCAAGATGGGCTGTAGCCTTATACCAAGGCGGACTGTAGTCGAGCACTAAGGTGGGGTGTAGGCCAGAACCAAGGTGGGCTGTAGCCTAACACCAAGCACACAGAAGGGCTGTAGTCGAGCACCAAGGTGGGCTGTAGCCTAACATAATGCACAAAGTTAGGCTGTAGTCTAACACCAAGGTGGGCTGTAGTCAAGCACTAAGGTGGGCTGTAGTCTAGTACCAAGGTGGGCTGTAGTCTTAACACCAAGGTGGGATGTAGTCTAGACCAAGGTGGGCTGTAGTCTAGTACCAAGGTGGGCTGAAGTCAAGCACCAAGGTGGGCTGTAGCCTAACACAAAGAAATAGGTGGGCTGTAGTCTAACACAAAGGGGGGCTGTAGACTTAACACCAAGGTGGGCTTTGTTTTAGTATCAAGTTGGACTGTAGACTAGCACCGGGGTGGACCAAGGTGGGTTGTTGTCGAGCACAAAGGTGGGTTGAAGCCTAACACCAAGAACAAAAGTGGGCTGTAGTCTACAACCAAGGTGGGCTGTAGTCGAGCACCAACATGGGCTGTATTTTGGTACCAAGGAGGGCTGTAGTCTAACACCAAGCACAAAGGTGGGCTGTAAGCTATCACCAAGGTGGGCTGTAAGCTATCACCAAGGTGGGCTGTAGTCGAGCACCAAGGTAGCCTGTAGTCTAGCACTGAGGTGGGCTGTAGTCTAGCACCTAAGTGGGCTGTAGTCTATCACCAAGGTGGGCTGTAGTCGAGCACTGAGGTGGGCTGTAGTCTAGCACTTAAGTGGGCTGTAGTCTTCACCAAGGTGGGCTGTAGTCGAGCACTGAGGTGGGCTGTAGTGTATCACCAAGGTGGGCTGTAGTCTATCACCAAGGTGGGCTGTAGTCGAGCACTGAGGTGGGCTGTAGTCTAGCACTTAAGTGGGCTGTAGTCTTCACAAAGGTGGGCTGTAGTCGAGCACTGAGGTGGGCTGTAGTGTATCACCAAGGTGGGCTGTAGTCGAGCACTGAGGTGGGCTGAAGTGTATCACCAAGGTGGGCTGTAGTCTATCACCAAGGTGGGCTGTAGTCAAGGACTGAGGTGGGCTGTAGTGTATCACCAAGGTGGGCTGTAGTCTATCACCAAGGTGGGCTGTAGTCGAGCACTGAGGTGGGCTGTAGTGTATCACCAAGGTGGGCTGTAGTCTAGCACCAAGGTGGGCTGTAGTCTAACACCAAGGTGGACTGTAGTCTAACACCAAGGTGGGCTGTAGTCGAGCACCAAGGTGGGCTGTAGTCGAGCACCAAGGTGGGCTGTAGTCGAGCACAAAGGTGGGATGTAGTCGAGCACAAAGGTGGGCTGTAGTCTAACACCAAGGTGGGCTGTAGTCGAGCACAAAGGTGGGCTGTAGTCTGGCACCAAGGTGGGCTGTAGTCTAACACCAAGGTGGGCTGCAGTCGAGCACAAACGTGGGCTGTAGTCTAGCACCAAGGTGGGCTGTAGTCTAACACCAAGGTGGGCTGTAGTCGAGCACCAAGGTGGGCTGTAGTCAAGCACCAAGGTGGGCTGTAGTCCAGCACCAAGGTGGGCTGTAGTCAAGCACCAAGGTGGGCTGTAGTCGAGCACAAACGTGGGCTGTAGTCTAGCACCAAGGTGGGCTGTAGTCTAACACCAAGGTGGGCTGTAGTTTAACAAAGGTGGGCTGTAGTCAAGCACAAAGGTGGGCTGTAGTCTAGCACCAAGGTGGGCTGTAGTCGAGCACAAAGGTGGGCTGTAGTCGAACACCAAGCTGGGCTGTAGTCGAGCACAAAGGTGGGCTGTAGTCGAACACCAAGGTGGGCTGTAGTCGAGCACAAAGGTGGGCTGTAGTCTAGCACCAAGGTGGGCTGTAGTCTAGCACCAAGGTGGGCTGTAATCTAGCACCAATGTGGGCTGTAGTCTAACACCAAGGTGGGCTATAGTCGAGCACAAAGGTGGGCTGTAGTCTAGCACCAAGGTGGGCTGTAGTCTAACACCAAGGTGGGCTGTAGTCGAGCACCAAGGTGGGCTGTAGTCAAGCACCAAGGTGGGCTGTAGTCCAGCACCAAGGTGGGCTGTAGTCGAGCACCAAGGTGGGCTGTAGTCGAGCACCAAGGTGGGCTGTAGTCGAGCACCATGGTGGGCTGTAGTCTGACACCAAGGTGGGCTGTAGTCGAGCACCAAGGTGGGCTGTAGTCTAACACCAAGGTGGGCTGTAGTCGAGCACCAAGGTGGGCTGTAGTCTAACACCAAGGTGGGCTGTAGTCTAACACCAAGGTGGACTGTAGTCTAACACCAAGGTGGGCTGTAGTCTAACACCAAGGTGGGCTGTAGTCTAACACCAAGGTGGGCTGTAGTCTAACACCAAGGTGGGCTGTAGTCAAGCACCAAGGTGTGCTGTAGTCTAACACCAAGGTGGGCTGTAGTCTAACACCAAGGTGGGCTGTAGTCTAACACCAAGGTGGGCTGTAGTCAAGCACCAAGGTGTGCTGTAGTCTAACACCAAGGTGGGCTGTAGTCTAAAACCAAGGTGGGCTGTAGTCGAGCACCAAGGTGGGCTGTAGTCGAGCACCAAGGTGGGCTGTAGTCGAGCACCATGGTGGGCTGTAGTCTAACACCAAGGTGGGCTGTAGTCTAACACCAAGGTGGACTGTAGTCTAACACCAAGGTGGGCTGTAGTCTAACACCAAGGTGGGCTGTAGTCTAACACCAAGGTGGGCTGTAGTCTAACACCAAGGTGGGCTGTAGTCAAGCACCAAGGTGGGCTGTAGTCTAACACCAAGGTGGGCTGTAGTCTAAAACCAAGGTGGGCTGTAGTCTAACACCAAGGTGGGCTGTAGTCAAGCACCAAGGTGGGCTGTAGTCTAACACCAAGGTGGGCTGTAGTCGAGCACCAAGGTGGGCTGTAGTCGAGCACCAAGGTGGGTTGTAGTCGAGCACAAAGGTGGGCTGTAGTCGAGCACAAAGGTGGGCTGTAGTCGAGCACAAAGGTGGGCTGTAGTCGAGCACAAAGGTGGGCTGTAGTCTAGCACCAAGGTGGGCTGTAGTCGAGCACCAATGAGGGCTGTAGTCGAGCACAAAGGTGGGCTGTAGTCGAGCACCAAGGTGGGCTGTAGTCGAGCACCAAGGTGGGCTGTAGTCGAGCACCAAGGTGGGCTGTAGTCGAGCACCAAGGTGGGCTGTAGTCGAGCACCAAGGTGGGCTGTAGTCTAACACCAAGGTGGGCTGTAGTCGAGCACCAAGGTGGGCTGTAGTCTAACACCAAGGTGGGCTGTAGTCGAGCACCAATGTGGGCTGTAGTCTAACACCAAGGTGGGCTGTAGTCTAACACCAAGGTGGGCTGTAGTCTAACACCAAGGTGGGCTGTAGTCGAGCACCAAGGTGGGCTGTAGTCGAGCACCAATGTGGGCTGTAGTCGAGCACAAAGGTGGGCTTTAGTCGAGCACAAAGGTGGGCTGTAGTCTAGCACCAAGGTGGGCTGTAGTCGAGCACAAAGGTGGGCTGTAGTCGAGCACAAAGGTGGGCTGTAGTCGAACACCAAGCTGGGCTGTAGTCGAGCACAAATGTGGGCTGTAGTCGAACTCCAAGGTGGGCTGTAGTCGAGCACAAAGGTGGGCTGTAGTCTAGCACCAAGGTGTGCTGTAGTCTAGCACCAAGGTGGGCTGTAATCTAGCACCAAGGTGGGCTGTAGTCGAGCACCAAGGTGGGCTGTAGTCGAGCACCAAGGTGGGCTGTAGTCTAACACCAAGGTGGGCTGTAGTCGAGCACCAAGGTGGGCTGTAGTCGAGCACAAAGGTGGGCTGTAGTCTAGCACCAAGGTGGGCTGTAGTCGAGCACCAATGTGGGCTGTAGTCGAGCACAAAGGTGGGCTTTAGTCAAGCACCAAGGTGGGCTGTAGTCGAGCACAAAGGTGGGCTGTAGTCTAGCACCAAGGTGGGCTGTAGTTAACGCCAAGGTTGGCTGTGGTTGAGCACCAAGGTGGGCTGTAGTCTTACACCAAGCTTAAAGGTGGGCTGTAGTCTAACACCAAGGTGGGCTGTAGTCTTAACTTGAAGGTGGGCTGTAGTCTAGCATCATGTTGGGCTATAGTCTAGCACCACGGTGCACCAAGGTTGGCTGAAGTCTAACACCAAGGTGGGCTTTAGTCAAGCACCAAGGTGGGCTGTAGTCTAGCACCAATTCGGCTGTAGCCTAACACCAAGCACACAGGTGGGCTGTAGTCAAGCACCAGTGGGCTGTAGTCAAGCTCCGAGGTGGGCTGTAGTCTGGCACCAAAGTGGGCTGTAGTCGAGCACTAAGGTGGGCTGTAGTCTAGCACCAATGTAGGCTGTAGTCTTTCACCAAGGTGGGCTGTAGCCTATCACCAAGCACACAGGTGGGCTGTAGTCGAGCACCAATGTGGGCTGAAGTTGAGCACCAAGATGGGGTGTAGTCTGGCACTGAGATGGGCTGCATGCTGGCTTGGTGATGGGCTGTATTCAAGCACAAGGTGGGCTGTAGTCTAGCACCAAGTTGGGCTGTAGTCAAGCACCAAGACGGGCTGTAGTCTGTCACTAAGGTGGGCTGTATTCTGGCACCAAAGTGGGTTGTAGTTGAGCACTAAGGTAGGCTGTAGTCTAGCACCAAGGTGGGCTGTAGCCCAACACCAAGCTCACAGGTGGGCTGTAGTCGAGAACCAAGGTGGGCTGTGGTCCAGCACCAAGATAGGCTGTAGTAGGCTAGCATCATCGTGGGCTGTAGTCTAACACCAAGCACAAATGTGGGCTGTAGTCTAATACCAAGGTAGGCTGTAGACTTAACACCAAGGTAGGGTAGAGTCTAGCATCAAGTTGGGCTATAGTCCAGCACCAAGGTGGGATGTAGTCAACCACTAAGTGGGCTGTAGTCTGGCATCAAGATGGGCTGTAGCCTTATACCAAGGCGGACTGTAGTCGAGCACTAAGGTGGGGTGTAGGCCAGAACCAAGGTGGGCTGTAGCCTAACACCAAGCACACAGAAGGGCTGTAGTCGAGCACCAAGGTGGGCTGTAGCCTAACATAATGCACAAAGTTAGGCTGTAGTCTAACACCAAGGTGGGCTGTAGTCAAGCACTAAGGTGGGCTGTAGTCTAGTACCAAGGTGGGCTGTAGTCTTAACACCAAGGTGGGATGTAGTCTAGACCAAGGTGGGCTGTAGTCTAGTACCAAGGTGGGCTGAAGTCAAGCACCAAGGTGGGCTGTAGCCTAACACAAAGAAATAGGTGGGCTGTAGTCTAACACAAAGGGGGGCTGTAGACTTAACACCAAGGTGGGCTTTGTTTTAGTATCAAGTTGGACTGTAGACTAGCACCGGGGTGGACCAAGGTGGGTTGTTGTTGAGCACAAAGGTGGGTTGAAGCCTAACACCAAGAACAAAAGTGGGCTGTAGTCTACAACCAAGGTGGGCTGTAGTCGAGCACCAACATGGGCTGTATTTTGGTACCAAGGAGGGCTGTAGTCTAACACCAAGCACAAAGGTGGGCTGTAAGCTATCACCAAGGTGGGCTGTAGTCGAGCACCAAGGTGGCCTGTAGTCTAGCACTGAGGTGGGCTGTAGTCTAGCACCTAAGTGGGCTGTAGTCTATCACCAAGGTGGGCTGTAGTCGAGCACTGAGGTGGGCTGTAGTCTAGCACTTAAGTGGGCTGTAGTCTTCACCAAGGTGGGCTGTAGTCGAGCACTGAGGTGGGCTGTAGTGTATCACCAAGGTGGGCTGTAGTCTATCACCAAGGTGGGCTGTAGTCGAGCACTGAGGTGGGCTGTAGTCTAGCACTTAAGTGGGCTGTAGTCTTCACAAAGGTGGGCTGTAGTCGAGCACTGAGGTGGGCTGTAGTGTATCACCAAGGTGGGCTGTAGTCGAGCACTGAGGTGGGCTGTAGTGTATCACCAAGGTGGGCTGTAGTCTATCACCAAGGTGGGCTGTAGTCAAGGACTGAGGTGGGCTGTAGTGTATCACCAAGGTGGGCTGTAGTCTATCACCAAGGTGGGCTGTAGTCGAGCACTGAGGTGGGCTGTAGTGTATCACCAAGGTGGGCTGTAGTCTATCACCAAGGTGGGCTGTAGTCAAGGACTGAGGTGGGCTGTAGTGTATCACCAAGGTGGGCTGTAGTCTATCACCAAGGTGGGCTGTAGTCGAGCACTGAGTTGGGCTGTAGTCTGGCACCAAGGTGGACTATAGTCGAGCATTAAGGTGTGGTGTAGCCTAACACCAAGCACACAGGTGGTCTGACGTCGAGTACCAAGGTGATCTGTAGTCAAATACTGAGGTGGGCTGTAGTTGAGCACTAAGGTGGGCTGTAGTCGAACACCAAGGTGGGCTTTAGTCAAGTACCAAGGTGGGCTGTATTCTGGCACCAAAGTGGGCTGTAGTCGAGCACCAAGGTGGGCTGTAGTCTAGCACCAAGGTGGGCTGTAGTCTAGCACCAAGGTGGGCTGTAGTCTAGCACCAAGGTGGGCTGTAGTCTAGCACCAAGGTGGGCTGTAGTCAAGCACCAATGTGGGCTGTATTTTGGCACCAAGGTGGGCTGTATTCAAGCACCAAGGTGGGCTGTATTTTGGCACCAAGGTGGGCTGTATACAAGCACCAAGGTGGGCTGTAGTCAAGCACCAAGGTGGGCTGTATTTTGGCACCAAGGTGGGCTGTAGTCAAGCACCAAGGTGGGCTGTAGTCAAGCACCAAGGTGGACTGTAGTCTAGCACCAAGGTTAGCTGTGGCCTTACACCAAGCACAAAGTTGGGCAGTAGTCTGGCACCAAGGTTGGCTGTTGCCTAACACCTAGCACAAAGGTGGGCTGTATATAAGCACCAAGGTGGGCTGTATACAAGCACCAAGGTGGGCTGTAGTCAAGCACCAAGGTGGCCTGTATACAAGCACAAAGGTGGGCTGTAGTCAAGCAACAAGGTGGGCTGTAGTCAAGCACCAAGGTGGGCTGTATTTTGGCACCAAGGTGGGCTGTATTCAAGCACCAAGGTGGGCTGTATTTTGGCACCAAGGTGGGCTGTATACAAGCACCAAGGTGGGCTGTAGTCAAGCACCAAGGTGGGCTGTATACAAGCACCAAGGTGGGCTGTATTTTGGCACCAAGGTGGGCTGTATACAAGCACCAAGGTGGGCTGTAGTTTGGCACCAAGGTGGGCTGTATTCAAGCACCAAGGTGGGCTGTAGTTTGGCACCAAGGTGGGCTGTAGTGAAGTACCAAGGTGGGCTGTATACAAGCACCAACGTGGGCTGTAGTTTGGCACCAAGGTGGGCTGTAGTCAAGCACCAAGGTGGGCTGTAGTTTGGCACCAATGTGGGCTGTAGTTTGGCACCAAGGTGGGCTGTATTCAAGCACCAAGGTGGGCTGTAGTCAAGCACCAAGGTGGGCTGTAGTCAAGCACCAAGGTGGGCTGTAGTCTAGCACCAAGGTGGGCTGTAGTTTGGCAGCAAGGTGGGCTGTATACAAGCACCAAGGTGGGCTGTAGTTTGGCACCAATGTGGGCTGTAGTTTGGCACCAAGGTGGGCTGTATACAAGCACCAAGGTGGGCTGTAGTTTGGCACCAAGGTGGGCTGTATACAAGCACCAAGGTGGGCTGTAGTTTGGCACCAAGTTGGGCTGTAGTTTGGCACCAAGGTGGTCTGTAGTTTGGCACTAAGTTGGCCTGTAGTTTGGCACCAAGGAGGGCTGTAGTTTGGCACCAAGGTGGGCTGTAGTTTGGCACCAAGGTGGGCTGTAGTTTGGCACCAAGGTGGGCTGTAGTTTGGCACCAAGGTGGGCTGTAGTCAAGCACCAAGGTGGGCTGTATTTTGGCACCAAGGTGGGCTGTAGTCAAGCACCAAGGTGGGCTGTAATCAAGCACCAAGGTGGGCTGTAGTCAAGCACCAAGGTGGGCTGTAGTTTGGCACCAAGGTGGGCTGTATACAAGCACCAAGGTGGGCTGTAGTTTGGCACCAAGGTGGGCTGTAGTTTGGCACCATGGTGGGCTGTATACAAGCACCAAGGTGGGCTGTAGTCAAGCACCAAGGTGGGCTGTAGTTTGGCACCAAGGTGGGCTGTAGTTTGGCACCAAGGTGGGCTGTTGTCAAGCACCAAGGTGGGCTGTAGTTTGGCACCAAGGTGGGCTGTAGTTTGGCACCAAGGTGGGCTGTAGTCAAGCACCAAGGTGGGCTGTAGTCAAGCACCAAGGTGGGCTGTAGTCAAGCACCAAGGTGGGCTATAGTTTGTCACCAAGTTGGGCTGTAGTCAAGCACCAAGGTGGGCTGTAGTCAAGCACCAAGGTGGGCTGTAGTCAAGCACCAAGGTGGGCTGTAGTTTGGCACCAAGGTGGGCTGTAGTTTGGCACCAAGGTGGGCTGTAGTTTGGCACCAAGGTGGGCTGTAGTTTGGCACCAAGGTGGGCTGTATACAAGCACCAAGGTGGCTGTAGTCAAGCACCAAGGTGGGCTGTAGTCAAGCACCAATGTGGGCTGTAGTTTTGCACCAAGGTGGGCTGTATACAAGCACCAAGTTGGGCTGTAGTCAAGCACCAAGGTGGGCTGTAGTCAAGCACCAAGGTGGGCTGTAGTTTGGCACCAAGGTGGGCTGTAGTTTGGCACCAAGGTGGGCTGTAGTTTGGCACCAAGGTGGGCTGTAGTCAAGCACCAAGGTGGGCTGTAGTCAAGCACCAAGGTGGGCTGTAGTTTGGCACCAAGGTGGGCTGTAGTTTGGCACCAAGGTGGGCTGTAATTTGGCACCAAGATGGGCTGTATACAAGCACCAAGGTGGGCTGTAGTCAAGCACCAAGGTGGGCTGTAGTCAAGCACCAAGGTGGGCTGTAGTTTGGCACCAAGGTGGGCTGTATACAAGCACCAAGTTGGGCTGTAGTCAAGCACCAAGGTGGGCTGTAGTCAAGCACCATGGTGGGCTGTAGTTTGGCACCAAGGTGGGCTGTATACAAGCACCAAGGTGGGCTGTAATTTGGCACCAAAGTGGGCTGTAGTTTGGCACCAAGGTGGGCTGTAGTCAAGCACCAAGGTGGGCTGTATTTTGGCACCAAGGTGGTCTGTAATCGAACACCAAGGTGGGCTGTAGTCTGGCACCAAGGTGGGCTGTTGTCTAGCACCAAGGTGGGCTGTAGTCTAGCACCAAGGTGGGCTGTAGTCTAACACTAAGGTGGTCTGTAATCGAACACCAAGGTGGGCTGTAGTCTGGCACCAAGGTGGGCTGTAGTCTAGCACCAAGGTGGGCTGTAGTCTAGCACCAAGGTGTCTAACACTCACTTTATTTTCTCTATATATTCTCACCCCACCTAGGTGCCGCTATGTCCTCATAAGGAGATGCTGCTGACCAACAAGGACTGCATACCAACCTGCTTCCAGATCCTGCTGACCACTCTCAAGGCTTCCACATATGGTAAGTCAACAAGGTTAGTGATGTCTTAAGTTGTGTAAAGAAGTGTCGATGCCCACACTATTGCTTTCCTACTCGCTCCAAGGGTTGGCATCTGCGTCCACGTTTGAATTTAGTTAAAGATTTTATTTAACAGTCTTGTAACTTCAATACTACATGTTTTTCACTTTTTTTTTTTTTTTAAACTTGGAATATACATGTATCTTTGTCTTCGACTAGGGTATCAGGGGCAACATTCCCCATAACTCTGTTTTGTATTTTGACAGTCCCTTTTGTCACAGATTTTGTGATTAAAATTTATATTCAAAACTTTTGTAACTTCAAAACTACATAAGTTATTCACGTGAAACTCAGAATATAGCTTTGTCACCAACTCCAGTATTAGGGGCAACATTCACTATAACTCTGTTTTATATTTTGACAGAATTATGCCCCTTTTTCACTTAGATTTTCTGGTTAAAGTTTATATTCAAAAGTTTTTGTAACTGCAGAACTGCACAAGTTATTCAACTGAAACTTGCAATATACCTATGTCATCAACTCTTTATGCGCAAGATCTCTGGATCTAGTGACTCGAATTCAATGAAACTTTCTTTGCAGCTTCCTACCAAGGGGACATGCGCACATTATCAGGTCTTTCCGGTCTGATGTTTTGTTAGGGAGTTATTGGCCTTTTTATATATTAAAAATAATACATTTTAATGATTTTTTTTTTCCGCACCAGATGTCAGGAGCTAACTACTCGATTTCAATGAAACTTTATATGCGGCATCCCTACCAAGGGGACATGTGCATATTATCAGATCATTTTGGTCTGATGATTTTTCAGGGAGTTATCACCCTTTTTATATTGAAAATAATACATTTTAATGGAATATTTTCCTTTCCGCGTGAGATCTCGGGTTCTAACAACTGGAATTCAATAAAACATTATATGCAGCATCCGTAGCCAAGAGGACATGCACATGTCAGGTCGTTCCGGTCTGGTGAGTTTTCAGGGAGTAATTGCCCTTGGATTATAATTTGCTTTTTTGCTTGTTCTCACTATAACTTGGCCATGGCTGGAGGGATCTTAGAAATACTTGGCACACATGTTTGCTGCAATGAGCTGGTGTGTACCGCTTATGAATCAGGTCCCTTTGTCAAAGGTCAAGGGAAAAATTGATTCTTCGCCATGGATTTAAAAAACTACCTGGCACCAATGTCAGCACGTATCAATGAGTCAATGAAGTGCACATAAACCAGGTCCATATGTCAAAGGTTATTGTCACACTTAGAGGTCAATGGTCAAAATCAGCTTTTCTCTTGTCCAGACTTTAAGTTGGGTCATAGATTGAGCTATGTTTAGCTCATCTGAGCACAACATGCTCATGGTGAGCTTTTGTGATCGCCTTTTGTACGTCGTCCGTCGTGCGTCGTCAACATTTACCTCGTTAACACTCTGGAGGCCACATTTACTAGTCAATCTTCATGAAACTTGGTCAGAACATTTGACCCAATGATATCTCAGTCGAGTTCACATTTGGGTTATGTGGGGTCAAAAACTAGGTCAAATTGAAGAAAAAGCTTGTTAACACTCTAGAAGTCACATTTTTTACCAATCGTCTTGAAACATGCGCAGAACATTTGATCTAATAATATCTCAGCCGAGTTCAAAAATGGTTGCCCTCCGTTAAAAAACATGGCCGCCAGTGTGTGTGGCAGTTTTGTTGCCTTTATCCACACATTTCTGTGGAAAATGTATGGAATAGAGTGGTAATAAGTGGAATTAGTTGGCAAAGAGTGGAATTCCACTATTTTTATTCGGTTATGCCACATGAGTGGCAAATTTGCCAGCATTTACCACATTTAAGAAGTGGAAAACATGTGGCATTCTGTGGAAATTTGGACTTGTATTTTTGTGTCTGTGGCAAATGACTGGTAATGTTTGGAAATAATGGACTTGGTTTTTTTCATGGGTGTATCACGAGTGGCAAAAATACTTAGAAGATATGAGATGTGGAAATCAGTGGAAAATGGGACTTGGTAATTTTTTGTTACCTCATGAATGTTATTGAAGGATACAAATTCAGTGTTTAAGTGTTTGTTAAGTGAATTTTTCAAAAATAATAAAGTTACTGTTTTTGTTGTTGCTTAACATAGGATTCAACATGATGCAGTTTATATAATAAATCAATCAAACAATCAATAGAACAATGCATGTTTTTATTTATGTATACTTAAATATAATACAGATTAAAATACAGTTTTATCTTCAACACTTGAAATAGCTACATAAACTATAAAATAAAATAACATTTCATTAAAAATTGTGTTGAAGTTTAAGACCATGAAAAATATATTATTTGCAATAAATGAGAAATTTAATTAAATAAACGGTCTCATGTTAAACTTTATTAGAAATTTATACAAGTTGAAATTTCTTGACCCAGTTCCAGCTGTGTAAGAACTAGTTATACTCCATTCAGACATGGGGCTGCAGTTAAATGCAAAAATTGGCACACAATCTGATAAGCACTGACCACCAGCTGTGGTCTGCTACAGAATTTGGAACCTTCTTCCTTGCTACAAAGCATCTGCTTATCTATTGGTTAACACCTACACAGACTTCCTGATTGGTTCATTTAAACACATGAAGTTTATCTTTGAATTTGAAAACATGAGTAGTGTTTTAGCAACTTGTTTACCTAAATTGTAGTGAGATAAAGCAAGTTATGGGCTTTAGTTGTAAATTTAAAGTTATGCTGAAATACTGACATTAATAGACATTCTGTTACGAAACAATGTGGATGTGGAAATCAACATTTAGTGTTGTGAAACTTGCTGGTACAGGACTTCAGCCCTTTGGTTTATTGGAATAGCAAAACAACTAATGGTTTGTATGTTTTGTTTGCATTTCCTTTAATTTCTATTTTTATGATACCATCATAACAATATTTGTTTTTTGTCTGGTTAGTGTTTTAACAAATTCAATAAATACTGAAACCATTGCATGATTTTGTTTAAGTTCACAAAATAGACAATGCAGTCAAAACATTGTTAAGTATCTTACAGAACCATATAGGCGTGTGTATTCTATTGCTAAAGAAATTCTTAGGTAAAGAATTGGAATGTTGTTATTTTAGAGTATTCATTTAGCTATTACAATTCTACAGAAGAATAAATAAATAATTGTGTATCTAATCAATGTATGTTAAATATTGGTATTTAATAATCATAAATTGAGACAAATTAAACTGTCTTCCAATAACATACATTGTCTAAACTTTATATGACAATAGAATAAATATAACAAAAACATTTCTTACTCATATGCTCTCACAACAGTCTAAGTATTATAAATGTTACCCTATAAAATGATTTATACGATAACATACATCATAAATAATTATTTATAGATGTAGTTTAGCAGAGTTCACTATTTGATGCATAAGTGGGCAATGGTTTGAGCAAAAATACATATTGCTTACATTTGTATTGCAGACTTTGCCATGAAGTATCATTCAAGGACAAGGAATGATGACATTCAGGAGGATTTTCAGCACTCTCTGAAGCACTGGAGACTTTACAAATTAATTTACTACAAAACATTAATAAACTTTGATCTATGTATCTAAGTATATTAATCAACTTCTCATAAATTCAATTGTAATGACTCAAATGTGCATACATGTACATAATAAAGCATACATTGTGTTCATTCTTATGTGTTAACATATATTAGATTTTATGTTGTTTTATATTCAGGTGACAGCATATTATTAATCAATCAGTTGGCAGAGGCAAAGCCACCAATTTTCACCATTTTCCACCATCTGTGGCAAAGAGTGAACAATTTGCCACTGTGGTATTTATTGCCACAAAAAGTCTGGCATTAAGTGGAAATGTGTCTAAATACTCCACTTATTTCCACATATTGTGGCAAATACATAGAAATTAGTGGCATTTAGTGGAAATTGCATTTGCCACTAAAAGTCTGGCATTAAGTGGAAAAGTGTCTAAATACTCCACTTATTTCCATATCTTGTGGCAAATAAGTGGAAATTAGTGGCATTAAGTGGAAATTGAATTTTCCACTGAAGGTCTGGCGTTTAGTGGAAAATTGTCTAAATACTCCACTTATTTCCACACTGTGTGGCAAATGAGTGGAAATAAGTGGCATTTACTGGAAAACATGTATGCCCAAGTTCTGCTCAATTTTTTTTCAATTCACCATACTAAGTGTGGCATTTAGTGGAAAACTGTCTAAATACTCCACAAACTGGAAATTTGTGGCAAAGTGTAGCAGATTTAGGGACGGGTTGTTAACACTCTAGAAGTCACATTTTTTGCCCAATCTTCATGAAACTTGGTCAGAACATTTGCCTTAGTGATATCTCGGCCGAGTTCGAATCTGGGTCATGTGGGGTCAAAAACTATGTCACTAGGTAAAATCAAAGAAAAAACTTGTAAGTCCCCTACCGGTGTTTCACCGGAGGGGACTATAGGTTTGCCCTCTGTCCGTCTGTCCGTACACACATTTGGATACTTAGGTGACTAAAACAGTCACATAAGTATCCCTTTGTAAGTAAAAACTTCCTTAGGTGGCTAAATAAGTCCCTTAGGGTGCTAAAATGGCATTAGGGTTAGTCATGAAATAGTCACATAAGTATTCATTTGTAAGAACATGCGTCCGTCCGTCCGTCCACATTTTTCATGTTTTTCTTTCCTAACTTCAAAACCGTTTCAGCTATTAATTTGAAACTACATGGGTGGATAGATCTCATTAAGGAGAAGTGCAGTGCACAAGAACCATTACTCTGCCCTTTATAATTCTGGAGTTATTGCCCTTTGTTAATTTTTCATTTGCAGGTGGAGTCAACTTTTGGTTTGAGCTCTCTAACTTGAGAACGAATTGAAATATTTTAATGAAACTTCATCCATAGATACCTTATATCGAGATCTGGCTTGGGATTACATCGGGGGTGGATGGGGTCACTGTCAAGGTCACAGTTACAAAAAATAGAAAAAAGGTTTCTGCTCAATAACTCAAGAACGAATTGAGCTATTGTAATTCAACTTCATACATGGATACATTTTATCAAGACATCACTTGGGATTGCATAGGGAGTGGGTGAGATCAAGGTCAAGGTCACCATTACTAAAAATAGAAAAACAGTTCTTCACCTTCAAACATGCTATCATTCGGGGCCCGCTGCCACTCCTGTGACAAAGCTCTCGTTTTATCATTATGAATGCAGCACAGTACATAAGATTATTATGCAGCAAATGCACGTTTTCCGCAAGGATTACATGCGGCTGCTATTGTCAGTTTGTATAGTAAGCGGACACGATTTTATCGTGGAGAAGTACACTCTAATATTGACATTAGAGACCAATTGGTGTCTGTATTATAACACTAAGTCAGCAAAAGCACTCCAATTATCGATTGATGGTGACATGACTGGGGTCATTTACGCATCTCTGATCCACCTGCTTTTGCACAAACAGAGCATTGGGGCCATAAAATGTGTGGATTGTGTTTTGAAATCAGGGAAATATCACGATTTTATTTGGCAGACATAGTATAAATATGATTACCGCTCATATTCATTCTCATCATTATTTTCTTGGAAACAATGTAACTTCTATTAAATTTTGATTTGCCTGACAAATACTGTATACATTAGTTAGATATAAAAAATCACAGATTAAAATATGAGACCGTAAGATAAGTTAATTGTACGGACATTACATAATTAGGACATTTTATACATATGGACTTTCATAGTTATCCGGTGCCTTATGATGCTCTGTATCATTGTGTTTTGTTTTCTTTAATACTGATGTTTATACCAAATTCTTGTGTAGAGGCTATTCAATCTACAAATAGACGCTGTTTTATATAGACTATGAATAAATGCATTGTATACTAAAATAATTTAATCATGAAAAACGCATCAAATATGTATATATTTTGTTGTAACTGTAAAATGCTTAGTTTTACTTTGTATAGATAAACATACTGACGTTGATGAGCAGATGAGTTCGCCTTATTTGGGTTATTCAAGTAGAACTGATTTAAAACATGGGGCAGTTCATCAGTTCATTGCTTTGACATGAAATAATGATATTCTTTTTATTTATTTCAAATATAGAAACATTTCATACTACATTTTAAGAGCTAGCCACATGAAAATATCAGTTCGCTATTTGATGATGAAAATTTACTTATTTATTTTATTTTAATAATATCGAAACTAATATTAAATGCGCGTAGAATAATGATGTATGAAGAAATGAGACTGTTTGTTTATAAACCAAATTAACATATGCATCGGTTTTGAATATTCATGTTGGATATTCAATTTACATTCTTTACAAACATTTACAACATGTCTTGTTTAAGTTCTCCTGCTTTTCGACAGTTATTGTGTACAGCGTCATCGTTGTCATCGGTATCAACATCTAAAATTTTAGTTTTATCATATCGACCATTACCATTTATGAATGTTCAAGATATTCGCATATGACATGTTTGTGTTGGCTGTCCATTATTTCAATACTGGTTGAGTTACCCGACTGGTTTGCTGGTGCCCTTAACAATCGTTTGTTTATTTTAATTTCAAACATCGAATATGTGAATGACCAATCTCAAATTTAACCATCATATTAACCGTCATAGACTTATAGTAAAAACACAGAACACTGACAATATACAATTATTTTTTGTCGAGCCCGCCTGCGGTCATCTCTACTTAGTTGTCACAATGGCGATTTGGTGTATGTGCGTCCGTGCATGTATGCATCTGTCAGATCTTGTCTTAATCATTCATCAGGCAATTTAAAAATAACTTGCCACAAATTTTCATCATGTGGAGATGGCAGGTTGCGCGCAAGATGTGTATCCCAAGCTCAAAGGTCAAAGGTCACACTTAGAGGTCAACTGTCAAATATATGCTTAATACAACTTCTCCGGACTTTAAATGCATTATTCATCAGGGAATTTTAAAATAACTTTAATCAAATGTTCAACTGGAGACTACTTGTCACATGCAAAACCTGCGTTTCTAGCTCAAAGGTCAAGGTCACACTTAGAGGTCAAATGTCAAATCTGGGTATAATACAGCTTGTCTGGACTGTTGATCATTCATCAGGTAAATTAAAGTTGAAAATAACTTGCCACAAATGTTCACTATGTGGAGACGACATGTCACACGAAAGACCTGTGTCCCTAGTTCAAAGGTCAAGGTTACACTTAGAGGTCAAAGGAGAAGGTTTGCTTGTTTGAAAATATGATTTTGAAATAAATACTATGTAAGTTGCTTTCTTGACAACGGGCTCGATATGTTGCCAACACCCATCTAGTTATAATTGCGCTATTGCGCCAAAATAGCACATCGATAATTAAGGAGTTAAATGTAGTCCGGTCCAATACTTAAACCCCTTAAATCGGCCAAAAAAGTGGTGATGGCCTTGATTACTGGAATATATGTTGGAGATGAAAAAGCTTGTAGTGAAATGCCCTGTTAGGGGAGTAACTGCCTTTTCCTGTATTTGTCCAGCATAAATGATTTGTCTCCCTTGTTACTTTAAAGACGTTCGCAACAATTTCCTTCAATTTTTTTCCAATGACAGTTTTTCTTAAAACTTGGCACTAACATGCATCAATGTATTCTAAAACTAAAACAGTCTTTAAAAAGAGGGATCACTGGCCTTTTTCCGGAAATATTGAATTTTGAATACGGTACCTGTCGAAGCCTTTTTTCAGTTAGTGCTGCTAAGAATGTTGAATAATATAAAGCGTTTATATTCAAACAAAGATGGAGATTTTTAAATGCATCTTTTTTAATGGTTCGTTTGGTAATATACAAGAGCAGTTTAATGGTAAACTGCGCTTTATCTACAGTTATCATTTAACAATTGACTTGTAATGGACACTTAACGAGGTTAATTATGCATTAAATATGCCTGTGAAAACATCAATGAATTATCAAATATATGAAAACATTTTGTTCCAAACGACAGATTTTGTAAACAGATCCCACATACATGCATCATTGTAAACTGAAGCTAAAACAGTCTTTAAAAATAGGGGTCACCGGTCTTGTTCCGTAAATATTGGGTTTTGAATACGGTACCTGTCGAAGCCCGTTTTTCAGTTTGGATTGTTATCAATGTTTTAAGTATATAGGATAGTTTGTTTTTCAAACAAGGTTATGGTTATTTGAACTGATATGTTTGTACATGCTTTGTTGGCAATATACATGTGACATGTTGATAATAAAAACGCTTTACATACATTTACTGCTTAAATAATGAATTTGACGGGACATTTAAGTCTGTCAAATGGGAATTTATAATGCTTTCTGAAACTTCATTTTTATCAAATGCATATTTTGTTCCTAACGACAGATTTTCTTAAAATTTAGCACAGACGTGCATCAATGTATAATTACACCAAAACATTAATAAAAAGAATGGCTCACCGAACTTGTTTGGGAAATATTGGATTTCATATAGGGTACCTGTGTACCCTTTTTCCTGTTGCGTTTTTACATACATAAACACTGTATCAATAGAATGGAGACATTTAATGGATCATTTCTGAACTAAATTTGTTTGGAAATAAATTGCATAAGTGTGTTTGTGATTATTATATATGCTTTATGAACTTTTACTATTATAAATGTTTATTTTGAATGGACATTAGAAATGAAATTAGAATATTGTGACCTATATTCAATAAAGAAAAAATGAAGCAAAAGGAGAAATTAATCCAGTTATTTTCTTTTTGTTGCGAACGCCTTTAATCACTTGTCAAGTTTTGACTATGAACTTTTCATCGAATGTAAATACTAGTAACTGACTATTGAACATCCCTATGAAAGTTAGCATTGTTAAGACCTCTGGAGATTGAGACATGGTTAAGGTCATTGAAGTCATTGAAGTGGTGTTATTATATAGCCTGATACTGTATACCAAGAAATTGGTTTGAATGTGATATGGTGGTCTTAGGAATATGTTCAATGTGTCCTTTCTTTTGACACATTTACACAGGAATTCTAGGTCAGAGTGAGCCAATTGAGGTTTTATTGCAAGATTTTACCTGAGAGTAACCTCTACCAAAATAATTACATATACTTTAGTATAGTTAGCTCACCATAATCCAGTGTTCATGATATTTATTCAGTTTCAACAGAAATGTGTCAACATTTTATGTACATGGAAACATTGACTTGCTATTTATGTTATCTTCTACTTCCAGGATTCTGCAGACATTGTATGGATCACATGACCGGGTGTGTGTAGTCTGAGTTGCCATGGAGATCACATGACCAGGTGTGTGTAGTCTGAGTTGCCATGGAGATCACATGACCAGGTGTGTGCAGTCTGAGAGACACCCGTGGAGATCACATGACCAGGTGTGTGCAGTCGGAGAGACACTCGTGGAGATCACATGACCAGGTGTGTGCAGTCTGAGAGACACTCGTGGAGATCCTATGATCAGATGTGTGTAGTATAAGTTGCCATGGAGACCACATGATCAGATGTGGGCAGTCTGAGTTGTCATGGAGACCACATGACCAGATGTGTGCAGTCTGAGTTGCCATGGACACCACATGAATAGATATGTGCAGTTTGAGTTGCCATGGAGACCACATGACCAGAGGTGTGCAGTCTGAGTTGCCATGGAGACCACATGACCAGAGGTGTGCAGTCTGAGTTGCCATGGAAATCACATGACTAGATGTGTGCAATCTGAGTTGCCATGGCGACCACATAACCAGAGGGCTGAGAGTGGTACTCGGTCCGCTCCGTTTGGCATTCATAACGCCTGGTACAGCGTTCGTACCAGAATGCAATTGCGAAAATGGAAGTTTTGGTCAATTTGCGAGAAAATGACTAAGTCCAAAAACGACAGAAAATGCTCTTTTCACATTGCCGTCGAACGGTAATGCCGACGACCATCAAACTCGGGAGTCTTTTACGGGTACCCGGTGCGCGCCGTTTGGCACCAAGAACGTTCGGTGAAGTTGTTTTTCCAGCATGAAACAGCGAGTGTGCAGTTTTGGTCAATATGCGAAAAAACGTCTGAGTCCGAAACCGCCAGAAAATTACTAAGTCCGAAAACGACATAAAAAGATCTTTTCACATTGCCGATGAACGGTAATGCTGACGACCATCAAACTTGGGAGTCGTTTAGGGGTACCCGATGCGCGCTGTTTGGCACAAGAACTTTCGGTAAAGATGTCTTTCCTGCAATGCAACAACGAAAATGGCCGTTTTGGTCAATACGCGTAAAAACGTCTAAGTCCGAAACTGCCAGAAAATTACTAAGTCCAAAAACGGCAGAAAATGCGCATTTCACATGCCGACGAACGGTTTTGCCGACGACCATCAATCTTCGAAGTCTATTAGGTGTACCAGATGCGCGCCGTTTGGCACCGAAAACTTTCGGTCAAGTTTTCTTTCCAGCATGCAACTGCGAAAATGGCCGTTTTGGTCAATACGCGTAAAAACGTCTAAGTCTGAAACCGCCAGAAAACTACTACGTCCAAAAGCGACAGAAAATTCTATTGTCACATTGCCGACAAACGGTAATGCCGACGACCATCCAACTTGGACGACTTTTAGGGGTACTATTTCCGCTCCGTTTGGCACCCATAACACCTGGTACAGCGTCCGAACCAGAACGCTTCAGCGAAAATGGCAGTTTTTGTCAATTTGTGAGAAACGAAGTCCAAAAACGACAGACAATGCTTTTTTCACATTGCCGACGAACGGTAATGCCGACGACCATCAAACTCGGCATACTGTTAGGGGTATTCGGTCCGCTCCGTTATCACACATAACGCCTGGTACAGCGTCCGTACCAGCATGCAACAGCAAAAATGGCAGTTTGCGAAACAAGGTCCAAAAACGACAGAAATGTCTCTTTTTACATTGCCGACGGACGGTAATGCCGATGACCATCAAACTTGAGAGCCTAATAGGTGTACCCGGGGCGCGCCGTTTGGCATTACGAACGTTCGTTAAAGTTGTCTTGCCAGCATGCAAAAGCGAAAATGGCAGTTTTGGTCAATGTGCGAAAAAGGACTAAGTCCAAAAGTGACAGAAAATGCTCTTTTCAAATTGCCGACGAACGGTTATGCCGACGACCATCAAACTTGTCAGAATGTTAGAGTTCCTCGGTCGGCTCCGTTTGTCACTGATTCCTGTTTAAATTCCACTGTTAAAGTTAAATGTTTTCCATCCCAAAACTGTGAAACTGTCCCTTTAAACTTGCATGTTCTAAAAATTCTTAAATTTTACTATTAAACAGTTATTATTAAGAACAAGTGCTTTTACCTTCATTTGACCTTGTAATGTCATTTACTTATTTATGTCAGTGTTTAAGCACCGCCTTCTATTTTGGCCTATTTTATTTCGTTTTGTGTAGTTTCGCCCACGTTCTGTAATAACAGAGATTGTAAATCCGTCAACTACGAAGGTAAGGTACATTCGCAAACAGCAATAAAGACAAGCGCTTGACAATATTAGCATGAGAATCAGTAGGTTCACATTAAATCTTAAATGAGCACAAGAAAGTAACAGTAGAGCTGCGAAGGGCCATATTTTTCACAAATCACATGAAAAATAGGATCCCATTTTTCACAGGTATGAAAATTGAGCTCTTATTCTACAAAAATTACAGTATTATTCTACACATTTTTTGTGCAGTGTGTGATTCCATCCATTTTTTGATATGCAATGAAATCACTTTTTTTGTTCTGTGATCCTCGCGCTCCATGTTTGGCCAATCACTTACTTCAGACTTTAAAATGGGACAAATAAGATCCTATTCTACAAAGGTGCGTGAAAAATATGATTTGTGAAAACTATGATCTTACAGAGCTGCAGCGCTTTAGCCATGGCTCGATTTGATGCAATACGATGATTCCGCATGAAAAGGTTTGATGGACGTCGTTTGATGCAATACGATGATTCCGCATGAAAAGGTCTGATGGACGTCGTTTGATGCAATACGATGATTCCGCATGAAAAGGTCTGATGGACGTCGTTTGATGCAATACGAGGATTCCGCATGAAAAGGCCTGATGGACGTCGTTTGATGCAATACGATGATTCGGCATGAAAAGGTCTGATGGACGTCGTTTGATGCAATACGAGGATTCCGCATGAAAAGGTCTTATGGACGTCGTTTGATGCAATATGATGATTCCGCATGAAAAGGTCTGATGGACGTCGTTTGCACAACATTTGGTTTAATATTTCGATTCCATTCATGTTTCCTTTTTTACACACTTGGTTTTCAGTATTTATAAGTCATGGCTTGCAATAAAAGTAAAGATTGTTATGTGTTATTACTCGTATTAATACCATTGTATTGGTTGATGTCAACGTATGTGCCTTACATGTATGTATCAATATAATACATTTAGCAGCAACTTGTTTTTGATTATTTGTTTAATGTAGGCCGCGTGTATTCGTCTGCAATAATTCCCTGTTATGATTATCAAGTAAATGTTATTTAGAATATTACTGCTTATAGATGTGGGTGTACATTTAATGTTGTGTACGTCTATAATAAATATAAAACGGTAACCATAAACTAGGCAATATAGATCTGGTTAACATGTATGCATTTGAAATTGTATGCTTAGTGCTTAGCATGCCATTTAGGCTTTTGTGATTGCATTATGCAGATAGTACCATTGTGTTTTACGTTTCATCAATACTTTAAAACAAAGAACGATATTTGTTTTCTTTTTTGCCAATTTCAAGAGGCAAGCGTGTAGAGATTTTGTAACAATTTATATGGTACTTGTTATGTAGCTGACGTTTGCTTTGCTTGCAGCTGTCTACATATTTAACTTTCCTATCTTATTGACGTATTTACACCAAGGAAGTCATGCAGTGTCAACTAACATTAGAGATACTGAACTCCAGATGGGCATAAAATGTGCGTTGTCTTGCTGTAGCTATGCCTAACCGGTAAAACATTGGTAATGCTATGTTACCACTATCACGATTCGCGTCACTATTAAAATCGTGGTCTTAATCGTGGACAAATCGAGGTGATCCTATCAGATCTTGAGGTCGTTCGTGGCAATCTCGTTGATCGTAGACAAATTTTGAACTGTTCAAAAAATTATCTAAGATTAACTGCGATCATTTGTCCATCGGGATCATCGTATCAGATCTTACTGCATCGTAGCAAAGCGCGACAAATCGTATCTAATCGTGCATCCAAATCGTGGTGATCGGGATCGATCGCAGACAAGAAAAAACACCACGCTCTGTTAAGATGTGCTGCGATCTCAAGAAACAATTATGTCAGTAGTCGTGGCGTTCGTAACGGATCGCACGATAGTGGGAACCTGGCATAAACGCATCACTACCTGAACACGATCAAATAAACCGTCAATTTCATTGCAAAATATTGCTCGCACTTTCTTTGAACCCGGTATTCCCAATACACCCACCTGTTTCAAGTGTGCAAATGAGCGACTCGACAAAACTAAACTGTCACTTGTCCTAAATATAATGGGCGCTATTTTTCAATTACTCGATGGGTTATTGCTTCTGCAGACGCTATAGCTTTTAGGACGATAAAAGGAGGAAAACTACATACAGTCACTGTTTTCAGGTAAATAAAACGTGTCTCATTGTTAATGTATTCTATACGATTATGTAAGAAAATCGTGTATTTTTGACAATTTTCTTTTGTTTTCACGATAAGACCATCTGGAGTTCAGTCAATTTCAGATGTCATAGCTCTTTTTGTTTACTCTCCATATATCGTGTAATATGTACTTTTTGTAATTAACGTGTTATTGTTGTATTGTACTTGTCAAACATATTCTTTTTCCTGAAATGCATGTATGTTTAATAATTGTGCATGTTTTTTTTCCAGGAAAATACTGCATATTTAAAAAGCCGTAATTATATTACAGGGCATCCTAACTTTATGTGACCTAAATTAACTAAGACTGAGACATCTATACTAAATGAAAATGATGATTCCTTAGTTCGAGCAGCGCTGATTAAGAAAGAAATGTACAGTTTACGCTTGACCTCAGAAGTAGTATAACAGGGGTATAAAAACAAACGCATAGATTAAGGTCGTGATTACAGCTGATATTTATTGACAAAATTGAACAAACACGAGCGGCCGTGACAATGACGCATTCAGTGACGTAATTTGTGACGACGAAGCACAGACGGTGACAAACGCGCTGCTACTGTTGTAGAGTGTTGTTGTAACCTTGGCAACGAAATCTGAAATAATGGAAAAGAATAATTGAAATCCCGTTCACGCAAAGCTCTTGCAATTTCAAGGAAATGTTCGATGGACAATTTTGGGCACCACCTACTATAAATGTGGCGTGTCGTGGACTTAATGCATGTGCGTAAAGTGTCGTCTCGGATTAGCCTGTCCACACAGGCTAATTCGGAACGGCACTTTCCGTGTTTATGGTATGATCTGTTTAAAGGATTAATCTCTTCTAAACATAAATCCTCTGTAGGCGGAAAGTGTCGACCCGGATCAGCCTGTGCGGACTGCACAGGCTGATCCGGGACGACACTTTACGCACATGAACTAAGCCCGGTTTTCTCACTACACGCCACAGATGTATTACTGTCTATTAGATAGGTAAAGATGTATGTTGTAGAATACTTCGTCAATTTTGCGGCTCAGTGGGACGTGTTTGTTGTTCGGAAACTGTTAATTGGTCATCATAAATTCGTCCGATATGGCTAAGAAAAGGCACGGCAAGCATCGCCTTTTCTTACGCCATATCGGACTCTATCTGATATCACATGATATAAAAAGTCACCAACCATATATTCTCTATATATCGTCCATAAAAGGCCAAAAGGGTCTACTAGCCTTGTTTGCAGATATACTGATTGGCCATTTAGGCTGTCAAAGGAAATATGAATTTATGATGACCAATATTTTGTAACCACATTAATTAATTTCTTCCGCTAGTGTGATAATGAACATTATTTATATTTCTTATAATTCAAATTTGTCAATGGTCGTTAATTTTATAACGAACTTAAATATTGACGATTATTCTAGTAGTGGGCCGTACGTTAATGTTAAATGCGATATATAATAAGCATTCATACTGTAAGTATTATTATTTTGTATGATGTGGATGATAATAAGGTTAATGATACCGTTATGGTTATATATCACGATAAAGTTGAACATGATGGCAATTAGTATGATGACGTTATGGTTATATATCACGATATAGTTGAAAATGATGGCAATTAGTATGATGACGGTTGTGCCAACGATGATTGCTGATGTTGGCGATAATAAGGCCGATGATATACACCTGTTACTTCCGGTAGCCGCTAGTGTTTCGGGGGTAACAGCAGACGTTGGCTCCACGGGCGCTGCAGCCCATGTCTAACTCCGAGCCGCCCTTGCATTCGTAATACAGGTAGTCGAACGGGTCCAGGAACGCTTGGCGGCGTCGGCGGATCTCCCGCTCAATCTCCTGGTTCCGGTTCTGCTTCCGGCCCTTGCGACCCTAATAGAAGAATGAATAATATTTAAAAAAATAATATTCGTTTCGGATTTGTATATCGGGTAATAAACACTCATTTGGAGTGTTGATGCGTATGAATAAAACCACAACGGCGGTAGCCGGGGTCGTTTAATAAACCGCATCAGAACGAAAAAGCGGTTTTTATTAGCCGGTAAACAACGATAATGCGAAGCTTATCTCGATTCTAACATGAAAAGACAACATTTTCTGCAATTACAATGCGAATTATATTTTACAGTTTCGGAATTATTTTTTGGGTTGTTTATTGGTAGTTAAACAACGGTGAATATTGTTCTTCGTCTATAGAAAACTCTGCGCGTGTTATGTTAGAAATTCCTAATAACTTTATCAGAAGATAGAGTGAATGTAGACACGATTTATTCATATGTTTCTTCAAGAGATCTGTTTGCATACGATTGTTCATATGTTTGCGCTGTAAAACCTAATGAAGCGTGTCGTGGGAAAACCAGGCTTAATGCACAGGCTAATCCGGGACAACACTACGCACATGCATTAAGCCCGGTTTTCCCTCGACACGCATCATTTAATGAACTAATTGGTTCGACGTAACGAAATGCAATGATTCAATGATTTTAATCAAAGTGATGCGCTTGTAACCTAAAACATTGAACCTATATCGAGTACAACCTATCTAGGGTGAGGTGTTTGGCTCACTTAAATCCTTTGTATGCACTCACTGCATGGCAATTATGTAAGAGCAAACGACGTGATTGCTTTAATTTCATTTCTGATTTTATTAAAGTCTTATACGGAATAGTTCTCGCTTCACATTTACAAATACCAGAACAATGTATTATCATCTAGAAAATGTACGCATTCAACGCTGGGCGCAAACATCCGTTTTTCCAACACATATATCACATCACACGAGTTATGACATGTTTAATTGGTAATAATGAATGACCTCATTTGCGGCGTAAAACAATTATGCCAACAAGACAGGTAATATTTCATCGCGCATTTGCTGTAATAGTCTTAAAATCTAGCCAACAGTTGAATGTTTTATGATGGCATGGGTTATTTTATAAATAATTTTCGATTTATCGTTTATCGGCAAGTAAGCAACGTATTGGAGTTCTATGCGTAGGTATTAAACAACGAGGACGTTTGCTTGAGTTGTTAAACAGCCACTCATCAGAATGACAAAAAGTTGTTTATCGGCCGATACACAACAATACTACGAAACTAATTTCGATTCTAACATGATTTGACATATAGTTTTGTAATTGGCACTACTTTTTACTATGCTCCGCTCAGAATCGGGACTACTTTTTTGCGTTGCTTATTTAGTAGTTTAGCCACGATTATTTTGCTCTTTTTCTATAGAAAAAATTAGCGAGTATCATGTTAGAATAATCGTTGAAGTAAGAGTAAGTTACTTCAATACATCGAATACATGAAGTGTGATGGGCGATCGTCATAATTTATTGACATGTTTCTGTTGTTGTTGTTATTGGTCCTGGTGGTAGTAGCGTCGCATGCCGTATGTAGTTGTTTTAAAAGCATTAATGCTGGATTTGCATGGGTACTGTTTATTGTTTACATTGGGTTTGTTTGTACTTGCAGAGCATTTTTTCGGTAGTGATGTCGTTATGAGCTCGGAGGTAGTCATTCCGTACTTTGTCGGTTGGTTTGGCAAAGGGACACGTATAATTTTGGTTGGTTAATTTAAACCTATTTATTTTAGCTCGATTACATTGAAAGGCTTATTGAGACACTCTCGAGTCCGTTTCCTGGGAAAAACCAGTTCTCAGTGTCGTTTGAAAACTTGAGAGCGCTTCCTGAGTGGGGATCGAACCTGGGACTTTCCGGTCGCAAGGCGGACACCATATTCGCGTCTCCATTGCGACCATGACCTCGAATTTGGTTGTTTAGATAGGTTGTAATGTTCATGTTGCCTGGAGACTCGGAAGTAGCACTGTTGTGTGTATCTTTAACTGATCTTGTGGGTTTTGGTGCATTGACACATGCATATGCAATTACACATTGGAAGTGGCAGTGTTGTATGCACCTTTACACGACCTTGTGGGTGTAAGTAAACCTCTGGTTTTGGAATACGTAACCTATGATATTTACCGACATTGTGATTAGTTTGTTGGTGTTTTAAGCTGATGTATCTGGGTTTCTTTTTATTAATGAGAATTTTGATAGTTTGTGCTGTTCTGCTATATTTGTTCGCCTTATTTGTGAAGATCAACGTATGTTAATAGTGTATTATTTAATCTTATATATGTTGGTCGCATTGTCGTACATATGAATTTGAAGAAATGGTAATAGGTATTTAACATTTACCGCCATATATTAAGGATATTAATTATACCATGTCAAAGTCATTCGATCTGGATTATTGGCGGAATACTGGTTAGGTGATATGACAGCAATATATGTGTACGGGTATTAGAGCGGTGTCATATTTGTATTTCAAATATATTATGAAAATCTCTTATACACATCATTGGGGTTTCCAAAATTGGACACACAAAATGTGAGCCGCATTATGTGTATTGGGCGTAAATATACAATACGTACTTGACGTGCAGTATTATATATCAAGGGTTGAGTGTGAAACTATTGTATCTGCTATAGAAATGTTGAGCACTTTTTTAATTAATGATTTTTTTAAATTCAGCTTCCGACTTCATGTAAAGTTTACATCCATATCTATAAGTGGCAAAATCTGTATGCTATCAAACATTATAAAGAAACAAACTAAAATTTTCCTCATATATAGCGTATTTATTATTTTCAAGAAAATTTTAAACAACACAGACATATGCATTTACTGACTTGGTGATTTGCCTTACCGCAATAATACGACCACCCCACTATTAAGACCACTTTTACGGTACGGTATATGTTTAAAATTTGACCACCTGAACCTATTAAAGGGACTATGTCAACAAAAAATTGGTTTCCTATTGTACTATAAATTATATTAGATGACAGAAATGCGCTTTACTAAGACATAAACAATAAATAAAGAATAAATAATATAATATATAATGAGATATTTGATATAACAAATCAGAAAAAACGATTGTAAAAATTAAAGCCCCAAGCGGGTATCGAACTCTCGACTTAGGAGCAATACGACGAAATGACAGTAGACAGCACTTTTAGCAACTGTGCTACAAAAGCATTGTAAGGACACTTGTGTAAACTATAGTTATACTGAGTTATACAATATACTCCTTATTATGACGTCAAAACGTAAACATGAAAAGGGCCAAACAAACACGACCCATATTATAAATGGATTTTGTTTTTATCTCAGAATGCGAAAACTCTTTTCCCATGATATATACCTATTTTAATCCTTATTATATGCCATTATTAATATCTAAATTTCAGATTTGTTTAAAGAAATTACCCCCGTAAGGCCCTTTTCGTTGACATAGTCCTTTTAAGGGGCTAATGTCACGTTTACTAATATGTGTGCCGAACCTGCAAGGATCAGTGTTATCCATTATTGAATCAAGTATACAAGTATGCCCTGGATTATTGTTCCTCACAGTTTTCTTGTACAAGTTCAGATCCGTAGCTTTCGCGTATGAATATGAATGGATACGTCAAAATTGTACGTTTGATGCGTAGCGATATAAAGCACGTGTGTCCTACTTAAACAGCAATTTATGTGACAGACGCTTAGATAACAATTACTGTGACATCCATTTTGATAACAAATATGACAATTAATGTGACAAATATGCAATGCTATAGGCATATCTGCTGTGAAATACGTATGAAGCGTAGCGACATAAAGCACCTGTGTCAAATTTAGGCAACACTTAATGTGACAGCTGCTTAGATAACAACAAATGTGGCAACCATTTTGAAAACAATTACTACAATTAATGTGGCATATGTGCAATGTTATTAGCTCTTGCAATTCACTCTCACAAGGATAAATGTAATTTAAGTACCGTTCGCATTGTTTACATGTATTTAATTCTAACGCATGTTGTAAAGAAGTATGTCATCTTTCATCTTGCTATTTTATGCAAACCTCCAAACAAAGGTCTTACAACAGGTGTGTTCATTTTTAATTAATTAGTTCGACACATAAATTTTATATGTGCGGTTGAAGTTTTACATTATTTATTTAAGTGTTTTTGGTAACGGGTTGGCGGACCGTCTGCTTGCATGGTTCTTGTAAAGTGGCATAGATTTGGATGAGGTCGTTTGTAGATTTGTAGAGACACACACAACAACATACCGCATGCTTTTATATACAGCTTACAAAGCATTTGAGGGGAAATGATTTCAAAATTGAACAATAACTGTCACGCAAACTTTATTTAGGCCTAATTTTCTGTACAAAGAAATATCATTGCGAAGTTTGTGAAAGACCACACAAGCGATCAATCCAATACATGTTTTTGAAGCTGTTGTCCTAGTTTTATTCATTTTCAGTTCTTATCGTCAGAAAAGTGTGCCATTACTTTCTTTTACGAAACATTTTTCTCACTTGATATCCTGCAGATATCAAATCAAACTAGTTAACTACACTAGTAAACAGTATAGTATCCATATCGTTTTAAAATTCTTTTCAAAAGAAAGATAAAAATGTATATAAAACGTTATTTCATAGATAGAGCATAACATACAAATCTCTCAGCTTTCACAGCGATTTTGTTTCATTGACGTAAATGTATTTGAGTTGCTCATGTAAATGTGAAAAGGAACAAGTAAATTCTCAAGATAAAGGTGTAGAGTGTTAAATTTATATTTAGACGTAATAACAAGTTTCATGTAAGATAGTCGCAAATAAAATATATGCTATGGCACATGTCCTGTTTAATCCAATCAAATCGAAGGCGGGTCTTTGGACGTCCAAAACATTTTATGTTTGATATTGTATCTTTATTTGTAGGCCAATAGTCTTTATTTAACTTAATATTACACGTGTGTTTGTAGGTTAATACCATTGCGTTGGAACCGGTAGGGACAATAGGCCAGGTTACCGTACATCATATCGGAATCTGGTTTTTTATTTTCAACAAAATGTTTACTCAAAATGACGCGCATTTATAGGAACAACAACAGACATAGGGCCTTGTGTTGTTGTTAAATGACCATACCTACACAAAACAATACAGCAAAGCGGGTGACAAAAACATGCAAACATAAGAAAAGACAAACTGATAAAATCAAACGACAACGTAGAAATTCATCAATAAACCATAACTTAATATTATACGTTTGATAAACATCATAATGGCAAATGTTAGTGTATAATTATTTAGAAATTTATCAATGAATCATAACTAAACATCACAGACCTAACAATGTTATTTATTATTGCCATAAAACAACAAGACATAAACCAAGTATTTGTGTCAGTTGGCAATGAACGAATTACCTAAATACTCTTTTACATTCACTGTCGTGTGTCTTCTATCAAATGCTACATAAAATTGACATTAGTTTTCACATATTTGAACACTCGATCCGTCAATTTTTAAAAATCTTTGCATACGTTTAAAACCATATAACTGGTTCATAAATGTCACTCAAACGCGTTCACAAATGCATTTAATTTTTAAACTATGTCTAATCTCCTGAATAAAATTCAAGGTTTTATACAAACGCATTTCTGACATGTCAACTATGTCAGTCGATATACAACTTTAATTTAAATTAAGTTATGTTACAACATATGCTATGCGAATAGCGATTTAAATTTAATAAGTTGAATGGGGCGTGGGTTATATTTTATAACAACTTTGTTTACTATAACCACGTCTCTTGGGTTAGTTCCATTTGACATTTGCATATTACAGACAGTTAAATGACAATAAAAACAGCGGTTTATCTAAGTGATGCTTTTATTAATAATTTATGACTGAAAACATTGACAGTAAAATATTTGTTTTGTTTTAAACTTGTCAAAATATGCACAGTTATTTGTTGTTTATATCAAAATAATGTGAATGCATTTCTGTACGAGATTAAACTAGTTTGAATATCCGAGTACATATTTGTTCAACCTGCAGGGGCCCATATCCACAAAACTCCTTAATGAAAACTTAAATAAATTTCTTCAAATCCTTAAATTATTTAAGTCTGTAACATGTTCTGTCAAAGTTTATCATGTGTCTAATTTTTTTTATCCGGTAAAGAATTAGATGCTTACTATTTTTTTCATATTTCAAATACAAAATATTGATTTTCTCAAGGAAAATTTTATGTGAGTTTTTCGCCTATAATATGACTTAAGTTAAGGAATTCCCTGGAAGCTTTGTGGACATGGCACCTGTTCCTAACCTTAACGTGTACGAATAAAGAATATTCTTGAATCAGTTACGCTGGTAATTTGAATCTTACTTACTTTACTTCACTATCTTAAATTGCAACAATCTTTAGTCATAAGCAACATTTGCTCCAAGCACAATTGCGAACGCAGAGGTATATAGAGAATAACAGAGAATTACGAAAAATGTGGTATGATAAATAGAATAACAGGTTACTGCCTGGTCTTGTGTAATATATCAGGTGAGTCTTATAATAACATAATAGTGCATATTACACAATACCAGGCAGTAACCTGTTGTTCTATTTATCATACCACATTTTTCGTAAAATTTCACCAAACGTTCTGATTTTTATATATTTAAAAACTAAGTGCGGCGCTGATTTTGCTGAGCCGACTTTTACACGTTCACGTACATGTAGTTATAAATTTCTAAAAGTACACTGGATAATACCTTATTATTAACATTTCGTAATGATAAGTGAACTGTTTTCACTACGAATACATATATTACACGCATGCTCATTCATAAAATACTGAAAATGCGAACTGAAATGGATTGCAACGATCAATTTCATCGGAGAACACATAACGCCGAATTGTTTGGAGCCGCCATTTTGGAGTTGTGTATTGAAATTGACATTTCCAAGATCGTGTCAATATTGACAGTATTAGACTATAGTGTGGTCAATTTTTGGTAATAATGTTTTTTGTTCAACATACACTGATGCTTTGTGGTGACTTTTAGTGCATTTATTATGAATGTATTGAAATAAATTTGTATGGATGATTTATTGTGTTCCATAGATGACGTCATCTCACTACCAAAGTGCGGGTTTATGTGAATATTAAAAAAATAACGTTTTGGTGATTTATGACGATTACAAGTAATAAAGTATATACGTTCTTGGTATCAAATTGTTTGTTTTGTTGAGTCTGATTTTTATTGAAACTCTTGGCTTTATAGTTGATTCCGAATAATATGACGTACCTCCAAACATTGACTGATATAAACGCTAGTGACCTGATATAAATAAAATATATCCGGCACTTTTGTATCAAGCCGATATCAGCATAGTGGTATGATAAATTTTCGTAACTCTCTGTCTGCTCTTTATTCTCATGTCTAAAAATGGGTTGGTGAATATGGCCCTTGGTCATTTGAAAACGATTCAGCACCACTAACCTAGTCTTAAACCTGTGCGCATAGTGCATCAAGTATTATGCAAACGATTCAGCACCACTAACCTAGTCTTAAACCTGTGCGCATAGTGCATCAAGTATTATGCAAACGATTCAGCAACACTAACCTAGTCTTAAACCTGTGCGCATAGTGCATCAAGTATAATACAAACGATTCAGCAACAGTAGCCTAGTCTTAAACTTGTGCGCATAGTGCATCAAGTATTATACAAACGATTCAGCAACAGTAGCCTAGTCTTAAACCTGTGCGCATAGTGCATCAAGTATAATACAAACGATTCAGCACCACTAACCTAGTCTTAAACCTGTGCGCATAGTTCATCAAGTATAATACAAACGATTCAGCACCACTAACCTAGTCTTACACCTGTGCGCATAGTGCATCAAGTATAATACAAACGATTCAGCACCACTAACCTAGTCTTAAACCTGTGCGCGTAGTTCATCAAGTATAATACAAACGATTCAGCACCACTAACCTAGTCTTAAACCTGTGCGCATAGTGCATCAAGTATTATACAAACGATTCAGCAAAACTAACCTAGTCTTAAACCTGTGCGCATAGTGCATCAAGTATTATACAAACGATTCAGCACCACTAACCTAGTCTTAAACCTGTGCGCATAGTGCATCAAGTATAATACAAACGATTCAGCACCACTAACCTAGTCTTAAACCTGTGCGCATAGTGCATCAAGTATAATACAAACGATTCAGCACCACTAACCTAGTCTTAAACCTGTGCGCATAGTGCATCAAGTATAATACAAACGATTCAGCAACACTAACCTAGACTTAAACCTGTGCGCATAGTGCATCAACTATAATACAAACGATTCAGCACCACTAACCTAGTCTTAAACCTGTGCGCATAGTGAAACAAGTATTATGCAAACGGTTCAGCACCACTAACCTAGTCTTAAACATGTGCGCATAGTGCATCAAGTATTATACAAACGATTCAGCAACAGTAGCCTAGTCTTAAACTTGTGCGCATTGTGCATCAACTATTATTCAAACGATTCAGCAAAACTAAGCTAGTCTTAAACTTGTGCGCCTAGTACATCAACTATTATACAACTTCAGTTGCATCAGCAGAGAGAAACTCGTTTTAAAATTAACGCATGTGTTTTATTTTTTTAACGCATATGGCATATTGCCAATATATATGCAACGCATTATAAAATGAACTTAAAACATAAACGACTAAATGATTGAAGAATAAATTGTGAGCAGAAATCGCCATAACCACCATCACGTTTTACGCTGGCCCGTGTCGGGGCAGTCAAGATGACATTAAAGAATATAATAGCAATACGCGCGATCATATTATATAACGAAGAGGAAAAGCAATTGTTTGCTATTTTACACCGTTTAATTATAGGTGCCAATGTTTTAATTAAACAAGCAAACGAACTATTCTGAAATATATTAGCAAACGGTTCCGAATGCGCGGTCATTCATTTAAGATTTCATCTAAGAAGCTGACGGCACACTGTGTCGCATCATGCATATATTGTGAGTAAATATACAATTAAGCACTTCACGTGCAGTATCATATATATTATTTAGTTTTATAAATTAGCCAGCAGCAAAATAATGCCGACAATCGTATTGCCGCGACGTGTCAGCCTAGCCAAGCTGGTGTTATAAATATCTGTCGACAGATTAACGCCACGCGAAGGAAAATAATAATTTTCCATCATTACTAATGTCAAAACTGACAACCGTTTTAATCAGCGAGTACTTAGTACAAGAATCATAGCAGTTTCAACCGTCAAGAATACGTTCGTCGTAATATTTTCGGATAAAGAACTCGGTTCTGTTCAGTTCAACGGTCATACTGTTGTTGACAACACAAAATACGTCGTTTTATTCACGCGAAGGTTTCCGAAACGATCAGCTTTAGATTAAGGTGTGCCCTTTTTACGTTTTTGTCACACTCCCGGTTGACATAGTTTGGGATTGTAGTGGACATGTGAAGATTTGCAATGTTAAACAAACGCACACAACAGCATACCGCATACTTTAAGATAAAATGAACAATGTACACAAACTGTATTATGGCCTAATTTTTTACACATATAAACACTTTTGCAAAGTTTGATCAAATAACACATCTTTGATCGGTCCAACATTTGAAGCGGTCGTGCTAGTTTTATTCATATTGATTATCTGATCGTCGTAAAAGTATTACAGTTCTTAGTTTCATAGATTGTTCTCATTTGATATGCAAATGTATCGGTTAAAATTTAAATTGCCGGAATTTGACGCGAAAGGTCATATGCTACCACACGTGTTAACAGTATAGTTTTTATTTGTGTTCTTTTTATACATTCAGTTAAAAATAAAGCTGAGATTTAAAACATGATAGAAAACGTTATTTCATAGAACACAACATACATATCTCTCAGTTTTCACAACGATTATTGTTACATTCACGTAAATGTATTTGAGTTGATCATGTATATGTCAAAAGGTACAAATAAATTGTCAAAATAAACGTGTAGACTGTTAAAAGGTTCATTCAAACGTAATCTCATGTGTCATGTCAAATGTCGCAAATAAACTATATGCATTGGCACATGTGATGTTTAATTAAATCAAATTGAAGGCGGGTCTTTCAACGTGTCACAATTTTTAATGTATTATATTGTATTTTCATACAAATGTTACACATGCGTAAGATTTATGGCATGCTATTTTTAAAGCCTTATTTTAAATTGCACATAACCCTTATTTACAAATTTCTATAGGTTAAAAACGTTTCCTTGTTAACCGGTAGCGACAAAGAGGCCAGGTTACATCGTATTGGTTATTGGTCTGGAATTTAACAAAATGTTACCCGCAAGTACATGCATTTCAAGGTCAAACAACAAAAACAGGGAAATTCACCCAGCTTAAAGGCGAAAATCCCACTTGGTCCAAAAAGAGTGATTCAGAAGTTAAATTAAAATGCAAATGAATAATTTTTTTGGAAACTTACCGATCTACGTTTAATAACTTAACATCATAACATGTGTGATTGCTATAAAACAACAGGACACAAACACATTATTTGTGTCAGTTGGTCAATGAAAACACATTTCGTAAATGATATATGTGTTTTGTGTCTCGTCTTAAATGCCACATAGAAATGCCATTTTTAAAAAATAATATTTGAGCAATATATTTTAATATGTTTTTTTTAAATATTTGCATACGTTTGAAATCATATAACTCACTAATAAAAGTCACTCAAACGCTTTACCCAAGTACATTCACCTTTCAAATCCTGACTTATCCCCTGAAATAAATTCAAGGTTTTACGTACAGACGCATTTCAGCTATGTAAGTCCTAATACAAATTTACGTTATGTTATAACATATGCTAACGAATAGCAATTTAAATTAATTAAGTTGAATGTGTCTTGAGGTAATGTTTTATTAACAACTTTGTTTACTATAACAGCGTCATCAGGATTCATTTCATAGGACATTTGCACATAAATGAGAGAGGTAAATGACAATAAAAAAAGTATTTTATGACCGAAAACGTTGACAGTCAAAAATTCATGCTGTTATAAACTTGTCAGAATATGCACAGTTAATTGTCACATTGTTTATATCAAAATAATTTTAATGCATTTCTGTATTGGACAAAACAAGTTTGACATTGGTGCACATACCGCCCGCTGTTTCCGGCAAATCGTGGAAGACGCAATTGGAACGCTTATGCAACAAACCAGGAATGTAAGCGTTTTATTTCATGCTATACGGTGAAAGAGTGGAACTCAGCATTGAACGATAACATTATACTTTCACCGTGGGTGGAGTAAACTGATAACATTATACTTTCACCGTGGGTCGAGTAAACTGATAACATGATTATTTTACTGTGGGTCGAGTGAACTGATAACATGATTATTTTACTGTGGGTCGAGTGAACTGATAACATAATCAGTTCACTGTGGGTCGAATGAACTGATAACATGATTATTTTACTGTGGGTCGAGTGAACTGATAACATAATCAGTTCACTGTGGGTCGAGTGAACTGATAACATGATTATTTTACTGTGGGTCGAGTGAACTGATAACATAATCAGTTCACTGTGGGTCGAGTGAACTGATAACATGATTATTTTACTGTGGGTCGAGTGAACTGATAACATGATCATTTCACTGTGGGTTGAGTGAAATGATAACATGATCAGTTCACTGTGGGTTGAGTGTAATGATAGCTGGATCATTTTACTGTGGATTATATACATAAATGATAAATAATAAATGAAGGTTTCTTTTTACACAAAATAATAAAGTAAAAAGACAGCCTGTTTATTTTTGTGTTAGATCTTATATTTTCATTTGTGGTCATTAAAATTGCGCCACGTGTGAAAGTATGTTTTCTATAACCACTCTTGAAATAAAACACTATCTTACTCTAAAATCAACAACACTCCACTTTGTATTTTACCATCAGGGCCCGTAATCACAAAACGATTCGTAAATTCAAATAAAGAATATTATTGAAAATTGAAAATGTTGTTTATTTAGAACAATTTATTTATGACACAAGCGACATTGGTGCGCAGCATAGTATAATATTTCTGTGGAGTCCAAGTCTGTTATTTATTAATATTAAGTCCAAGCTTTGAATGTTGTGGTGAATATGGGCCCTGAATATTTCAAAACAACTTATTTGATATACACACACACCTTCCACGTTGTACACATTCTCTTCTAAATGGAAATTAACGGAAAGATCGGATAGGTACACATTTCAGCTGCAGTTGTCAAGATGATACACGATATATTTTCGACCTCCAATCTAGCATTCGGTTTATGCCGATGTTTCTGTATAAACGGTTCTATGCAATGAACAATTGCATTGGCAAACATAACCGATCCAGCAACAGATACGCGTGACAAAGGGTCAATACATCTACGCAAAGAGGATTTAGTTTAAAAATGTTGAACGGCACTCAGCTATAACACAAGTTTACAACGTGCATGGATATGCTAACTTCAGATTTATTTTCCGTAAATTTAAGTTACATATCACAGTGAATGTTGTTTGCTTATGCAGACATACCGTTTTATTTTGCGCAACTGACCTGACGTCGAGATTTGATTGGCAATGTGTTTAGCTATTCAAAAATCTAGGACTTTATTGTTTGAGGGATATGTCTTGTAAACATATTTATTTGCTGTCAACGGTCACTGTCGGAGTTTGACCTAAGTATGCGTGGCTATACATCCCATAGTGTGAAGTCAAGTTCTTGTCATTTTCTTGAAAGGGACAATTGTAAATAATGTATTATATGATCGATTGCGAGTTGTACGCATAAATCGCGACTCGAAACAGAGTCGACATGATATATGTATCTGTGTTCAGTCAAAGAGGGGTTGAGTCCAAACAATTTTGGGATGTAAGGACGTACATACAATGGACGGACAAATGCAATACTTAATGACGTTCACTGTGTGAGGGCATACAAACAATTAATTAATTTAACTCTAGCTTGTTGATGTTTTTTTTTTCAACGGTCAACTTTTATAAACATCATAACTAGTAATTTTATGCTATATTGATGCAAACTAATAAAGTATTTTGTCATTTAAATTGAGAGTGTAAAATAGCAGCTCCTCAACCGTGTCATCTTTAAATCTCAAAGTACTTGGTTTCAAAAATGTATTGAACAATAAAAATGGTTGCATCTGTGCTATGATTACTATTGGCTGATATTAAAAATGGTTGCATCTGTGCTATGATTACTATTGGCTGATATTAAAAATGGTTGCATCTGTGCTATGATTACTATTGGCTGATATTAAAACGTTGCATCTGTGCTGTGATTACTATTGGCTGATATTAAAAATGGTTGCATCTGTGCTATGATTACTATTGGCTGATATTAAAAATGGTTGCATCTGTGCTATGATTACTATTGGCTGATATTAAAATTGGTTGCATCTGTGCTATGATTACTATTGGCTGATATTAAAAAGCAAGACAAGATAAACGTCTCAGAATTCCTCAAACATAAGGGGCATGTGTAAAATGTCTATTCCTTTGCCCATGACTACAAAGGTTGTCCTTCTCTAACTTAGTCTCGTCTTAAAAATACTGACCAATTAAAATGCATGTTGCATATGAGCTTCGATTTTCATTAAGTTGATATATAAGTTTAAGACTAAGATTAAGTGTAGAAGCTATTCTTAAGTACATTTACCAGTAGCAGTGGTACCTGGGTCAGGCATTATATATCAATGGTAATAAACGTCTCAAATACATGGATTATATATACATAATATTCTATATATAATTCTGCTACCTGTCCTTAATGTACATACACATTAAAACATGCAATTAAAAATGCACGACAATAATTACAATTCAATGTTTACTTGATGATCAAAATGAGTCCAAGCCAAAGCCCTTGTTCTGTAAAACGGCTATAGCACAGACACATTAACCTGACACCGAACTTTATACATTTATGTATGACAAATTCGTTACAAAGAATGTATTTGTTTCTGAACTGGAATCGCGTTAAATCGATGTAAGAGTATTCTACTGAATATACAGTTATTATAAAAAACACACAAAACATATGCACGAACAAAACCAAGTCAAAATATAGTAAATAATTCGGGCTCGTAATTATGCTAAAAGACTTGAAGAGTGTCAGGTTAATTTGGAATGTACTTACAGCCTTAGGCCCTGGTGCTGGTGCGGGTGTCCCGGCTGCGGGCGCGGCAGTCGGTGCACGAGTAGTTGCCGGCGGAGCACGAGTCGTCGGCAAGGGGGCGAGCGTCACCGGCACCTGCAGCGGGGGAACGTACGGCTGTGGCGTCGTGGGCATAAAGAGCGACTGGAACCATAGCGGCTGGTACGTCGCCGGCGGGAAGAATGGCGGCAACGTCGGCCGAACTGGGGCGGGCGTTGTCGGAGCCGGCGGCGGGGGAGGGGCGTCCGTTGCTGAGAAATCGACATAGATACATTCCCCGCCCTCCTGTTCGCAGTTCGTCATCATCTCTGTTTGCAAGGAGAGCAAAGTACATTCCCGAAAACAATGTTTGTCTTTGCTATGACAATGTTAGCATGTTCCATGCACGTGAACTGTTAGGCGAGTATAATAAACAGTAATGGTAATAGCGATGTATGTGACAAACACACGCGGCAAATCGTCTTGTATTGGATTCATACATTTAATCGTCTACATTCTTAAGCATTCAAAATTCACCTTATAAAAATTTGTACCATATCTACTCATTAAATTGCACAAATATTATGTACCAAAATATTTCGATTAACATAAAATATAATTTACTATTTTTTATTATTATAAAATATATATAAAAGCCTTAATCTTATTAAATTGAGTGTAATCTTGAATGTTATGTAATATCATTAGTTGATGATAAGTGACTGTATTCTTGAATGTTATGTAATATCATTAGTTGATGATTAGTGGCTGTATTCTTGAATGTTATGTAATATCATTAGTTGATGATTAGTGGCTGTATTCTTGAATGTTATGTAATATCATTAGTTGATGATTAGTGGCTGTATTCTGGAATGTTATGTAATATCATTAGTTGATGATTAGTGGCTGTATTCTTGAATGTTATGTAATATCATTAATTGATGATTAGTGCTGTAGCATATGTTTATAGAATTTCAAAATGACAAAGGTCACGATTTGAAATAACTTAGTGAATGCTTAATAATTACTACTAACACTACTTCTATATACTAACTTATAGAATATCTAATACTCTTGCGACTACTACTATATATGAATATTGTAGCATACAAATACTAGTTTTCTACTTAGCAAAATAAAGCATGTTATCCCAATATAACGATCTAGTAATATGTATGAAGCAGGCAAAAGTCTCGGGTTACCCACCATGGTAATTCTGACTCGCTTCTGGACCGTAAAAGAATCCACTTCCGGTCCCTGCCCAGAGAGCGGCAAGAGCTGCAAGTATCCACGCCGCCCTCATTGTCGCCGAAAAAGGCAAAACGTTAACGCAAGAAACACAGCCAGTTTGCCGTACGGGCACAGCGCACGTCGTTTTATAGCGAAGCCGGCGAAGCGTAGAAACGCAGATATTGGTATATTTCTATTTGCATACCGTAACAACCGGTTTCAATTTACGAGAGTGTTTTAAACCGGTTTATCATTAAGTAATTTCGGAAGAAAATCGTTGTAGCATATTTGTTTTTATCAATATTATATTTGTTATGCATACGCAGGTTTATAATTAATGACATAACATAGATATGGAGGTATGGTTGAACACATGTTTTATAATGCCATAAATTGAACACCGACTATCACATAGAGCAAGTTATAAGTTTATATGAGGCGTGTCGTGGGAAACACGGGCTTAATGCATGTGCGAAAAGTGCTAATACAGGACGACACTTTCCGCGTTCATGATATTTTCTGTTTCAATGAAGTCTCTTCTAAACATAAATCCATTGTAGGCGGTAATGGGAGGTCCCGGATTAGCCCGCGCGGACGACACTTTACGCACATGCATTAAGGTCGGGTTTCCTACGACACTCATGATACGTATATTTAAAACAACCATTACTATTCAATACAGGCGTATTAACGGAGGTTAAATAACGACACGTAGCGGAGGCTGTTAATTTATATAAGCAAAAATATTGCCATTAAACATGTTTATATGTTAAACAATAAAATTGTATGAGTTGTTTGCTTTTTTCCACTATAAATTAACACATTCAATGTTGTTTTTGTTTTAGTTGTTACTCAGTTTAGTCTATGTAGAAAGACTTCGAATTTGAATATTCGATGTTGTTTTTGTTTTAGTTGTTACTCATTCTAGAATTTGGTCTATATAGAAAGACTTCGAATTTGAACATTTGATGTTTTTGTTTTAGTTGTTACTCAGTTTAGTCTATATAGAAAGACTTCGAATTTGAACATTCGATGTTGTTTTTGTTTTAGTTGTTACTCATTCTAGAGTTTAGTCTATATAGAATGCTAATAAGCTTCACTTTTAAAAATGAAATTCAATACATGTATGCTTATGTTTTTGAACGCCACTCTGAACATGTTTGTTTGTAATGCATACTTGTGAATATATTTTGTCTTCGGTTGAATTTCTTCGTACGTTTAGAAAAATCTCGAATATTCTTCGGCAATGGTGAAGATTTACAAAGCCATACACAGTGTACTTTTCTAAATACAGGGTGAGTTGAATAATATTTGTTTCAAGATAAATTAATCCGCAATCTGCCTAAATATCAAAAAGTAGATCTAAGACTGATCAGTATTTTAATTGACATGAATTAGTTAACGTCCTCGTAGATATTAAAAATATTAATCAGTTACAAATACGACAGTCCAGATATATTGCACAGTCATGTGAAAACAAATTTTGCACTGCGCCAATAAGTGTGTTTCGTGCAACCCAAAGAGCGGTGGCACTACATTTAATTTAACATTGCTAAAACGCCTATGAAATAACTTTGGAACTTTGAACTAGACGCGTTAATGCGTTTGGGCAAACTCCTCGCAGTGGTTTCTTCCCCATTGCTACTCTTCTCAGTTACCACTGCAACCACGAGTTTAAAACTTACCGATTTTGAAGTTTTCAGGGGAGACGATAGTGAGGAGATTGCAGATTTGTTTTGTACACAATTTTAATTTTATCATGAATTGTTTTTAAACACTGACACAGACATGTTGCATTATTGGTCCTGGTATATATATTAAGAGTTAAAATTAAAAAGAATAAAGGAATAAAAAAATAAATAAATATAACAACGCAAGGATTTTACGTTGTCGACGTTTTTATCATGTGCTTGTCCACGATGTTATTTCGCGCCAAGTGTTTGACTATGGTCACGTGGAATTTCGTTCCGGCGGGGATTTAAACCAGCTATGCTGGGACACAGTTAAATCTCTGCGCGGAGATTGGCGTTTGGGATGTTTACTTTACTGTCTTCGGTCCTTGGGATGCGCGGACATGTTTTGTTATGAATACAGACTGGCATTTGTTTGTGCGCATTAGCCCTGCGCATGAAACAGTTCTTCGGTTCGGGCACGACTCGCAAATATTTCACATCTCTCGATTAAACCAGCTATTAACCCAGCTTAGCTGAATATTATGTATAGCTCGAACACTTTAAGCTGACACATGTATACATGAATTTACAATGAATGTATTAGTTTCCGTTTTGAAATAGAGTTAAATCAATTAAATCGTAGTCCTTTGAAAAAAAAACATATATGCGATGGTATCATTTAGCTTGTGAAAAACGTTCACGAACAGAGTCGAGTTTAAATATAGGAAACAAGCGCGTAAGTTATGCTATTAGAGATCACGAGAGTCAGGTTAACGAGTCCGATCTATACTATTTAGTCGTAGTACTATTAGATACCACACTAGGCGATAACAATATATTTGGATTTGCGTCAGACACACGAATATTGTGTTGTTGTTTTTTTTCAACGGTTCCGAGGCCACTTTGTTCAACAAATATGCAGTATTTTACCTCTATCAAGATTTATATAGGTTATTGAATTTAAATACATATAATAGTTTTATTTTAAGATTTAAATATATATTATATTTACCTGGTTCTTATAAACTACATACTAGTTATTATTTACATAAAGAGTGCCAACTTCCGTATTTTCTGATGTCATTATCACATTAATGAAAGTTATGTATTTTAAAATGTATAAAACAGAAATCAAAACCCTGGAATAACCATTTACATTTCTCTTTTTATAACGTTGCAATTACTGCCATTAACAGTGGACAAATACATGTCAAGCTTGAAAACAAACAGACATCTAATGACAGTGATATCCAACCAAAGTTCTTCGACCTCTAATTGATATTCATTTCTCAATTCATTTGCAATTATAAGCACAAATAACACACCGCTCAGATGGGCATTTATAGCCCGACAATGTTTTCCTATATTTCCGAAAAAAACGCACGTTTAAAGGGTAATGTTGTGCACTAATCTGGTATCTGTGTGGAAAGCATTGTTAAAGCATATGTATTTGGTACTTGATTTCCTGCGACAGAGAAAGGTTTCTGAATTGGAGGGGTCCAATAACACATTGACATTTTAAAGACCAGTTAGACATATAAAATATGTTGGTCCTGAATATGTAACATTGATACTCGAAAAATAAGGACATGTGTGTGTTTGTTGCATTAAAAAGAAATAGCTATCGCCTTAAATCCATTGATGAAGAATTGTTGAAACACAATACGCAGTACATAAAAACAAGCAAAATCAAACCAACAGCGACTTTAGTACCGATTTGTTTGGTTGAAGATTCGAACCTGTGTTCGCGAATTTCCTGTCCCACGATAGTTTAGAATTATATTCTTCTTGTAATATATTTGTATATTTGAAACTGACTGTCTAAATGACCAAATAATAACATACTAGTCACAATATTTATGTTCATTTTTTAAGCATAAAACTCATTCTAAAAACTAGTGAATCGATTTATGCCAAGAAACTACGAAAGTTACTCGAAACCTGCTCAATTATTTGAAATCTTCAGACATTCGACCTAGTTTAAAATCAGACCAGTATATTGTTGCTATTGCACTATATTTCAAGCATTGTGAGCATGGCAGAGGTCTTTAGAAATTTAATAATTCTCTTCTCAAAGACATTGATTATAGAAACAGTATAAATAACAAAATTAAAGCACAGTATTGCTTGCCTGTTTAAAATCTAGAAAATATTCACTTAAATGAATAACAATGACATACGTTTTGCAATAAATGATCAGCTTTTCTAGGAAAGATTACTAATGGAAATTATAAAAGCGACACGTTTGATGTCTGATGAAAAAAATATTAGCTGATTTTGAACAGATTGAAAACAATCTAAATGAAACTAATACAGAACAATTAAAGCAATTACAAAAGCCATTTAATAACATCAGATATACAGGGTCTGGCACGAGTTGTCATACCATATTTTATTTATAACGAATTTCCTGGACGAGTTTAATAAAATATGGTATGAAATGACAACGAATGTCAGATCCTTTTTTATCATGTTTTTTAAACGACACAAAAAGCTTCTAAATTTACAAAAACATGTTGATAAATTCTGAAAAGTGTGTACTGACGTGACGTCATTTCATGTTGACGATGTCATTTCACCAAAATAACGTAATCCGTTATCAAAGAATATGTAGCAAATGAACACGCTCAAATGAAAAATGTTGTCTTACACATGTGTAAGATAACCATATTCGTGATGGCTGTATTACATGGGAAAAAGGTAAAGCATGTGATAAATCAAACTACATGGACACATCATAAGGTCTAAAAGTCATTGGATAGAACAGGGCGAGGAAACTACATAGTACTTTTGTTTCCTTGGAACAAAAACATTTTTTAAATAAAAATATTCCTTTTATTGAAACTGATTATGGCCACTTAATATATAGCCACTCAGAAATTCTTAATGAAACCTCACATATTTACCAAAAAATATATAAAAAGAAGCTAAACAGCAATAAAATATTCAATGAACGACTTTAATCTTTGTGCAACAAATGAATTGCAGCCTAATCAAACGGTTGAAATCGATGTCTTACTAGCTCATGAAGAAGAGACCAACACTTTAAACATATTATCAATGATAAAAGCCCTGGATCGGACGGTTTCACAACAAATTTCTATAAAGTTTGTTGGAAGAAAAATGGATTTTTTGTACTGAGGAGCATCAATTATGCATACACTAATAATAATTGTTCGACATCCCCAAAACAAGGTATAATAACGTGCATTCCAAAGGAAACACGTTCTTAAATACTGGTGGCCAATAAAGTTACTCAAAGTGATATACAAGCTTGCATCAGGTTTAATTGCCTCTTGGATGAAACCTCATTTAGAAAGCCTTATATCGCGAGACCAAACTGGCTTTGTCTCAGGACGTTATATTGGAGAAAACACTAGACTGTTATTCGACATCATGAATAACGTTGAAAATAACAGAATACCTTGGTTAATTATGCTAATTGAATTTGAGAAAGCCTTCGATAATTGTCATTTGATTTTATTGAGCAAACATTACGATTATTCAATTTTGGACCAAATTTCATACACTGGATCTCTATTTTGTTTTGTGAAAAACACGCAAACGGCTGTTCAGTTAAACGGCTTTTTATCGGAGAACTTCCAAATAGGCCGCGGTTGCAGGCAATGTGATCCTTTTTCACATTATATATTTATATAACGTGCTGAACTTTTAGCCATTAAAAGTAAATACATTTTGTAATCAACATGAAAATACATTTTTTGATCTCTTTTGGTTTTGTGAGCATGTCCAATTTCTGATCAGATGGGTAAGCGAATGCTTGTTAAATTGTATACGAACTACAGATCCGCCTATAATTAACAGTAGAAATTCATTTTGGGAAACCCGTCACGTGTAAATGTTAAATTTGATATTTTATATCTTGAACTTATGCGTTATATATTCAATCGCAAAAAGGGAAAATTTATTCCACGTTTTGAACGTTTAAACGTTTAGCTTGTACCGGTAATATACATAAACATATAAAACGGTCAGACAAAGAACTATACAATGGTCTTTGATAAGTAAGCTTGTGAATTGTGATTGTTGTTAGAAATGCAGAAATGTGTATGTATGCCAATACTTTGATGCCAGAATTGTTATAACAGTAATGTGAAATATAAATACTTGTAAAGCTTCAAATTTATAGCAAGTATATACATCCAGTTGCTATATGATATTTTATTCACTATATGCATTTTTAAACTTCACTGAGTTGTATTTCTTTTTCCTGTAAACATTATATATTTGTTAGAAACATATTTAAACTACTCTGATAATGTTGTGATACGAAGATCTAGAAATAAGCCATATAATTATAACTTATCTAACTACACAAACAATATCATATTCACATTATCTACATGTTGTGATATTTTAAAAGTGATATGTATATGTTGATCTAGTTTTCGATTCATGTCATGTTATTACGTATGCATGTTTAATTGTAATATGGCTTATTTGACTGAATAAAGGCTATTGATGTGGATAAACGAAAGAAACTACGAGAGGTTACACTTTCAGAACTGCTTCTGCTAAGCACCTCATGAAATAAGCACTGTTTCTCCATCCATCTTACATGTAATTATGCTATAATTGATTGTTATTACAGAATGTGACAGACAATGTGTACATTATGACACATGGGGGAGATTTTCACGTAGCCTTTGGAAACAAATGGGTAATAATTAGACATGATTTATATACGTATCATATGACACCAATACATCTCTCGTTTGACGTTCTGAAACAAGAAACATTTTCAAATAACATATTTATATAATGCTTTTTTTCAACATTATCATTGTTGTACTATTATTGTCTGTCAAGTAGAAGTTATAAGAGGTTTTATAATTGTAATTGTTGAATAGTGTATGATTAACTTTTTAACTTATTCATGGAAACTGCAAAATATATTTGTTTGTATTTGATTTGCTTTGAATTAACATTGCAAACTTATTTTGAGATTAATGTATTTACTGTATTATACAGAAAGAAAAGATATCATCACTTGAAACCATGTTTGGTTCGAAGTATGCATGTGCAAAAATGCTCTATTGCTAAAAGACAATTAAACCAAATGCAAAATATCCGGAATTTTCGATGTGCCGCGGATGTACATATGAGGCGTGTCGTGGAACAACCGGGATCAATGCATGTAGGTAAAGTGTCGTCCCGGATTAGCCCGTGCTGTCCGCACAGGCTAATCCAGGACGGCACTTTCCGCCTAAAGTGTATTTATGTTAAGAAGAGAGTTCCTTGAAACAGAAAAGGAATTAAAATTGGCAACTGGAAATATGTAGTCATTTACAACATATGTATATCATTCACATTTAAAGAAGAGATAATACATGCTTTGTTATGTATCTGTTATATGTATCTCCTAACATTATAAATATATTTCATTGGAATTTGGGAACAGTTCAAAATGTTACCCCAGATACTGAAGGAAACAATTTGTCTTTTTCAAACTGACAAGACATATATGTGTTATTACTACTTCTAATACCAAATAAAACAACAACATTTAATTGTTTTATTTTCCATGAAAACTAAAAAAAAGAACAATCATTAACCTGGGTCCTGCTAACAATAAGTAGCAAGCAGTGTTTTATAAAGTTACACTGCGCAACGTTCTGCGCAGGTTGCTCTCCTTTGAATAATCCTGAGAGCGACGTAAAGAAACAAAACCATGAAACATCACAATTTATTGGCTGTTGGAAGGAGCTTGTTTCGGCAAAGTGGGTAACAGTTAAACACGGTTAATTATCATTTAAATAGTAAAGTAGGTAATAAATCGTATTATATCGTATTATATATAGTAACTCCAAATTAAACTAAAACAGAAGGGATAAACTTTCTCTATGCATGTGCTAGAATGGTAATAATAGTAATAAGGGTTTCATTTATGAATGATGTGTTTGGAAGGTAATATAAAAGTCAGAAACGGTATAAAATTTCACTGGTCTTTTCATTAAAATGCAATAAATTCATGTTCTTGACGTCGTTTATGTACGATATGACAGGGTAACTTACGGTTTCAGAGCTCTCTTGTTGAAAAATAAGTAACAACATCCTGTAATCATATGTATCAAAATACCACATTCAGAAAAAATATTGTTTATTAATTGGTAAAATGATATATCAGAAATTCATTAATTAATCTATGTCTTATTTTATTACATTGCTGAAACAATACGTTATGTTCGTTTACACATGTTAATGACCCATAAGGTCGAATACTGGTGTTGATACTTATTCCAATTCGCTAACTTGAAATTAAGTGTTGTTATTTATATAAATCGTTTTTACATTTCCAACAAATTATATTTTCGTTATTCCACTGACACTCGTTAACTAGAGTTTAAAAGATACATGTTCTCAACATTGAAAATTGCATAGGTTTCGGAATGTCTTTAGCTTTTTGTTTATGTTTTGCGATAAAAGTGAGCCTTGTTTTAACTCATGACGAACATCGTTTGAGGTTCTGTTTTATTTAATATTGTAATAGAAAACACATCTTAAAATATTATTAATGGTCTAGGAATTTGCACGTACAGACAGTGCCTATAATTTAATCCAATGGCATGCGTGCGCTTACCGAAATATTTAACACATCATGTCAATCTATATAAAACATCAAACTATATTTTGAAACAAATATAAAGACATTAACCCTGATTTTAAATGTTAATTTTGAGAATAAATATTGTATTATCTCAGAATAATGCATTTAACAAACAATTCAAATTAATATTAATTGTTTTCTGCGACATTTAATCTGAATATTTCAGCATGCGATGTGTGCATGTGTTATGCAAAATTTTGAAAAGTGAATTCGATTAAAAGGACTATGGTTGTAAAAATCTGAATTTGATACATTAATATTGACATTTAATAAAAAAAAACAAAAAAAAAACGGGTAAATAGTTCACGCATTTTGAGAAAAGCATTATATACTAGGTTGTATTTGTTTGACCATTTTCTTGTTAACATTTTGATGTTAGAATAATGAGTATGTTTTTCATGTGTATCCATAGAGTGTTCATGACTTTTTTTCAAGTTTGAACAGCGCCAATGGTTAAAGCACTGTCATTTGTCATTTGTACTCACCCATCCAAGTTCGATACCCACACTGGGTTTTCTTTGTTTACTTTTGTTATTTGCTGTTATAAAAAACCTAATAGTGTAGGTAATAATTAATTGTGCATTTATGGTATACGCCTTTGTATTTTTATGTTGTATTATATGATGAACTTAACATTGCTGCAGGATATCTGTTTTTTGTAGACTAAGTCCCTTGAAACAATGATGAGTTTTGAATAAGGCCATACAAATTTGAATCTTTATTTAGCGTCCCCATGGATTTTCGAAACCTAACAACCTGGCAGGAAAAAACAAACAACAGGAAAACTTTTTTTTCTTTCACAACGTATTCATGGCAGTGGTACAAGCTAAATAAAAAGTTTGCTTGCAAAACTGTTAGATACCATCTTCATATTGGGACACATCACACAATATAGTATTGTAACTGGGTAAATTGACTGATTGCACGCTTTGTTTTACAAATATTAGTAAAATACATAAAATTCCTTTTTTTCTTTTTGTTTTCAAAAAATTTGTAGACGCTTTCCAACTCGATTTTTCATATTGTCAAAATTGTTTGTTTTTCCGCACAGGCATCCAAAAACTTACTTGCCCGAGGAAGCTAAATATAGAATCAAATCGGTATGGCCTAAGGGTAAATATACCAAGATAATACGTTACAACTAGAAAGATTTAATATATTGTTGACGTTAATGACTTGAACATAACAGTTTTTGTAAACTGGGGTATTCATGTCGTCGATAGATACGACCCTTAATAAAGACATGCATACTGAACGATAAATGTACGATTCCCTTAAAGGTTAGTTGTCAGAGCAAAGCACATCGTTCTAGGTGAAAGAAACAATCGTGCGAATATTTCAATATAGGAATAATGAAACTGCAGAGAAATCATCAGGAGAGAAACCCTTTTAACCATCCGCTGGTCCTTTATTTGAGGCTTGTGACCAATTGCCTATACAATACAGGACGATACATAAACACGACACAAAACATAAGAGTGATTAAAACTGGGTTCACCGCCTTGGAACGATCAATGCAAAGCATTGGGGGTTGAAACCGGTTTAAAGGCATGCCGAACCTCACACTTAGCCCAGAATTAATAATTACAAAACACGCACATGTAAATAAACTTTAACCTCATAACATAGCAATTCAAATTAAATAATAAATTGTTTTCTTTTAAATTAACCGGCTTGCATGTACGTCTGGAACAATTTAGAAAAAACGTAATGCAAAATGTTAACAATGTCAGGCATTCATTATGAAGGCCCGAAATTTGTTTTCGTAGATACATGTCCACAACTAAAACATTACCTTTAAACATTATGTGTCAAGATATCGAATTTGCAAAATGTGTTGATTCCAAAAACAATTGCAACTTGACGAAACTGTCAAGGAAGGAAACCAATCAAATATGTAAATCACACAAAAATACACATACAACAGTAGATAAATGGGGACAAAATGAAGCTTGTAAAACAGTTATATGTTAATATTTGAATCTTAAATTCCAGTTTATACAAGATTCTTCATATTGTTACATCAAATTTCGAGAGATTTGGTTCCAATGAAACCATAAAATAAACGCCAACAGTTTTTCGGTGGCGTAAGTGACATAAAACTAGCAAAGTAACAGTCTTCGTCATAAATATATTAAACACATCAAGATGGTTGAATAGCGACAAACCAACATCCGTTGGAAATGGCAATGACAAACGCATTTAATTTGACATTGCCACTTGATGTTATGCAGCGTTACCCTGCAGTATTTCACAGTCAAATGCTGAATATGCAATGGAAAGTATTTGTTTACCTTTGTGAAAAATCGTATTTTGTTCATGTCAGCTGCAACTGAGAAAAGATTTTCCAGGTTTAAATTAAACGCCGTTTGATTAAAAACGGTAGGATACTAATATTATTCTATATGCTTAAGCTATATATGTCATTTGTCTTAAATACTGAAGATAAATTCATGTACAATGTGTGCAAACCAATGTTAAATGCAAATATGGATGTTGAATGTAAGAACATTCTACTACTTTCTTAATTGTAGGCGAAGGGACGGGGTATCACTCTAAACATTTCCAGAGCGAGTATTGTTTATATATCTGTTCAGTTTAACTGTTAAAAAAAAAATAGTAAGGTGCTTGCATTCTTTCCAAAAAAATACCAAATCAAAAACCTGTATATTATAAGCATATGAAGCCCCACTAATAAACGTCGAAAATTATAAAAGTGATCATCTCATTATACTGCAATAAATTCATGTTTTTGACCAGGTTAGTGTGCATAATGACAGGGTTACATATGGTCGCAACCTCGCTAGTGTTCAACCTTAGTTATTGAAACCCATCCAGTAATAAAAAATATAACATCCAGAGAAACACAATTATTTAATGACAAAAATGATTTACGAGCAATGTATTAATCAGTATAATATCTGAGATAATAATCTGGTTTTATATACATTGCTGGAATATTACGTTTATTTGTTTCAATCGCGTAATTCAACTTAGTTATGTTTATTGTACTCAATTAATTAAATAAATCGAATTACATTCTGTTGCTCTGGTGAACATTTCATCATTGAGTAATTCAATTGTAATTCAATTGAATCAATATTCACTTTTATTCCTTCTTAATTGGAATTGCTATTGCTAAATAATGCTATGAGGTTAAATTGTAATTACAAGTTCGTGTAGTGTGATTAGTGTGAGGTTCGGCATGCCTTTTCACCGGTTTAAACCCCCAATGCTTTGCATTGACCGTTCCAAGGCGGTGACCCCATATTTTATCATTTGTTTATGTTTTGTGTTGTGTTGTGCGTATTGTCCTGAAGTGTAAGCAATTGGTCACTTTCCTCAAATAAAAGACCATCGGATGTGAATAAGAGTTTCTCTCCTGGTGATGTCTCTCGAGTTGCATTATTATTATATTTTAAAAAACCAACTCGAATGTTTCAAATTCCATTGATGGCTGCATGTATGTGTTTAAATTGCCTTTCACGCAAGTTTGCATCTCGTGTTCTGGAGTGTAAGCGATAAATAGAATTGAAAATTACATAGGGGTTACACAGAAATTATGCATGTTCGTCTTTTTGTGCTTCCAGAAAACTACAATGTAAATCATATTATGACATCTGCGTAACACCATTGCTACTATTATGACTAGTAATTTACTGGAATGTTTGGTGCATTCTAAAGAAGGCCACGTCAGTAATGCGGCACTCAATTGCAAGTACATTGAATAATGTACTTGCACCCGCTACCTTGACATACATGTACTGACATTACGCCCTCGTTTCATTCTTTTCGACGAAAATAAAATGCATATAAGAAAGACATAAAGGTTTATTCAATTCATTACCCTTGCTTGGTCCTATATACAGCCTGGACAAATTTACATGACACTGACCTTGATACATTCATATATTAAAAACCCTTTACGAGTAATTAATTGGTTTCCGTACTGGCTACTAGTTAAACCGATGAAAGGGTATCCCAATGAAAAAAAACAGATATGGTATAGTTATATTTGTGAAACATTCACAAGCAAAGCAGGGTATAAATGACCAAAGTGCTGAAGGCGCTGAAAGACTGTAGTAGGAGATGGGTAAGGAAGTTAAGCGAAAATGTTTTATTTTGTTAGGAAACTATAAACCATGTGAATTCGTTTGAAGCTGGGTTGTTATCAAGGAAACGAGGGATATCCTATCAAGTTTATGAATCATTACGAGTTTACATTCAATATAATTTTCAAAGGCGAATGTATTGTTCATTACATGCATGATCAATCCAATAAAGTAGGACATTTAATGACCTTGACCATTGACCCAAGGACCTAATACTAGTAATGACCGTTAACCCAAGTTCACACTTTTGGATAGAGACGCACTTTAAGTTATGACCATCCTACCTACAAAGTATTATTTAGATTGGGAAAAAACTGTTCAAGATATGACAGGAATTCAAAATTTTAATGAACAATTGTTTACGGAATCAAATGACCTTGACCTTTGACCCAATGACCTACTAATCAATAATCTCCTTCTACTAGTCATGGCCAACCAAAGTATCAAGTTTCATGAACCTAGGCCTAAGGTGTCCATATTGATTGACCGGTAAAACTATTGGTCAGTTGGACCTTGACCTTCACCCAAGTGCCCAATATTAGATAGGGACCCACTATTAGTTATGACAAACCTACCTACCAGGCATCTTTGAGATTTCGTAAGAAATGTTGAAGATATGAAATCAAAACTTTGAAGCAAACGACATGACCAACCAACACATCAAGTTTCATGAACCTTGGCCATTGATAGAATGAAAATATGGGTTTTATTGATGAATCATCTGTGTGAAATGTAATAAAAACGTCAAAAACAGTATCAAATGTCAATGGTCTTCTCATTATAATGCAATAAATTCATGTACTTGACGTCCTTTATGTCAATATGACAGGGTAACTTACGGTTTCAGCCCTCTATTGTTGAAAAAAGTAACAGCATCCTGTAATCATACATATATCAAAATATTAAACTCAGAGAAATATTACTTTTTAATAGCTAAAATTTTGTAGGAGCAATGCATCAATTAATTTACGCCTGATTAAATTTACTTTGATGTACATTTCAACATGTTAGAGTGGAAAACAAGTGTTGGTAATAATTCCACTTCGCTGAATTGAAATTAAAAGTTGTCAAGTATATAAATCTATTTAAATCATTTTGACGTATTATATATCCGTTAGGCATTGCACTTTTAGTAGTGTATCTGTAGTGTATTTCTTTGTTCATCTCCATGTGGCATTAAAACCTTACTTAATGGGATAATATAAAAAATCTTCTAATGGAAATTTTTAATTTTAGTAAGTAAATCTATCAAATTATAACCCATGCAAAACATAACGATTCACATTCGTCTTTTTTTAGAATTAAACTTAAATAACGAAAAGCAATAGTTGCAGGTTTAGATTCTTTTGTTTTCACAAATTTAATGTTATTTTATGATATATGTATCCTACGGCTGCATCGTATTTTGACCAGCAAAATACCAACACGTTCGGTTCACTTCAGTCTCATTGTTTGAATTCATGTGCCACTAGATGTTATTTTATGACATATGTATCATACGGCTGCATCGTATTTTCACCAGTAAACACCGACACCATCGGTTCACTTCAGTGTCATTAGTCATTCTAAATAAGGCGACGTCGGTAAGATGTCATTCCGTGAATAATTACTGGGGTTAATGTATCTGGGACCACACACCTGAAATAATTGTTTCCCTCTATTTTGATAGATGGCGAAACCATTTATCTTACAGACACGCTGAATTTGTTATTTTCCAACGACACATTTATCTAATTTTACTTAAATGTTTTCAATACCTTGCATACAAATATTCGACACTATTATCGATATATGTCAATGTTGATGTGTCTAATTGTTCAACGGAGTAATTGAATCTACCCCATAGCATTACACTTACAGCAGGTTTTTGTTGTTTTGTGTTTATAAAGGTATTATATTCTCCTGTCATGTTATCTCGTCTGTTGAAAGTCATAAAACTTCCACTTTTCTACGTTTGTCCTGAAAACTGTTATGGCAACCCTGCAGCGGTTCATGCACATCACTTTGGGTCAATCAAGTTTAAAGGCGCACCTGACCTCGCACTTGATCCAGAAACAATGAATTTATAAGTACTTTATACAAAACAGCAAACGACACCTAGCATTCGGGTTCAATTAAATGTTATTTAATGTTTATTATTACTTAAAATTAATAGACTCAAACCATATCAACAAAGTATCGGCGTTCTTATGCACGAAATACATGTATACTTAATATTAACATTACAAGCATTTTGACATGCGCACGTTCATCCATATAAAGAGATATGTGTATGCAGGTTTATAATAAAATGTACAACACGAATATTCCACTCGTTCTATATGCATATAAAGAGTGTAAGAACCTTACACAATAATAAAATATTAAACATATATTTATCTTTTTCATGCACCCACTTTTCTATAATTGTTTTCCTTACATTACCGTGCGGTAAAATCTTATAGGTCGGTCAAATTAGACCAAAATTAGGGCCAACCCACAACAAATTATTACAGAAATAAAAATAAATTTTTGTCATCTATCAACATTGCCTGTCTCCAGAAAAAAAGCTCTCAAAAGTCCTATTATGGGAAAATGCTGAAAATCACTGTTTCTATGGCAACCATCTGGAAAATCATTAATGTATGCACATTTAGAAAATCACTTTTTTTGTTATTCAGTATGTCCTTGTCTTACTATTTATGAAAAAAAAAGTTAGTTGTACCTAAAATGCTAATTTGGCTGGCCTTTTACACATTTTACGGATTTCATTGCTGAGGATGTTTATAAAGAAAGTAATGTAGCCAACTGGATTGTGTAAAGCTTTTTTTTAATATTTCGCGATACGTGTGATCCCGGTTTTTATTTATTTGAAAGATTTCCTATGATTAGCCTCATTGGCGGGTATGTTGTTTTAAATTTGTTTAGATCAATGTTTATTTAAAATACTTTTAGATCCAAGAATCAAAGCGTACAGACATGTGTGTAACTTAATACCTCTTTATTGGGTGTTTATGGTACGTACACGTAGTACTTCCATACATGTATATATGAGTTGTATTGTATGTTTACATGTCACGTGCGTTGCTATTTACTACTTATATCTGTAAATATTGTCACTACAATTGTTTGATGCTTGAATGCTTGTATTGTAACACCCCAGCAATATACGCATATTATATAACTGTTAACTGTTAATTGTAATTCAAATTGTTTACCTTGGATCTTCTTAGGGTTAAATCTATTGCATAATTACTCATTCTTGTTCTTACATGTTGTTTATTTCAGCCTGGTCACATAATTAATAGTGCTGATTATTTAAATATTACAGACCAGACACTAGAATCACATGTTTAGGCTAGAATTAGTTTTTCTGTATGCATTCGATTTCAACCTCATTTTTATTGTTCCAATATGAATACTTCCGGTTGGAAGATAGGCATTTAATTCATAACATCAACGTAGTTTAATTTAGTATTCATATACATTCCTAATGTATATCAATTATTAATATTACTGTGCACATTTCTGCCGAATGTTCCCAGTTTAAATTGTTTTAATCCATAGATGTTTCCATTAAAAGTTCTAAACTTCCTGTTTTGCAAACAACGGCAACCATCTTGATTTTTACTGTGCCCGTTGCTAGGCAACTAAAAGTCGGCTTAGTTTTAAAGTTTCTACACCATTCTTTTCATAGTAAATAGTTAAATATCACTATGAATTACTTATCTAGCAGTAGCAAACGTCCATTTGAAGTTGCTATATTGTTATATGTCTTTGTATTCGTTAATTTCCCTCTGTGACTTCATAGTACTTATATTTAGAAACATTCTTTTTGAGCACCTGTTTAAAGGCACACTGAGCCTTGTGTCTGGCACAATGTTTATAGCTGCAGGCGCACTGTGTCGTGTGTGTTTTATAGCTGCAGGCGCACTGTGTCGTGTGTGTTTTATAGCTGCAGGCGCACTGTGTCGTGTGTGTTTTATAGCTGCAGGCGCACTGTGTCGTGTGTGTTTTATAGCTGCAGACGCACTGTGTCGTGTGTGTTTTATAGCTGCAGGCACACTGTGTCCTGTGTGTTTGACACAGGGCACAGTGTGTCCTGTAGAAAATTATATATAGCGCAGATTTTCTTTTTTTAAAAAGCCGTTCCATCCATAGTAACACGACTCAATTCAATTTTAGAAAAATCTCTTGGGCCAGCTTCAAAGAACCTACATATAGGAGTTGTAAGTTAAACAGCAACACTCAGTATATATAATTCGTAAGCATTACATGTATTGAATATTTGACATTGCACATTTAAAAAAGCTAGTCAAGTTCCTTGCTGGAATAATAAAACATACAGAACGTTCAGTTGAGTTGATTTTACATATATATAGTGTTTAATTCAACTCTGCAACACAACATAGAACTATACAATTATATCTACGCGTTTAAACGGACCACAACAGTATTATAGGCCGGATACCGTTCAGTACAAAGTAACCCATTGTCATTGTTATTGTAATCAAATATTATGTGTATGCTTTTAGAGACATTTTACTCATCGTGTTAATGCATTTAAAACCCAAAAGGATAATATGAACCATATATTAAGACAATAACAAATGATTAAAAATATAAACGTAGACTAAAATGTGCTCTTGTGCAAGAATTATTCCTGTAACAAACGATTAAAATGTATATGGATTTTTTTGCCGAAATTTAATATGCATGTTTTTCTATGTGTCATATATATGTGGAATAAATATCTCATAAAAAATACTTGTTAATATCGGGTCATTCGTCAATGATTCAGTCATTCTTGTTGTGAAGTAGAATTATTGGTATATAATAACGTTTATACAACGTTATTGTAAGCGAATTTAGTTTTCACTTTTTTTGCATAACACACGTGCTTTATCCCTGCGTATATGAGTTTGGTTGGTGGTCACAAAACCGGGCAGGTGGATTTTCCTCCGGGCACTCCGGTTTCCACCACAGCACAAGACAACACCAAAATTAAAATATATTTCAGTAAAAACAAATAGCTGCAAATTGCAGCTATGATTCAATCTTCTTTTCGTTACTAAAATGTCGAATAAAGAATTCTTTGAAGGCAAAATAAACTAAACGCAAACAGTTTTTCATTGGGGTAAGTGACATAAAAATATCAAAATTTACAGTTTTCGTCATAAATATAAAAAAAACACATCACGTTGAATGAATAGTGACAAACGAACATCCGTTAGAAATGGCATGCATGACAAATGGATTTGTGAGCAGGCAAATTGAATAATTGATTTCCATTGACCTTATGGTTGCTCTTCAAGTTTCTTTCGCAGCGATACCATGCAGCTTTCACAGTCAAATGCAGGATATGTAATGGAATGCTTTTGTATTTAGCAACATCGAACACTGCATTTTTTGTTCATTTCGGTTGCATTTTTACAGGTTAAATTAACACGCCGATTTATTAAAAACGGTGGGATACTTACATTATTCTACATGCTTCTGTTTTCAATTTCGTAGAAAATCCAACTTAATTCAAATACAATGCAACCCCATATTAATGGGACCTGTTCACAAACTAGCAAATTGACAAGTTTCAAAAATTTTGTCACAGATTCCGTAATGAAATTTTATTTACAAACAAGCGAAATGACACTCATGACTAAGAAATATATTGGAAATACCGCTTCGTTTATAGATAATCGTCAATCGAAAATGGATACAATTATAAATCGTTTGTAACACTTTTCATCGGTATTTTGGAAAACACGGTTATCACCAACATATCGTAAAAAACACACTGTATTAAGTCCGAGTGGACGAGTGGTTAGAGTATTAGATTTTTGATCTCAAAGGTCCCGGGGATCGAGTCCCGACGAAGGCTAATTGTACATTTTTTTCTTTATATAATATTTGTGTTTGATTATTCAAGATTCTGTCGTTTTCGCAGTACAGAGACTTAGTGAATGTTTTCAAAAATACTAAACAAATATGTGAACTAATCCCTTTCAGGCACATATGATTATTAAATTTAAAACATTTCACCACTTACATTTGCATAGAGAAATGGTATCACTGTAGTTTTTTCCAGAACGATTATTGTTTGCATATTTAGTCATTTTTATATAATCATGTAGTATATAATGTATACACTTGTATCGGTATTAGACATATGATATGTAATTCAATGCTTTCAAAATTATTTCGTTATATGTCTGCATGCCATCAAATTTAGTTGTATGAATATACTTCACAGTTTTAATCCAACCAAACAATAAGCATCAAAGACGAATTGTGAATCAATTAACATCCTAATAACTTATAGATGTAATAATTTGTTAATATGGTCCTTACAAACGTGTGCACAATATGTATGAATGTTATTTTATACATGTATTACCTACGAAAACAAATCGCTATTCTATTAATTATACACGATTTATGTACTAATCTTTATCATGTTATCATTAAGGCAGTACAGCGCACATTAACCAATAGTTTTTATATGAGTAGTGCTAGTGCAAGTAGTTGTCGTCATAGAAGTAGCAGCATCAGTAGTAGTAGTAGTAGTAGTAGTAGTAGTAGTAGTAGTAGTAGTAGTAGTAGTAGTAGTAGTAGTAGTAGTAGTAGTAGTAGTAGTAGTAGTAGCAGTAGTACTAGTAGAAGTAGTAGTAGTAGTAGTAGTAGTAGTAGTAGTAGTAGTAGTAGTAGTAGTAGTAGTAGTAGTAGTAGTAGTAGTAGTAGTAGTAGTAGTAGTAGTAGAAGAAGAAGTAGTAGTAGTAGTAGTAGTAGTAGTAGTAGTAGTAGTAGTAGTAGTAGTAGTAGTAGTAGTAGTAGTAGTAGCAGTAGTACTAGTAGAAGTAGTAGTAGTAGTAGTAGTAGTAGTACTAGTAGTAGTAGTAGTAGTAGTAATAGTAGTAGTAGAAGTAGTAGTAGTAGAGTAGTAGTAGCAGTAGTAGTAATAGTAGTGGTAGTAGTAGTAGTAGTAGTAGTAGTAGTAGTAGTAGTAGTAGTAGTAGTAGTAGTAGTAGTAGTAGTAGTAGTAGTCGTCGTGGATCGAAGTAGTAGTAGTAATACTACTACTGGTAGTAGCAGTAGTAGTAATAGTAGTGGTAGTAGTAGTAGTAGTAGTAGTAGTCGTGGTGGTAGTAGTACTATTAGTAGTAGTAGTAATAGTAGTAGTTGTAGTAGTAGTAGTAGTAGTAGTAGTAGTAGTAGTAGTAGTAGTAGTAGTAGTAGTAATAGTAGTAGTAGTAATAGTAGTAGTAGTAGTAGTAGTAGTAGTAGTAGTAGTAGTAGTAGTAGTAGTAATAGTTGTGGTGGTTGTAGTACTAGTAGTAGTAGTAGTAGTAGTAGTAATAGTTGTGGTGGTGGTGGTAATATAATTACAATGGGGATTTATATGGCTTGGATAGCCTCTGTGAATCGCACATTATATTTGAAGGCCTACATAAAAGTCAAGAACTATATCACATTAAAGTGATCGTCTCATTATACTGCAATGAATTCATGTTCTTGACAAGGTTAGTGTACATAATGACAGGGTTACATATGCTCGCAACCTCCTAGTGCTGAACATTAGTTAAGAACACCCATCCAGTATTGAAATAAAACATAGGTAATAATGCCCTACGCTAATTCAAAAGTTTAACTGTTTGTTATTGTACTTGACAGTTTAGTCCATATATTTTTCTTTAACATTCCCTTTAGTAGCAGAATTGTATTGTATTGTATTGTAACTTGTGTAGTGTTATTTTGCATCGCAGTGTGTTATAGTTGTAACGCCGCATATGCGCGATTTTCACCGCATATAGAGAACGAGAGAGCGTTGATGCGGCGACTCGCAAAGCATACAGGAATCGTTTCTTAAGGCCCTGTCACACTGTGGCGAATTTGAACTACGAGTTCTGGCGGGTTGTATGTCCCCACAATTTGAACTACGAGTTCTGGCGAGTTGTATGTCCCCACAATTTGAACTACGAGTTCTGGCGAGTTGTATGTCCCCACAATTTGAACTACGAGTTCTGGCGAGTTGTATGTCCCCACAATTCGCCTGGAGTTGTGCAGATCTTGTACACATGTCGTTCTTTGTCGCAGCGCCATTTACTGATCTCTTCTTATGTCGCCAGAACTCGCCAAGTAGCGGCGAAAATTTTTAATCGTTTAAAATTCTCGCCGCTTTTCGGCGATTTTTTATTCTCGTCAACATGTCGAAGACATGTTGAAGAAATCTCGCGCACTCTCAAACACACTGGAACACATTCCGTAGACATGTCTTCCCTTGTCGTAGCGTTGCGCCGTATGTTTTTTACGACATAACACGAGTTTACGGCGTGTTTGGGAGACTTCCTTACGACATCTGGGTACCGTTTTACTAACATACTTACGCTAGCGTACGTTCGAAATTTTAGCGTAAATGCGTTTTACTAAAACTTTGCGTAGGTACGTTTTCCGTAACTTTGTACGTAACTTTACGAACACAAAAAGCAAGCGTAAGTACTCAGTTTGTCCGAAAATATGGCCGCTTTTTTTCCGAGAAGGAACGCCCGCATACGAAATCCGCGGATTTTTCGAGAGCGGATAAACTATCTTGATATTCTCACAGATGCAGAGATAATTCGCAAGTATAGATTATCAAGAAACCAAATTAACAATATCCATGATTTGATCAAAGACGACATTTCTCCAAGATGTAACCGGAGGCATCCACTGTCGTCAATGACCAAGGTTTTTGTATTTCATTATTTAAGTGTTACATTCCAATTGATACTATTAGTGATAGTCTATAAATGTACGTGTCGACAGAATTAGTGAAACCAGTTACTTCCACTAGGCGGCGTCCTTGACATTGTAACCGTTAACTGTCGAAGATGTGCGTGCGTGTTTGGACTACTTTGGAATTGGATAACACTATACAAACAAAAATGCACTAACTTTCCAGCTGTCAAACATGTTGCTTTTACTTAAATGTATTGCAATATTAACTGGATAAAACTTTTAAACGCGTGTGCTTGAAAAAGGAGTAATCGCTTTTCATCCGTATTTACGTTGTAGCCTTCTTCAGCGAAGGGGTTACTCAAGGTATCGAGAATATTCGTCCCGGTCCCAGTTCTAGTACGCAAATTAAGCAGACAAATCGGCCCTGTAACAATTCGGCCATCAGACTTATCGATCTGTATCATAAATGATATGTTTCTTATATTTCAGAAATTTATATTCATACTAATAATATCTATATTTATTTGAATAATGTATTCTCTATTTTATTCATATCAGTTATAACTGTTTACTTACATAAAACGTGTACACCCGCACAGGTGAAAATTCACAGCTATTCACTAAGATTTTCAAATTGAATTATCTCCCTTTTATAGAATTAACAGAAGTTTAAAGTTATTTATAGCTCACGTCACCATTAGCTTCAAATTTTAAAAACTTGTTTACTTTATTTTTGACATAAAAATGACGTTTAAATAAAACAAACACAATAAAAACAAGCAAAACAAAGAAACGAAACCATTTGCAGTTCACCATTGCCAACACTGGTTTAAATTATACAGAATTTAAGGGGAGGGGAGAGGGGTACCGGTGAAAGAAAGTCGTTTAGGTAGGATATTTTAGTCAAAATTTTAATTTTTGTAAACCTTGATCGTTACTTTTTAGATAATGATAGTTATTTAAAAAAAAGTATTTAGTTATAAACATTGCCGAGGATACTAAACAGTGGCCGATTTTTTACGTACATTTGAGCTAGGAAAACGGACATTTTATACGTTCTTTATTTCCGTTTATTTAGTTACCTTACACTCGTCCATTTTGATTTAAACTTACACGTTGTATGAGTTTCGAACCCAGATTATTGATGTGAAGTTTAATTTTGATCAGTTGTGTACAACGTGAGATTTAAAAAAAAACACACACCAAAAGTGGCCGAATTTACGTTCATGACCAGCAATGATCTCTTCGATCATTTGTACGAAATGCAGTATGGTTATTATTATGTACAATTTTGGCATGTTAATATGTAGCTTGTAATGACATCGGTGGTGGAAGACACATTGGATTTATGTTAATATTTTGTGTAACTGTTGCATGTTGGTACAGATCATACATTTTACTTTTCCACAATATACTACCGAATAAGTGTTTGATATTAATAAGTATTGACACAAAATGATGTTTGAAAACTAATATCTCAAAACTTTGGTTGGAACTAAAAAGGGAATCCTAATTAATATATTCAAAATGCTTTCTATATTGTATAATGAATTGTTATAGATGCTTTGGTGACTTCCGAACAAGTGATGATATTGTATTGTACTGATAATGGTACAAAGTACCTACATACAAAATAGGAATGCATTGTTACATTTCAGTTCCTGATTACATTGCAAAATCTTGCCAAATCCGAGTTCTACAATGAAGGCGGCATGACTCATGGTGTCTCAAAGAGTTCAGTGTGCAAGAGTATTTGGCAGCTATTAAATGATATTAGATCACACTATTTTATTAAACTTTTATCATTATTGTTTAACCCGATCTGAATTTCTTTATTGTAACATTCCAATTTAATTTACATAAGCCGATTATATATTAAGTGGCAAAAACCAATAAGACCACAAAATCGATTAACAAATACCAACTTTGATTACAGTGTCTTTAGGTTAAATCGTCTTAAGTTACCCGTTACCCATGAACTTGAAAGAATTTGGAAAGCTCAAAGTCATTGTTAGGTCAGTTTATTTTTATGCAAGATTACAGATTTATCAGCAAGTGTTTACATGGAATAGTGAATTTATCCTGGTACAAAACATTCAATGACATGTTTTGTTCAGACAATACTTATAAATTCCATATGTGTATACATATTCATACATTTTATTGTAATTATACTTAAGATGTGAATAGAACTCTGATAATTACATGTACCTTTCGAATTTTTATTTATAATGAACTGGATAAGGTCACGCCTTTTAGATTTTGAATTTTTACCAACATTTCTGTTAACAAATTTGATTTAAAAAATTAAACTGCAATCGCATATTATATCATTGAAGAATTATGATGCAAATGTTTTATTCTTTTTAGTTTCTGGAAGCGATCGACCGCCACTGGCTTAACATTGTATTCCCAACTACCAACAGGGAATTAGCACAATTAAAGCAAAGTTTCTTCAGTATAGCTGGTATTCCAAATGTGATAGGGGCAGTTGATTGTACACATATTGCTATGTTGGCCCCAAGAGAAAGAGAAGATCTATACGTGTGTCGTAAAGGTTTTCATTCCCTCAACGTTCAAGCTGTTGTTGACTCGGACTTGAGATTTAACTCATTTTCTATTTTATAACACTTATTTAATGTAAAAGAAGTATTCTTTTGAAGTGTTTGTTTCTTTTGAAGTGTTTGAAATGTGTGTAGAAGTAATTATGAGTTGTGTTCACTATATGTTCTACACATTTAAATAAGATACTGTCATAAATTGAAAGCTAATCACATATACAAACTTTCATTAGAAGACATGATGGTTACAATGTAGATCTACGTACTTACTATCATAACATTTCATTTTTAAAGACCTATTTTGCCAATTTGTTTTTTAATACTCGTACATTCTGATCACATGATAGTCTCAGAATAGAAAGTGATACACTTTTCTTTTGTAGATTCACTAACATTGTTGCCCAGTGGCCAGGGTCCACGCACGACAGCGTTATCTTTGAGAATTGCGCATTGAAGAATTGGATAATGGACGGAAACAATGGATGGCTTCTAGGAGATTCAGGCTATGCGCTGAAGCCATATCTTCTTAATCCAAAGGTGATTTTTACTCATCACTTACATATAACTGTGTAGATCTTACTAATGTTTTCCCACGACAAATCTCATACAGTTTTACTATTGTATAATTTAATTAATGTACAATTAAATCATTTAAATCATTTAATAATTTTTAAATTTATATATAAAATGATGTACACATTTCCATATTGTTTATGCCCCCGAAGGAGGGCATATTAAAATCGAACCGTCCGGCCGTTAGCCTGTCTTGCCAAGGTTAAAGTTTTTTTTTATGACAAATATCATTCATACTAACAAAGATATGTACTTACACCTTAAAATAATTATTTACTATCAATGTCTCCACTAGGGAAGGCAACCCGCATAACTCAGTTTTGTGTTTTGACAATTTATTCCCCTTTTGTAATTTAGAAATGTTGGTTAAAGTTTTGCAACAAGTTTACATTTCTCATTCACTTTTTTTTACAAAGATTCATTTTGGTGTCAATGTCGCACTTACTGAAAACGCCTTTGGGAGCATATGTCATCTAATAGTGACAGCTCTTTATGATCATAAACACAACCTAATACATGCAATATAATTATTACTTAAATAGTGAACAAATAAGCTGCATATGTTTATGTTTGCTTTAAATTAATTCAAATCTAGCTTAATCCTGTGAGCAGAGCTGAGATTGCTTATAACTTGGCCCACAGCCGATCCAGGATGGTAGTGGAAAGGGCGTTTGGAATGCTGAAGTCATGTTTCAGGTTAGAGTAAGTTGTTTTGATTTTGTAATATGGCAGACTTAGTGAAATACTTTCTCAGGAATTATTGTAATTAACACGTTTGTAAATCTGTGTGTCTTTCCTTCCGTGTTGTTTCATTTACAATTTATGTCCATAGGTGCAAGAGATATTTAGTTTTGTTTAATTAGTTTAAGTCTATTTATTTTAGCTCGATTGCCTCGAAAACCTTAGGCTTATAGATACACTTTCAAGCCCGTTTCCTGGAAAGAACCAGTACTTGATATATTTTGAAAGATCTTGAGAACGCTACGAGTGGGGATCGAACCCGGTGCCTCCAGGCCACAATGTGGACACCATATCCACTACACCATTGCGACCTTATCCATTACGTATTAAAATTTAAATAGCTACAAATACCTTTTTTAAATCAAATTTACAACGTCATATTTTCATATATAGGTGTCTGCATGAAACTGGAGGGTTTTTGCACTTTTCTCCACAAAAGACAGCCCTTGTTGTGACGGTTTGTGCCAAACTGCACAACAATTACGTGAGTGATGGGCGTGTGGACATTGACATTGAAGTGGACAATGAACATGAGGCAGACAACGGGCTCCTGCCTGTGGAGAACCTGGACCAAACTGCAGTGCGTGTTCAAGCTGCAGTAATTGAAAGATTTCGTTAAAATGACATTTAAACATCAAGGAAGACTACGCATCTTAACCATTTTGGCTCGTTTACAATGTTAATTCCAGTTGATTATAAGCACCTGACTTGGTTTTCCGCTGATGAAATCGGGAGGGAGATATTGAAACGGCATCGTACATCCGTCTGTCCTTCCATCCATCAAGCTCTTTTGCCCCCTGACATTTCTCAGTAATTGGCAGGAAGAATTACATAAATTTAAAATAAATATTTACCAACATAGTGTGGTGATGCATGTCAAGTTTCACTTTTATTAGTTCATTTTCTCGAGAGTTATTACTCTAGCAGACATCATTACGGCAATATTGCCCTTTTTAACTTTGAAACTTTTTGTTAAAATTTTGTTACATAGACTTTTCTCCATTAAAACCATTTAAGATATTGACCGCGCTGTCCTCCCAACAGCTATTGTTTCGATTTGCCTTATTCGGCAGGGGATATCAATTCATCAAAATTGCTTGTAGTTGTATAATTTTATTGTTATCGTTATTCATATATTGTTCAAAGACTTTTATAATTTTGATATTTACCAAGCTAAAACAGACATTTTTGAAAAACATTATCAATCATATATGTACAATACTTGAACATTGTATCATGAAAAAAACAGTGGTGCCCCCAAAGGGGCTTGATCCAACAACCTAAAGAGCAATTCCATAGTGCTAATGACTGGAAACGACAGTGTAATATACATTGGATAGTATTTTAACTATATGATAGTGTTTTAAACAAACATTTTGAAAGAATAATGCATTTTAAATTGTTGTGAGTTACACATACTTCATAATTTCATACTTTGCCAATCTGTGAGAAGGTCCATTAAAGCAATAATGGCCATATTGGCTAACAGTCTTGCAAGAAATCAAATTTACAAAATTAGAAGTTGATCAAATTGACTACATTAAAAGGACTTTATCCAGTTTGAGGATAAAATGAATTTAAAATATATTTAATTATTATGTTCTGACAGAGGGATGGGAAACAATCTTGACAATATATCATTTGTTTTCTGCTGTTGCTCCACCATTTCCATTAGAATTTTATTTTGCTGCCGTAACAGGCTTAATACTTCTGCATGGTCATCATCTGAAATGAATAACTGTAATATATATATCATTAAAACAATATTTTAAATAAACTTTACAAAGAAAGCAAACAATTTGAGTAAAATATAAATGTATACATTCTTTCTTAAAACATTACCTTCTTCTCTGTTCTTTCTTTTCTTGTTTTCAGAGCTTGCACTTCTACAAGTATACAATAACATATGAAAGACGATTTTTTTTGCATAAGATTTTTTTTCAAATTTTATGTACACTATTTATGTTTTAAATGTAAACAATTGTAAAAAAAATGTTACATTTTTATGTATAAATGTAAAAAGGTTATTCCATGTTTGTAATCAAGTTATAACTAAATAAACTAAAACACATCTTCATACTTATTCAGAAGGCAAGCAATATACATGAAACTTTTAACAGGTAATGTTGATTTTTGAAACAATTTAATTTTTTTAAGAAACATTCCACAATTATCATAAAACTACCAGTTTATTACTGATGAACACATTTTAAATATTAACTTCAAAATGTACAATATATGTTGTTTTGTTGTTGTATTGATTTATTTTTCTTACGGCCAAAACAAAATTTTGTTTGGGCAACCCGACCCTACAAAGTGAAAACCCACCACCCTAAAGTTTTTGGCGACGATTGCTTTTCTGAGAAATCCGTATTCGTCAGATTTTATATAATGTTCAATGTTATTTTGACCGAAATGTGTCTTTAAAAAAAAAAAAACCGACCCTACCTAACTTGCTCGAGACCGTTGCCCAAAACACACAATTTTTTTTTGGCCTAATTAAATTTTAATTGTAGATAATTATTGTTTTATATATGAACATGTTCCATTTCTGTCATTTCTTTATGTATGTATGAATTGTATAATGTTGTTCACGCCTTTTGTAATATTGGTATGCATGAGCTCTATTACTGAGTAAATGTTGTTGTTTGAAATGTTAAATGAAATTGGACAGTATTAAAATCATGATGCGCATACTTTGGTTTGTCTGACAATGACGTGGATGGATTCACCACCACAGGCTGTTCGTCACCCATCATGGCTAGGTTTGGTTTGTCTGACAATGACGTGGATGGATTCACCACCACAGGCTGTTCGTCACCCATCATGGCTAGGTTTGGTTTGTCTGACAATGACGTGGATGGATTCACCACCACAGGTGTTCGTCACCCATCATGGCTAGGTTTGGTTTGTCTGACAATGACGTGGATGGATTCACCACCACAGGCCGTTCGTCACCCATCATGGGTAGGTTTGGTTTGTCTGACAATGACGTGGATGGATTCACCACCACAGGCTGTTCGTCACCCATCATGGCTAGGTTTGGTTTGTCTGACAATGACGTGGATGGATTCACCACCACAGGCTGTTCGTCACCCATCATGGGTAGGTTTGGTGTGTCTGACAATGACGTGGATGGATTCACCACCACAGGCTGTTCGTCACCGATCATGGGTAGGTTTGGTTTGTCTGACAATGACGTGGATGGATTCACCACCACAGGCTGTTCGTCACCCATCATGGGTTTTCATTTGTGTTCATGTTGTGCTCAGTCGTGTTCTCTGATAGCAAAAATGTACAACAATACAGCTGGATTAAAAAAGAATTTTGAAGCTGAATAAAACTGTTTTAAATTTTTTTTGTCTTAAGACATTTTATTCCACATATATGACATTATAGTCAGTTAAAGTACTATTACCCCGGTATACAAATTACTGTATTTACAAAACAAACTGTAAAAATAAAAAACATGTAACAAATATTGAACTTAAGTGAAAATATTTTAAGATGTACTTACTTTTAACTTGAAACGTGTCCACCCCTCCGAAGCCCGCAACTGCTGCCTCACCAATGGCCTCTATCATCTAAAATACAGATATAAGTAAGTAAGTAAGTAAGTAATTATTTTATTACCGTGACATGTGCATACAACTGGGTAAACAAGCATATACAAAGCAAATATGTCAATTGAGCACCCGGCCCAGTGGACCTATATGTCACCATTAATAAATATGTGATTAAATTTCGTTCCATATAAATATTTACAAAATACTTTATCATAAGCATGATATGGGCAATAATGAATATAAAAATGGATATTGATACAAACAAATATTCATATGTCACTATGAAATAATTGGATAATATTAAGTATGATTTATAAGTAAATGGTATTTCGCCTATGTAAATACGCTTTCACAATGAATTTGGCTGTTATCCTGGTTTGCAATGTTAATAACATTTTTAGTGTATCCTCACAGTTATCTGTTGACAGTAACCCTATAGTGTTACTTATAGTGCTGGTCCTAATGTCATCGTACAGAGAACGCTCTAGCAAGAAGTGTGATTCACGTTCAACTGTTTCAGAGTCACAAAATCGACATAGCCTGTCTTCGGGGGATTGACCTATGTATCGTCCTATTTCAATGCGTAACGGAAGTATTCCCACTCGGAACTGGCATAGAACAGATCTTTCGTATTTAGATAGATTCAATTTGACATACTCTTCGCATTTAAATTCGCTGTTAAATGTTCTATATGTCCTGAGCTATATAATTTGGTTAATGGTTAATCAATTGTCAAAAGTTTGCGAAGCTAAATTAAGAGAAATTAATCTTTAAGAAATAGCCGGTGACTTTTTTTTATGGATAACATAGTAGAGAAAACTGGAAATCTATATAGTAATTGTAAAGGCTTATATCTTAGTTCCGTAATTCACAGATACATGTGTGTGTGTGTATATATATATATATATATATATATATATATATATATATATATATATATATATATATATATATATATATATATATATATATATATATATATATATATATATATATATAACCCATTCAACATGTCTTTATTTTTGTTTTATTTATAATTATTAATCCTGACTCACTTGACATTTTTTTATATGTACAATATACATATATACAATTACAAATGCATGTGTGTCTGTGTGTGTGCGTGTGTGTGTGCGTGTGTGTGTGTGTGTGTGTGTGCGTTTATGAAAACCATATAATGCATTCACCCTCTCCTCCCATTCTTCCATTCGTTTTACTGGGCCACCTCCCGTTTGCTGGAGTGATTGGCGACGTTCACGCTCTCTTCTCTTAAGACTGGATTTTAGGTCGGATAACTTCTTTTTAATTTCATCAATTGTTCGGTCTGTGGTTCCTTGTGCATTAATTCTGTACAATAAAATCATTTTATATCATATGTCAATGGTTTTTATAGAAATAAGTAAAAAAATAAAGAGCTACAACTAATAAGTATGTTTTAATACTGTTGAATTAAGTTGTACGTAGTCCATGTTAAAATATTTCCAAATAAGTCATCATTTAAACAAGGTTGACAAATCCAGTTTAATGCGACTGTCTTCAAAAGATGGTGTTATAATTGTAATAAACAGCATATTCATGAATGCATTGACTACTTTAGTATGACATCGGAATGGACATTACAGTATAGGATACAATATTACTAGATCTGTATCCATTAGGGAAATGTTGTCTCCATAAAATATCTAAGTATGGATAGAACAAAAGTATATTCATGCAATATTATTATATTGTAATTTACATTTACATTGTACATGTATTTGGTTATCAAAGGTATGTATTAAAAACTTTTATATAAAAAAAATCAAAATAATTAGATGAAACAAAGCATGTAAAAAGCATGTTGATCCGTCATTCCGGCCCTCTTAGTATATAAATCTACATGTTTACTGGTATGACTAAGTGAAAAAGTAGATGATACTCACTGGTCAGACATGTCTTGCCACGCAAGTTTTTTTTATCTCGGTTACTTAATGTAATTGATAGTTTTCCTTCCAGGGTGGAGTGCAAATCAATAAACGCAGATGCAAGTGTTTCCACCTCCATCCTGGACCAATTCGGCTGTCGCCGTTTTTCTTGATTTGCTGCCATTAGCGATACAACAATATATTATTATGCAGACGACGTACTGTTAGTTGTTGTTGTTTGTTTACGACAACGCCTTCTATTTGAAGAGTTACGCTCTATATTCACGTACGCACGAAGTCAAACTTGCGCAGTGTTAGTAAAACGCTCTTACGAAATACGTAAGTTATTGGTAACTTGTCAACTTACGCCAAAACTTGCGCGCTACATAAGTATTGTTAGTAAAACGGTACCCTGCTCTTCCGGTTCTTGTAAAATGTCGTCAGAAATGTGTGTTCATGTCCTCACAAGTCGTACAGACTCTTCCACACTCATACATTCTCGAAGAAAAGTCTTCGATTGTCGAAAATATATCCTACGCATTCCTCGGCTGAACTCGTGATAAAATGTGATTATCGTATTTGTGGTGTGTCAATGTCGTGTCAAGGTTGAAGAGGACTCAAACAAATGTCGTCTCAAAACAATTCCGCGACCAACCCGTCCACTGTACGGCGAGTTACAACTCTCCATGACTCGTACAAAACTCGAAGCTCAAATTCGCCACAGTGTGACAGGGCCTTTTTATATGCGGCACGACTGTGCCTTTTTAACGCATATAGAGAGCTTTTAGAGATGGCATTCACAGATAATGTCTGCAGAATGAATGAAGTACAACGAATAATAATAATTACTATTATTATAATTATAATTATAAATATAATAATAATAATAATAAATTGTAAACTATTAGCAATAAATATGTATAAAAAAGGGTCATGCAGCTGAATATGCAATGCCACAGTTGTATGAGATTTATTGAATTTGTGTTTTAAAAGTTAAAACCGTAGGGAACAGTGTTTCTAAAGACATACTGAATCACGGACATGCACAGAGGCGGGGGAACCAAGAGACATGCCCCCCCCCCCCCTTTAACTGTGTTGAGCGATGGTAAAATAACATTGTCACTCTATCGCACGTATATTGATATAGTTTATGTGGCGCAAGGGCGCCTTTTTTGCCGCATACACGTGGTCATGTCTTTTGCGTTGAAAGGCTCCGTATAAACGCGTTTGCTCACGTTTTGAGGCGACGTGCATATGCGGCGTTACAATAGTGGCCTGTGCTGGGTTACGTTGTGTTGTGCTGCGTTGCGTTACGTTGTTCTGCATTTTTATTTGAGCTACGTCGTGATATGCTGTGTTGTGCTGAGCTGGGTTCCCGATTTTTGCACAGAGGCGGGGGAACCAAGAGACATGCCCCCCCCCCCCTTTAACTGTGTTGAGCGATGGTAAAATAACATTGTCACTCTATCGCACGTATATTGATATAGTTTATGTGGCGCAAGGGCGCCTTTTTTGCCGCATACACGTGGTCATGTCTTTTGCGTTGAAAGGCTCCGTATAAACGCGTTTGCTCACGTTTTGAGGCGACGTGCATATGCGGCGTTACAATAGTGGCCTGTGCTGGGTTACGTTGTGTTGTGCTGCGTTGCGTTACGTTGTTCTGCATTTTTATTTGAGCTACGTCGTGATATGCTGTGTTGTGCTGAGCTGGGTTCCCGATTTTTGCGAAATAATGTGTCGTGCTGTGTTGCGTTTCGTAACGTTGTGTTGCGCTGAGTTACGTCGTGTTGCTTTGCGTTACGTCGCTTTGCGTTGCGTTACGTAGTTTCGCGTTGCGTTACGTTGTAATGTGCTGCGTTGCGTTTTATTGTGTTCTCGCGTGCTGCGTTGCGTAAAGTTACTGTAGGCGTACTTATTTTAGCGCGGCCAAATTTTAGCGTTTTGACGCTATTTTTCAGAATGCGAAATATTAGCTGGTACATGAATTAGCGCTCTCGTTTACCACTAAATTATAATATTAACGCTGTCGATCTGACATTTAACGGAAAAAAAAACGAAGATCGCCGCACGTCGTATTACGTTTTGCTGGACCGAGTTGAGCTGCGTTAAGTTGTTTTTGATTTGAATAGTACCACACAAAAAGCATTTTCGTCGCAGAAAATCATTATATGATTACTAGTATGATGTCACAAGCCAATTCAACATTATTAATTGACCTAATAAGTATCTCCATTGAAGCATATTAAGACACAAAGTTACCATTGAAGTAAACCCTATAATTATTATTTACAGCGTGTGAAATCTGCCTTTCAGCATCATTTAATTGTAAATAAAAACATGTTTAAAATGTTATGGTTTTAAGAGACCCACGCAAATGTTACGAATTTCATTTACGGCTACATGTATGTGTCTAGGTTTCATTTCGCGCAAGTGTTTTAACTGAAACTCGTTCACCCGAATTGAACATAAACCTAAAATTGACTGATACATTTTAAGCAAATTTGCATGTTCATCCTTCCGTGCTTCCAGCGTAAATTATATTATTACATATGCATCACACCACTGCGAGGTATAATGACAAGTTATTTACAGGCAAAATCGTTAGTTATTCTAAATGAGGCAACGTCAGAAATGTTGCTCTCAATGACAAAGTACTGGGGATAATTAACCTGCGCCCGTGCACTTGACACATATATCTTGCGCCCTATATCCAGACTAGGCGGTTAAAATACAATTAATATCAGGCATAAAGGCTTATGCAATATATTACCCTTAAAGGGACTTGTTCACAGAAATTCGTATTTTTGAAAAATGCAATTTAATGTCTAAACTGAAAAAACTAAAGCAGCTGGACTAACCAAAACAACTATTATATAAAGATAAAAATATTAATTAAAAAATTTGCCTTCACCGGGAAACGTTAATAAATTGTAACGTATGTAAGTAATAGACGTGTCTTCCAAAATGCCGATGAACAGCGTTACAACTCTTTCTAAGTTTATCCATTTCATTTGATGATTTTTCATGAACGACACTATATTTCCATCATATTTCTTAGTAGTGTTTTTTCGCGTGTTTATACATAATGTTTTGTTTTTTTTTCTTTTTGGGATATATGGCAAATATGTTAAATGTTGTCAATTTGCGAAACTGTAAACAGGTCCCTTTAAAAGGCCTTACTCGTATATACCTAATTTTACTTTAATTTAGTTGCATATTTTGACATAAAATGACTTGTTGAAATTTGCTTATTGCTAATGTTTGAGGTGAATATCTATTTAGTGTAAAGAAAGAACAAAGAATGTTTTTCAAATTAATTTGTTTTTTATTTCATTATTACAAATGTGTTTATACAAATCTGTATTCACGCCGGGACAACCTAATTAAAACATTTAACTATGTCAACAACATCAAGACTTGAAATACCGAAAATTGTTTTTTTAGTTAAATTTCCGCAATAAACGTATCGCCCTCAAACAAAACTACGTGTCGAGAATTTAGATTTGTAAAATGTGTACTGCAGTAGAGTGAAAAACAATTGCAACTTTGCATAAAATGTCAACAAAGGAAATATATTAAATAGTTTATGTTTTACAGAAACCTAAATGTGACATAAATATGAATGATATTATGCTAGTATGTTTACGAGCTTGGCTGATTCACATGATTATGTTTCAACATATCTATAACAATTCATGTTCATAAGGTGGTTGGTTATGTAGCTCATTGTTATTGCATAATTTTCGGTCTGAACGTGTTAGAATAAAATAATGTTCGTACACGTATAAGAAACGAGTTATGATTTATCGCTATGTACATGAGTCGGCATATCAATATACGTTTGTTTGAGTTGTTTATAGCGTAGTTTAGCAATGATAATTTTGTTCTTCGTCTCCAGAAAAATTAGCGAGTATCACGTTAGAATAATCCTTTAACAATAGCTAGGGCGGACTTAAAATGTAAGAGGCACATTTTGGAATGGTCTATTGCAGCGGGTCTTCATACAATTTGATGCGGTCATATATTAGATAAGTAGATTTAATAAGCTGGTATAGTGTACAGTGTTTGTAATCGACTGTAAAGAGCTAAATATCAAATTGTTTTAGATTATGAACATATTGCTTCGATCAGTAATTAAAGCACCCACTTTAATATGAAAGAACTATTTACCAGAACTCCAGATCGTTGTTTAAAGCACCAGTCCAGAAATATATTAGTACAAATACAACTTTGCAGAAATCGTTCTAATGGACATCTTGCCGATCAAAATAAAAAAACATGCATTGAAATCGGTAAAATAATAAGGTTTTGGTAACCTTTGATCGTAAAATTATCTGTATGCGATAGCTGGTGATACCTCTGGAGTAAATCAGCATGCACATTTGTGTATATTCAGTTCGTACCAAGCGTTTTCGAACATGGGCATTACAAATTGGCTTTCGTAAATAAGAAACAGTTCTCAGTCGAATAAACGTCATTAACGTTCATTAGAACAAATGCCGATAAATCGTCAATTATTCGATAGACGTACAGTATAGGAGGACGCAGGTACATTGAATAAACGGTCGTGCCGATCGTTACACACATATTAGCGTCGCTGTTTTAGAAGAAAGTAAATAAATGTTTCCAAAAAAATGTGAGAGTGAATATAAAATAACACACTAAAACAACCATTGTATGTTAGATATGAGTCTCAATCTGTCGTTACTGCAACTTTCGAAAAATATAATTTAAAAAAAACCCGAAAAATCTATTTTCCGCAAATTTATTAAACCCAAGATATCACTAAGCGAAAACAGTATCTAAGTGACATAAGTGACATGAAACTAACAAAATTACATTCTCGTCTTCTTCATAAATATAATAAATACATCAAGTTGATTGAGTAGCGACAAACTAACATCCGGTGAATATAACAAACGCCTTTTCACATGACCTTATCACTTGCTCTTCCAGTGTTTGCAGTATGTACTAGTCAAATAAAGGATATGTTAAGGATGGTTTTTGTTGAATTATACATCGTGTTTATTTTTGTCTTCCTCTGCAACTGAGACAAGGCTGTCCAAAAGACAGCTATATCCCCCTCCGTGATCCTTCATTAGATTAAAGGTGACTTTGAAGTATCACATTGACCTTAATCAGCTTCATGAAAATTCCTTAAAGGGCATAGGAGATATGGAGCTGACACGTAGATGGAGTCTCAAAAATTTGACCTTTAAGTGTGACCTTGAGGTGGCAAGACTGCTCCATGCCTTCTGCACATTGCCTGAATGTGATAAACATTTGAGCCAAGATTTATAAAAATCATTCAAAGGGCATAGGAGATATGGAGCAGACACAAGAATGGAGGCTCAAACATTTGACCTTGACCTTGAGGTGGCGTGACTGCCTCAAGCCCTCTGAACATTGCCTCAATGTGATAAACATTTAAGGCAAGTTTAATGAAAATCCTTTAAAGAGCACAAGAGATATAGAAAGGACATGAAAATACAGGCTCAAATATTCAATCTTCAAGTGTGACATTGACCTTGAGTTGGCGTGACTGGCTTATGCCTTCTGCACATGGTATCAATGAGCAAAACATTTGAGCCAAGTTTCATGAAAATCCTTCAAAGTTTATACGGGTTATGGAGCGGAAACGAAAAACGGAAATGAAAATGGAGGCTCAAACATTTAACCTTCAAGTGTGACTTTGACCTTGAGCTTGCGTAAAAGGCCCATGCATTCTGCACATCATCTCAATCGCCTAAACATTTCAGCAAAGTTTCATGAAAATCCTTCAAAAGGCATAGGAGATATGGAGCGGACACGAAATCTAGGCTCGAATATTTGACCTTCAAGTGTGACCTTAACCTTGAACCGGGGTGACTGCCTCATGCCTTCTGCACATCGTCCCAATGACCTAAACAGTTGAGCCAAGTTTCATGAAAATCCTTCATAGCATATAGGAGATATGGAGCAGACACGAAATATAGGCTCGAATATTTGACCTTCAAGAATGACCTTGACCTTGAGCCGGCCTGAATTAGTTATGCCTTCTGCACATCGTCTCAATGACCTTAACATTTGAGCCAAGTTTCATGAAAATCCTTCAAAGGGTATAGGAGATATAGAGCGTACACGAAAATGTTACGGACAGACTGACGGACAGACGGACGGACAGACGGACGGACAGACGGACGGACAGACGGACGGACAGACGGACGGACAGACGGACGGACGAAGGGCATTCCTTGAATCCCCCTCACGCGGGGGATTAAAAATATTCTTACCAGTGTCATTTACACGCCCCGGAACAAAACGGTCTAATACTTATATCATATCTAAGCATCTGTAAAAGATTGCATGTTCTAAATAATAAAGCTTTATTCACACAATCGTTTATATTCAAACAAAGATTAATGCAATTTCAACAGCTTGTATATACATAATAATTATATAGACGCTCTATTACCGTAAATACTTCCAGAACAATTAGGGTTTGCATTTTTATTCATTTCTAAATGTTCCAAATCTGGAGACTCAAGAGTTTGTTGCCAGATGTAATGTTAGTTTAGTAACATATATTCTAACATTATACTCGCTAATTTTCCTATAGACAAATAACACAATTATCCTTGTCAAACTACCTAATTAACGACGCAAAAGAAGTCCCGATTCTGAACGGAGCATAATAAAAAGAAGTTCGAATTGCAATTGAAAAAATATATGTCAAATCATGCTAGAATCGAATTAATTCTCGCATTATCGTTGTTTATCGGCCAATAAACAACTGTTTGTCGTTCTGATGCTTGACTATTACACAACTAGGACTAACATCCTCGTAGTTTAATTCCTACGCATTAGAACTCCAGATTGTTGTTTATTGGCCGAAAAAAAAACGATAAATCGAAAATTATTGTTTTAAAACAGCGTTTTGTCGTATATGGAATATTAACGAGTGAATACACGCGTCCATATGTATTTAACACACCATGTTAATACATTAAAACTTCAAAGTACATAATGAAACAAATACTTAGGCATTAACGATCTTTCAAAATGCTAATTTCGAGAACAAATGGCATTTTTTGCCACACGTGCATATATATAACAAACAGTTAAACAACTAACATGTACATATGTTGTTTTCTGAGACTCATTTCAAACGAATCTAATATTTGGTGTACTTTTATGCTTCTATGTCATCAACGCCTATGTCATAACAAGCAATCTAAACTAAAGTCACGCCATCAATGAACTGCACCGTACGTATTTATCGATTTTGATAACATACTATGATCTATTAAATTTAATAATTTGGAAAACGATTATATAAGTTGGATAGTGATGCATGTTGTTTTGTTATTGCACGTACAATTATTTACATGACTGTACACTCTGCTTTTGAGCAAATGAAATAGCTGGATTGGACATATTAAGTGAAACACGCTATCATTAAGAACATGTTCTAAACGGACGCTTTTGTGGGGTTTTGATTTCCTGTTTTAAATATTGCCTTGTAAGAATCCGTAGTAAGCATTAAAATATATGGATATCTACTATTTAATTGTTTTGATGATGTACAGTTAAAAAGACAGACAATGTTTAATGAAATCGTACATATACCTGACACACAGTAATTTAAACACTCTGAACTGCTCATAAAGCAAGCAAAAACCACCAGACAAGCAAATACATTCCGTTGATTTTTATATTTATATTTTTATTTTATTATCGTTACTATATCTTTATGTGCAATAAAATGATTTCTGGTGTAATAGGTTATTTTTTTACAGTGGGTTTTGCTCAAATTATCATATCTTATTTTATAACATAACATTCACACTTATTTTAAATGTGTTTGTAACTCCAACATATAGTTCCCAGGATACTATTTAAATGCATAAAATGCGTTTCTTAGAACGATATCTCAATGCGTTTCATAGAACGATATCTCAATGCGTTTCTTAGAACGATATCTCAATGCGTTTCATAGAATGATATCTCAATGCGTTTCTTAGAACGATATCTCAATGCGCATGTAAGCATAGCTACTTGAAAAGCCTAAGCAGGCAATATATCATATCTCCATAAATCGTTTACCAGACCACACAGGGTTTTTTTTCTCAACGAATACAACTACTCCCATATTTCCGAGTGGTAATCGTGGCCCTGGACTTCTGTAGAAAGATATGGGAGAAGATCCAACATGTCCGCCAAGACTTCAGGTAGTGCATGTATTTCATCTTATTAATTAGACGTCTAAAATAACTATAATTAATAGTTAGTAATATCGTGCATACCACAATGGCATAACACAGAAAATGAATCAAATTTGGACTATTTACTGGTCATTATAGTTACTAGTGATGCCACAATGTACGATGGCGATGCAACCTATTTGGTTCGTACTTTTACAATCATGCCGCCTTTTACACTAAGCAGAATACATTCAGTTTAACATTCAGTCGGCGATGCCGCTTTTCTTATTTTTTTAACTGAATCAATCCCCTTTTGTAAACTATGACATGTGTCTTCTGCCTCTAAATGCCTATACATTGAGGCGAAGCCATAAATTTGTAATACGCTTTCAATGATTTTAACAAAAAAGGGAGAGAACACAAAACTCAATATTGTCAAAAATAATCAAAATTACTCTCCCTTAAAATCAATCACCAAAGCTTAGTAACATCTGTTCCGTTAGTTAGGTTTACATATGCTTTCTTCGGTTTCTAACACATACATGTTATTCGGATGCGTTTAAATGTTTACATTATGATACAATATAAAGACATCGACCGTTTTATAAAATTACAAATTTGATAATAAACTTTGTTAGATGAATAATAAATTCAACACAGTTATACAATTAGAATCTCTATGTATTATTTTCTAAGACACAATTGTAATGACCTTAAAAAGATATAATATTTTAATGTCGTTTAATGTTGGCACGTCGTTATGAATACGAGAATAAATCAAACACACCAACACTGAGCAAAATTGATGTGTTGTTTTAGCAATTGGGCACTTGCCGTAAATAAATGACCTTTGATATTTTTTTTCAAGATGACGACAGCAAAAGCAAATCCACTGATTTAAACGACCGTCGACGATCAGTTTTATGGTATGATATTTTGGGAACGACTTACACAAAACATGCACATGCCACATACTCGTATATTTCATGTTTGACTCTTGAAATTTATAATTTTGAACACTCATTTGTACAAATCTGATTCTGACTTATACCATGTTCTATTCCTGAAGTTGCACATTTCAAGACATTCATATATTCATGAATCAGTTTTGCTGCTTATGGCGTACGTAAAAATTTCAAGCAATGGTAAATAATATAACAAATATTTTAGGTGTGTCGTGGGAAAACCGGGCTTAATGCATGTGCATAAAGTGTCGTCCCGGATTAGCCTGTGCAGTCCGCACAGGCTAATCTAGGATGACACTTCCCGCTTTCATGGTATTTTCATGGTATGCGGACTGCACAGTCTAATCCGGAACGACACTTAACTATACGCACATGCATTAAGCCCTGTTTTCCAACGACACGCCTCATTTCTATGACCGTTATTAAGCAAGTAAAAAAAAACAGTCCACAAATTGCGATATACCCTATGAACAGTTATTATGTCTGAATCGTCGTGAAATGTGATTTTATTTTAACATGTCGCGCTTCAAAATACAGACATTCTACTTTCACAGTCACTTTCAAGACCATGAAAACAAGGCTCTGATTGGTTGGCTGAACTTTCACTAGAGCTTAAAGCTGCAGTCCATAGAATATAATTCAATACAATCATCTTGTATCGGTAATATGTCCATTAGAAAATATTCCTGCAAAGTTTTATTTTATTAACATATTTCTGGTATGCCGTTTTAATGCGTAGCGTAGTTGAAGATCGAATTTACTCTGATTGGTATGAATATACATGCAAGCATCGTATTTCTGGGCACAAGTGACCTAGCAGTAAATTTTCTGGGAGCTAGCCAATTGTGACTTCTTAACCAAATTGCTATTCACAGCAAAGAACAAAAACAACTGTATAATTATATTTAATTCACGCAATATAATGTATTATGGTACTATAAATATGAATTAAAAAAAGCGAATGACAATTCGTCATTTTAATTGTGTACCACAATATTTAAAACACATTCGTTTATATATTTCTTTCTTATTAATTAACAACACAAATGCATGTGACAAAATGTATGTAAATCTAAAATACAATAAGATCGTCTTAAAAAACATGAAAAACGTTTGTTTAGTTTTATTACAGCCAATTTATATATATCTTGGTTTATTTTAATAAATTTGCATACTAGTATCATATATTGATTTGAAGTTAAAAAAAACCAACACTATAACGTCTACATAATTTGTCTATACATTTTTATACAACTATTTGCATTGTAGGAAATACGCAGTTAAAACGATGCGCGTTATTCTTAAACCTCATGAGTTTACCTTTTTTCAACAGTAAAGCAAACTAATTCGTATTGATATGTAAATGTTGTTTTATTAGAAACGTTCCAGTTTTGTATTTAACAATATTCGAAAGCATGCAATACCAAATACAACACACAGCATTTGTAATGCAAACAAAAATAAATGTTTCACATACAAATGCTGTCCTCATGAGAGTAATCAATGAACACAATCGCACAACTATATACTTATTATATTACATTACGTTGAACACAAGACTTTGCAGATTATACATAACAATAAAAGGAATACATTAAATATGAAAGAACTTTCTATCAATAGCATACAGAACCTCTGTTGCGATAAAGTGTGTGTGTGTGCGTGTGTGAAGACATATTTTACCAATAGACAATATTTAAATATTGGCACAGTAAAAAAATGTTCGTAAATATAAAATAGTATAATATTAAAATTACGGTAAACATTGCCGTAACAAGTGTTGTACTATCAAAGCGTTAACCATGTACATGTATTATAATGTACGTACGTTATTCGACATACAGATTGAAGACTCACCATTGAGTCCGAGGGTTCATGGTACTTCTTTTATTAAATATGGACTTTTTCTATTCATATAGTATAACACAGACACACTTTGTCGATTCTAAGATCGTTCGCAATTGTTTGGTTTTGTTTTATTTTTCAACGATAAAAATTTCCGTAATTCTTATAAAAATCACATGAGCAAAAATGATGGTCGTGTGCCGCTTGTATTGACTGTATCATAAACATGGGCGTTCAATATTTACATATGCAAAACAATGTAAAAATATGCATATTTCAGATTACATTACTCAATAGCTGAACATTGTAGTATACATTTACACGTGCCATCAAGTATTAAACAAAATACGGTACGAGTACAATACAATAATAAGTAACTATATTACAAAGTCATAAAATTGAAGATAAATACATTAACATTATAACAATTTTATAAATAGCATTTGATTATTCACACTGTGGACAGTGAAAATCTAAAATTTTATATTGTCACTGTAGTGAAAATATAACATAAAAAAGTCATGTATTTACAGATAAGTCATGTATTTACAGATAACACATTATACAATTCAACAAAAATAAAACTCGTGAAAATAGTTTTAATATAAACACTAGTGAAATAAAATTATATCATTCACCGAAACTAAATTAACAAATATTCTCCATTTATTACATTACACATATCTGCTACATAACCACACACAAAACAACCGAAACTATGTCGTGGGAAAACCAGGCTTAATGCTAGTGCATAAAGTGTTGTCCCGGATTAGCCTGTGAAGCATTTATGGGATTTTCTGTTTCGAGGTAGTCGTTTGTAAACAATAATCCACTGTAGGCGGAAAGTGTCGTCCCGGGCCTGTGCGGACTGCACGGGCTGATCCGGTGCGACACTTTACGCACATGCATTAGGCCCGGTTTTCCCGACACGCCTCTATTATATTCCGTGTATAACACATAATGTTCATGCTGCGTTGTAGGATACGCAAACGTCACTTTCTTGGAAGAGCTTCTATTTAAGATTGGATGTTGGTACACATAATGTGTGCCCATTCAGCTTGTTGCGAATTGCACAGAAGATTACATTGACGTTTGGGAATATAAATGTAAAAAATAATAGTTTGAGTAACCGCGGACGTACTTAGCATGGTGTCTGTTACGTAAACATATATTGTTACCAAATAAATGACAGTACAACAGTATACATTAAATAACCACATAAACTGTTACAAAACATGGAGTGTTAAACAGGTTTATCCTGTCATTAATGTAATGGATAGTATAATGCATTTCTATTCAACTTCTAGCGAATCGAATAGAAGAAGGATTTATTACATGGAAATTAGTGAACATATGAATAGTATGTATCTTACGTGTGACCTGGTACACCAAGGTATCAATGTACATGCAATTGAATAACATTGAGAAAACTTCGTTTGCTGTTTATATCTAAGGCAAAAATACTTCATTTTCTACGCAAATCATTTTGGATACATTACAGGGACTTGTTCACAGATTTTTGTATTTTTTAAGCATGGAATTAAATGTCTTGACTTGACAGATTTAGACATCGGAACTAAAGTGCTCAAGTATAATAACAATAAAAGGATCAAACGGGTAACGCCTTAACCATTCGGCCAGTCCGATTTCCATATTTGTTTCTGCATTTTTACTTAATGTAAATGATCCACAGGATGTGAACAATTTTCAGGAAAAGAACAAAAGCACTCCAAATTATTCCATCGTTTTGCGTTACAAACGCTTTATAATTTTATCAATTTCAACAGAAGATAACTCATTAACGATACGGTATTTACGTAATATATCTATAACGTAATTCCGTTTTCGATATGTTATTTGAATGTTTATTATGGCTTTATGTTTCGTTTTTTCATATTTAACGTACTTTAAAGGGACCTGTTCACAGATTGACGAATTGACAATTTTTCATTTTTTTGTCTCAGATTCCCAAGATAAAAATGCACGTTTTCGTAAACAAAAACAAAGCAGAGGCCTAATAACGCTCACGATAAGTAAACATATAAAGCATATAATAAAATAGTGAATGAATGAAACATGCCAAACAATAACGATTTTTGTTATGGGAAGATGTGCTCTTTTTCATACGTTATCGCTTTTTGTACGTACGTCTCTACCGCCTATTGGTTACCGACTTGAACTTTTGACTCTTAGTTGGTAACACCTATTCTCGTTATTAATATCACTACATTTTTCTTTAGTTTAGTTTAAAACTATTTATTTTAGCTCGATTGAATCAAAAGCCGAAGGCTTAATGAGACACTCCCGAGTACGTTTCCTGGGTGGAACCAGTACTTTGGGGGAAATCTTGAGTACGTTCCCAGTGTAGGGATCGAACCCGGGACCTCCAGATCGATAGGCGGACACCGTATCCACTACGCCACCGCGACTTTGTCTTTATGTGGACTGTTTTTCTAATTAATGATTTTTGATCTGATTAGTCGAATGAATTCAGTTACGAATATTTACTTACTAAAACATTATTACAATTGTGTAAATTTCGCAAAAAAAAATAATTAATTATGTAAATTGTGTTATGCAAAAACATGTAACAATACATGTTTATGAGAGTTAAAAATGTACAAATTGTCCATGTTTGATTCTTGGATAACATGCTGATATCAAAATCAGTTATATATAAATACATTTTAGTAGATGTTAGAAATAAATTGCATATATAAATCACATACATCAAGACTGCGATAAATATTTTTCTTACATCGACATTACATTGACAACTAGTTTATTTACACAATAACACTAAATAATGCAAGAATATTGGTAAACACGCATACATACATGCAAATGGTATGTAGGAAAAGAAGCAAAACGCTAAAATCAAAAACACGTGAATGCTTGTCAGATCAGTGGCATGTTTATATTCATACATTTATATAGGGATATTAATACAATTGTTCAATTTGCACTGATTAGTATATACATGTATTGATAATTCAAAACTAACATAATAATTCACTATAACGTAATGTGTGCCTTTGTTTCAATCCGAATCAGATAACATATCCGACTCTGATAGCTATCACATAAAATCCCCAATACATCATTTCTAAATGTTGTCTATTGTCGGCTATGCACAGATCGTAAGATTTGATAATTTAGAAGAGAAAATAATAGAGTAGTAAAGTAAACATGACAAAACTGATATAGAAATAAATTGCAAATATCGTGTCTTAATGAATAATTATAAAAGGTAAAAAGTATTAAATTGTATTCTAACATGATACTCGCATATATTTCCATACACGAATAACAAAATTATCGTTGTTAAACTACCCAATAAACAACCCAAAAAGAAGTCCCAATTCTGAGCGGACCATACTAAAAAATAGTTATCATTTCAATTGCAAAACTATTTGTCAAATTATGTTAGAATCGAAATAATTTTCGGATTTACGTTGTTTATCGGTCAATAAAGAAGCTTTGTCGATCTGATGCGTGACTATTCAGGAACTCTGGCTAAAGCCCTCGTGGTTTAATTCCTAAGCATCATGATTCCAAAACGTTGTTTATTGGCCGATAAACAACGATACATCGAACATTATTGCTTAAATAAAGTTTGTTAAGCGAAACAACTGAATAAAAATAATTCTGTTCTTAACGTTCAAATTTTGAAAACACCCGTATCACTATCACGAAATTTAAAATACACACCAGTGCTCATAAGACTGAGTGGTTAGAAAGAGTTTTGATTTGGATATGCTAGGTTCGATCCAAGTTGGAAGCATCACAGATTTCCTCGAAATAATATTTTTATCCAAATATTTTAGTTTTCGAAGTATACATGTTTCAGTACATTGTTTATAAAATATGTGAACTGATCCCCTTTGTATTTCTTATGTTTACAGACAGACATGTTTAATTTTCAGTCATATATGTTACATATTTCGGAGTACATACTAAGATTAAAAGTCGCATATTTTTGCGACGAACGAAACAGTTTTTCAAAACTTTTCTACACGTAGCATTGTGAACAGATGGCAAACACGTCACAAGTTGGATACATTGTGATACGCTTGAGAATTGGCAGACTTTAAAGTGTGTTTAATGACAATATCACTGGTTTATAGAGATATATTGATTCTATACCGTGACAAAGAGACACGTCGTATTCATTACTATTACCACTTAGTGTTAAACTCTTCAGTGACTGAAGTGTGCAAAGTGAATATGGTGACTAAGTCACTGGTTCAATAAGACACAATTCGTCTAGCGTGTGACCGTTTGACAAGTCTAACCCATCATGTGTACATCAAAATGTAAGCTCCCTAAGCTTTGCACGTCGAAGTAATTACAATTGCCACCTAGTGTTAAACTATTCAGACTAAAGTTTGCAAAGTGAATTTGGAGACAAAGACACTGGTTCAATAAGACACAATTCGTATAGATTGTGACAGTTTGACAAGTCCAACCCATCGTGTGTACATCAATTCGTATAGATTGTGACAGTTTGACAAGTCCAACCCATCGTGTGTACATCAATTCGTATAGATTGTGACAGTTTGACAAGTCCAACCCATCGTGTGTACATAAATTCGTATAGATTGTGACAGTTTGACAAGTCCAACCCATCGTGTGTACATCAATTCGTATAGATTGTGACAGTTTGACAAGTCCAACCCATCGTGTGTACATCAATTCGTATAGATTGTGACAGTTTGACAAGTCCAACCCATCGTGTGTACATCAATTCGTATAGATTGTGACAGTTTGACAAGTCCAACCCATCGTGTGTACATCAAAATGTAAGCTTTGTAAGCCTTGCACTATCACCTAATGTATTTGGTAAAAGTGAAACGTGGTTGCCGATACATATTTTCACTAGTTTGTGACACGACGACAAATCGAGTCCATCACAGCGACAACATAGAAAAGCATGAAACAGCTGTTCAAGTCCGTGTAATCCGTTAGGTAACAGAGTAACATTTTCACCAAGGCTTACTTCCTTCAATTCGCGACATAACGACAAGTCCAGGTCTTCACACTTTGACCATAATACCAGACGTTGCAGGTTCTCGAGTACAGGAAGTCTGTTCGACATCAATGTTATTTCTGTACCAAGTTCTAGTTGTGTTAAATTGTAACACGATGTCATGTCTAACTCGTTGCATTTGCAGAGCAATTCAAGAGAACGTAGAGCCTGAAGACCAACTATACCATTTGGTGACAATGATACCGCTCTACCACAGCCTGATAAACCATGATTATATTTCATAACAATGACACCATAATCAATACAAGTATGAATATATGTCGTCTCTGTATGCAAATCTGGATCAGCATGCTTTCTACTTGACGGTCTTACGAACTCTCCGCAAATTCGAATCGTTTTAAGATTATGACAATATGACAAGTCCAATCCTTTACAATAGAAACACATTTCAAGACATCTAAGCTTATCTAGCTTTTGTAGGCTACCGGGCAATAAAGTGATATCTCCAACAACAGATATGTCTTCTATGTTGTGACAAGATGACACGTCCAAACCATTGCATTTACACTTCAATGAAAGCAGTTTCAGCTTCTCAAGTCCGCAAATGCCGTTGGATACTACGGTGATATCCCCATCAATAATCAGCGTTTGTAGCTCGTGACAAGACGATACGTCCAATCCTTCACATTTGCAGTTCAATTTAAGGTGAATCAGCTTGTCAAGACCGCGAAAGCCGTTGGGTGATAAGGTTATTTCTCCAGAAATATCTATCTTTTCTATATTGTGATGTGACGACAAATCCAATCCATCGCACTTGCATCTCAATTTAAGTATCCTCAGTTTCCCAAGACCGCGAAAGATATTTGGTGATAAGGTGGTACTATCTCCGGAAATATCTATATGTTCAAGTTTGTGATTAGACGACAAATCCAATCCATCGCACATGCACTCGAATTTAAGTTTTCGTAACTCCTCAAAACCGCGAAAGTAATTTGGTGATAAGTTGGTGATATATCCGCCGGAAATATCTATTTTTTCAAGATTATGGTTAGACAACAAATCCAATTCATCCCACATGCAGCTCAATCTAAGTATCCTCAGTTTCTTAAGACCGCGAAAGCAATTTGATGATAAGGTGACATTATTTCCAAAAATAGATATTTTTTTAAGATAGTGATGAGCCGACAAGTCCAACTGCTCGCATTCACAATAGTGTAAGTCCAACTGCTCGCATTCACAATAGTGAATGCTACGAATGGATATTTCTTTTAGATTATGACACGATAAAAAGTCATATTTGTCACATTCAAAATATTCTCCAAGAGTAAGACGTTTAAGTTTGTCAAGGCAACGGAGGCCATCGGATGAAAAGGAAATCTCCCCATCCAACTCTATATCTTTCAGATTGCGACAAGATGACAAGTCCAGCCCAACACAATCGCAAATCAATGTAAGGTATTTCAAGTTTTCTAGCCCAAGTAGGCCATCTGGTAATACGCGGTTTATGGTCACAAGTGTCATTCTTTCAAGATTGCAACACGACGAAAAGTCAAATCCACAAATCTGAGTATATTTTTCGATAAACAACGGATTTTGTAAATCGTCAGAATTCATTATAGATATGGATTTTAAGTTTGAAATATTCATTTTCAATAGTCTTTGCAAAATGGCCAACTCATTTTCCGAACATTGGTTATCATCAATATGACTTATTTTCAAATCAATATCGATTTCATTCTGCATGTTTGCTTCAGCTTCTAAAAACCCGCGAATGATCAAGACCTGATATATGTCATCATATGTATATACTTTTTTATCGTCCATCACACGTGATATAATATTTGCCACTTTAATATTTAGTCCACATAGAAAAACAAATAACGTCTCTATTTCGAAGACAGCAAACCAGTCCGATGTTTCAATCAACTGTTTTGAAACGAAATCAATGGCTGTATCGTTTTCAGCTATGTACAATGCAGCAAGAAATTCCTGTATACTTTTATGAATGAATGAACATGTCGATCTCTGGTAGATCCGATTTTCGCATTTCCGTTCCTTTAAAATTCCTGCTTTAAGACAAAATGACTTTTGTTCGTCAGACATGTATTTGGCCAATTGATGATTGTCAATTACTAGAGAATTTTCCGCTCCCGAAGAATATAACATTTCAAATGCAGTCATTGAAAGCGCATGAACGTATTCCATATTTTGGGCAATGTATCTTGTCTTGCCAAAGCAGAAAAATGGCGGATTTACAAAATAATCCTGCCTATCACTGGCTTTTTTAAAAAGACTGTCAATCAGAATACTGTACATTTCGCACCTCGATCCTGTCAAACATATACCGTCTACCCAAGAACACACAATAAGCGATAGTAACATTGGTGACTCAAGAAACTCATCCATGTCATTCTCGTCAATATAGTTTTTGAATTGTTGATATGTTTTCTTAATTTTTCCATCAGTAACTAGGTAACCTAGGACCATTTTACTAAGCTTGAATGGATCACTTACTCCTTTCAGTTCTAATAAGCTGTCAATTTGGGAGTCCTTGATACGTTCGTCAGTCATTTTCCATGGTCGTGTTGTAATTAACACTGTGCACTGACTGTGACACGATATCATTATAGGTTGGGCAAGTTTGCCTTTAGGATCCATCCACTCGTCTAAACCGTCTTGTATCGCCATGCAGATTTCTGTTGTCATGATTCTATTCAACAAGTTATAGGCCGTTTCCCGATCTGTGTCTGAATATATACTGTCGATAATTTGTTCCTTGATCATTTTCAACACCTCACGCTGATCAATAGAATCTCTCAACGTGACGTGGAAGACAAATTTAAATTCCCGAAGAGTGTCCACATCCCCATAGGTGGTTTCATTTGTAGGAAGCTGCGGCGACGATGCCCCTGCATTGCACCAGTCCAGAACCAACTTAGCAGCGAATGTCGTCTTTCCTGTGCCAGCTTCACCTTGCAAGAATATTCGTCTTTTCAGTTTGTCACCTGTATAGAACAGGTCTTTGTATGTTTTAACTTCAGTTTCTGTACTTTTTTCTATTAGATATATTGACGGCGTTGCATAAACTTTGTGTATAGAAACATCAGCGCTAGGCAACAATGAAGATAACAGCACGTGACTCAAGATGTCGATGTAATGACGTTTCAAACGCACTACAAAATCTGAAAAAAGAGAATGTAGAAACAGTGTTAAACACAATGTTAATGTAGTATGAAAAAGCAATAATTAATATAAGTGATTATACTACAGCAACTACTTAAAGTGGTGGTGGTGATTGTGATGGTGATTGTAGTGGTGGCGTTAACGGTAGCAGCAGTGTGAGCAGTATCAGTAGCAACAGTAGTAGAAGTAATAGTATCAGTAGCAGTAGTTATAGCAGCAGCAGGTGCGGTAGCGGTAGGACATGTAGTAGTTGTAGTACGTGTAGTATTTGTAGCAATAACAGTTAGAGTAGCAGTTGAAGCAGTAGTGCTTAGTTATAACAATAGTAGTTGTTGTGCTTGTACATCTTTCTTTCGGATAAAATATTAATTAAAATTTAAATTGGATGACATTGTACTTATATATTTTATCGAGATTATGTCTAAACGGAACTCTGTATGCAGTTATTTTGAATGTAAATATTTTGACATAAATCTACGGCGTCCTGTTAATGCCATTCTAGAGTTCAACCTGTGCTCATGAAAGGGCGCCGACGCGCCGACCGACTTGATACGCCGAGGCGCCGAGACGATACGCCGAATCGCCGAGACGATGCGCCGTGGTGCCGACATCGAGACGATGCGCCGTGGAGCCCACACGATGCGCCAAAGCGATATAAACGTCGCAATCTCGTGTTGTTTTTTTTAATATGTTGATATACAATTGGGCGAAGATACGAAAAGACGACATTTGTATCTCTTCGGCGCATCGTGTACACATGGAGGTTATTTTTATCATTGTTATTCAATGTTCGATACTTAATCTTCATCTATTAATTGTCAATATTCCACAACTACTCGCATTTTATATCTCATCATTTCATATTCTTTGGAAGATTTATTATTGACCCAAACACAATTTTTCAAGATATCTAAGGTAGGATGCCATTAGTTGAATCATTGATACTATTTAGCTGATGGCTGTGGTTACACATATTGACATATTGAAATTTATAATCGTATTTTTTGGCTATTTTGGTCTCATCCTTCAAGTAATTGTATTTTAATTTAAATGTTATATTTTAGGCCGACGACTTATTCATATCTATTTATGACAATATTCCTTTATTATGAAAATCTCAAGATTTTTTTGCTAAAATGGGCATTTCTCGCATCTTCAATAGATTGGTCTGTGTACAGCATAATTGAAATTTATTTGTAGATTTTTTTCTCCTGTCGTTTGTATCCTAAAGAAAAATATTCCCTAAGTGAAGCGTCAATTCTTTCTTCCATTTTCAATGTACATGTTAAATGACGTAATGGTAAAAGTATGACGTTTATATTGCTTCGTCGTATCGACTTGGCGCATCGGCGAAGCGTTTCGGCGCTTCGGCGTATCGTCTCAATGCGTCGGCGATACTCCGAAGCGCAGAGACGATGCGTCGACGCGCCGACAAATTGCGTCGATACGAAATAAACGTCGTCTTTTCATATCTTCGCCCAATTGTGTAGCCACATTTGAAAAACACGCACGAGATTGCCACGTTTATATCGCTTCGGCGCATCGTGTCGGCGCGACGGCGCATCGTCTCGGCACTTTGGCGTATCGTGTCGGAGCGTCAGCTTATCATGTCGGCGCGTCGGCGCCCTTTCACGAGCACAGATTGATGACGCTTACCTATGATGGCGTTAAGAAGACACCGTATAAATCAATGACAAATGTTAATGGCTCTTATCAAATACCACGCATATGTCGTTACAGAAAAAAAACGTAAGTGCAATTATACGATGAAATATAAGTTCAGTATTAAAACGTCTCCGTCTACAATTCTACTCGGCAAGAGTATTACTTTATGCCACGTGACCAAGTAAACCCCTTCATATACATGTATGAATTAAATTCACGCATCTTAAATAGATTGGTCTGTGAACAGCATAATGGGAATTTATTTGTAGATTTTTTTCTCCTGTTGTTTGTATCGTAAAGAAAAATATTCCCTAAGTGGAGCGTCAATTCTGTCTTCCATTTTCAATGCACATGTTAAATGACGTAAGGACGAAAGTATGACGTTGATATCGCTTCGTCGCTTCGTCGCTTCGTGTCGGCGCAACGGCGCATCGTCTCGGCACTTCGGCTTATCGTGTGGGCGCGTCAGCAAATCGTGTCGGCGCGAAGACGCGAAACTACGATGGCGTTAACATGAGACCGTATAAATCAATGATACATTTTTATGGCTCTTAACAAATACCACCATATGTCGTTACAGTAAAAAAAACGTAAGTGCAAATATATGATAAAGTTCAGGATTAAAAAGTATACGTCTACAATTCCACTCGGAAAGTGAATTACTTTATTCCAAGTGACCAAATTAACCCCTGCATATTTAGATAATAGAGAATAATGTTTTGCTATCGCGGCATATTTTAAGATCTGCTATTTTACTGTTAGGTTTGACAAATGTGTCAACAGTGTGCAAATGAACAAATTTGTCGATTATATTTGTAACCTGTGCCTAAAAATCTGTTTAAGAAATATATTATAATGATCAAACTCGTCCTATTGTTTCAGTTTATTTAATAAGAAAACTTATTTAATTAAATGTGTATATTTATCCCCGGCAATGAGGTATGTATTACTGGCGTTGATTTCTCTGTTAGTGAACAACTTTACAAAAACAAGATGGCCATAATCCCCAAGGTCGCTCACCTGGTAACTTGGCCTGGTGGCCTAGTTTCTGACCCCACATGACCCAGTTTCGTATTTTTCGAAGTTAATTATTATTGGGGCACACGTTCTGTGTAAGTTTCATGATGATTGGGCTATACATGTGGTCTCTAGAGTGTCCACAAGCTTTTTTCTTCAATTCGGCCCGGTTGCCTAATTTTTGACCCCATGTTTCAAACCTGTCCGAGATATCATTGGGTGAAATTTTCTAAGCAAGTTTTGTGATGATTGGGCTATAAATGTGGCATCCAGAGTGTTCACATGGTGTTTAATAAATTTAGCATGTGACCTAGTTTTTTACCGCACAGGACCCAGTTTCGAACTCGTCCGAGATATCATTGGGACAAATGTTCTGAGCAAATTTCGTAAATATTGGGCTATAAATGTGGAATCTAGAGTTTTCACATAGTGTTCATAAATTTGGCATGGTGACCTAGTTTTTTACCCTACATGACCCAATTTTGAACTTGTCCAAGATATTATTGGGACAAATGTTTTCCGCCAATTTTGTAATTATTAGGCTATAAATGTGGCCTCTAGAGTGTTCAAACTTTGTTATTGTTCTTGTTTTCAATTTGGTCTGCTGACCTAGTTTTTGACCCCATGTTTTCCGGTTTCGAACTATAAGATATAATTGTGACAAATGTTCTGGAAAGTTTCATGATGTTAAATGTGGCCTCTAGAGTGCTCAAAAGCTTTTTCTTCATTTTGGCCTGGTGACCTACGTTTGACCCCACGTGACCCAGTTTTGAACTTGTCCGACATATCATTGTGTCAAATGTATTGAGTAAGTTTCACGATGATTGTGCTACAAATGTGGCCTCTAGAGGTTCAAAACCTTTTTATTTCAATTTGGCCTGGTGACATAATGTGTGACCTCATCTGACCAGGTTGCAAACTTGTCCATGATATTAATTGGGACAAATGTTCTGAGCGAAATTCATGACTTAACTGTGGCATCTAGAGTGTTCACAAGCTTTTTCTCCATTATGGCCTGGTGACCTATTGTTTTACCCCAAGTGACCCAGTTTCGAACTCGTCCGAGGTATTACTAGGTCAAAGTTTCATGTCGATTGGGCTACAAATGTAGCCTCTTGAGTGTTCACAAGTGTTTCTCTAATTTGACTTAGTGACCTTGTTTTTGACCCCAAATGACCCATTTTTTAAAGAATCAAAATAAACTTTATTATTTTGGAAGATAACCACCCAAGGAACATTTGTATTGAATTATTTATTTAAAAAAAAACCAGTGATTTCTGACAAGACGATTTTCAAAGTTTTCAATATAGCCATATAAGGAACAAAAGCCCCACCACATGGCGGTCATGTTTTTCAACGGAGCGCAGCCATTTTCCAACTTGGCCGAGATTTCATGAGAACAAATGTTTTCAGCAAGATTTAAGAAGATTGGACAAACAATGTGACTTCTTTTCAATTTGACCTAGTGACGAGGTTTTTACCCCATATGACCCAGTTTCGAACACGTCTGAGATACCATTGGGATAAAATTTCTGAGCAAGTGTCATGCAGATTGGGCAATGAATGTGGCCACTAGAGAGTTCACAGGGTATTTGATGACGACGAACGACGCAAGACGCAAGACAGAAGACGGACAAAAGGCCATTACAAAAGCTCACCATGAGCACGTTGTGCTCAGGTGAGCTAAAAAACCAAGGCGAAGTAGGCTTCCTGGGTCTGCGTTATTTGGTGCTTTCAATGTCAATATGGTTTTTTAACATACCATCTTGCACCTTAACTTGACAGTTCAATTCAAAATAGCATTGTTTGTTAAATAATTTTCATGAGTTTAATGTTTTGAGTATACTTATATTATTAAAATCCTTATATTTTACAATAAAATAGGTCATTACAATCGTCGAGGATGAATGCAAAAAATCACCTAGTATATAAAAAGCTTAAAGGTATTCAATGGCATAATATTTTTTTGCGAATTTAATGTCTGTGATGTACGTTTAGAGAGTTAATGATAGAGCGATTACAATAAGACATAACATGCATGAAATACTTGAAGTGTAGATAGTTTCGCAAAAAAAGGAAAGTAAATGTTACTACTATATATTTACAAGAGGCACACGAGTGTCTGTAACGCTCCACTGGCTTATTAAGTAAGGAGTGACAGAAACGAAAGGACCCTGATAGGCTGTATAAACGAGAAAAGGTCTCGTTCTCTGGCGGCCATGATTTTTTTACAAATCAAAATAATTAAAAGTATTTTGGTAGAGAACCACCTAAGGACTTGTCTGTGAAATTATTTCGAAATCAATACATTGGTTTCACCAATGAAGATTTTCAAAGATTCAACTTTACCCATATTATTAAAAATGGCCAAGCCACCCTGGCGGCCATGTTTGTCTACAGAGCGGAACCGTTTAAGCAACTTTGGTAAAGAAACACGCAAAGAATATTTCTTTGTAATTATTTCGAAATCCAAAGAGTGGTTTCTGACAATGAGTCTTTCAAAATGTTTATTATAGCCATATATAGAAAATGGCCCCGCCCGCCGCGGCCTTGTTTTGCAACAGTGCGGAACCGTTTGAGCACAGTTAGTAGAAATCCAAGGAACATGTCTGTGAAGTTATTTCGAAATTCAAGCAGTGGATTCTACAAATCCAAGCAGTGGTGTCTGAAATAAAGATTTTCAAAGTTTTTAAGATGCCCATATTAAGACAAATGAGGGCTGCCCTCTGGCGGCTATGTTTTTCAACGGAAGGGAACCATTTGAGCAACTTTGGTAGATGACCACCCAAGGAACATTTCAGTGTAATTATTGTAAAATCCAAGCAGTGGTATCTGACAAGATTTTCAAAATTTTCAATATACCTAATCATTGTTTTGATTGCTTGGATTTTCCGCCGTATTCAACAGTATTTCAGTCATATAACGGCGGTCAGTTAACCTACGCACAATTTTCCCGAGTAAGCTGGTTAACCAGTACTGAGTGCACATACTTATGCCAGTAGTTAACAACTGCCCTACTTGGATCGGAGGTAGGGGGAGAATGGCTGTAGAAATAATTTCATGACCAATCTTCACACAAGTTATGTGGCCGGGCTTGTAATCGAACCCTCGATCATTGGATTTGTAGTACAGCGCTCTACCAACTGAGCTAGCCGGCCCGGCATATACCAAATAATGAATATGGAATAAGAAATAATATAAATAAGGAAAACCAGACTCGCTACCCAAGGTTATTTCTGAGAATCTATTTGCAAATATACCAATGGATTTAGAAGGAGACGCCGTTTAAAGATTAAAAGCTCTGGTGGCCATGCTTTTTTAAGGAAATATTTGAGCAACTGTGGTACAGAACTACCATAAGAATATTTATGTGATTGTTTTTCGAAAGACAAACAGTGGTTTCTAACAAGAAGATTTTCAAAGTTTTCAATATAGCCATATAAGGAAAGAAAGGCCCCGCCCCCTGGAGGTCATGTTTGTCAACCGAGCGAAAGTGTTGGAGCAACATTTAAAGAGCACTACCCAAAGAACATTTCTAGGAAATTATTTCGAAATCCAACCAGTGTTATATCACAATAAGATATTCAAATATAATAATATAGTCATATATGGAAAAATGGCACAGCCCCATGGCGGCGATGTTTTTTAGTAGAGCAGAAACATTTGAGCAACTTTGGATATCCAACCAAGAAACATTTCTGTGTAAATAAATTGAAATCCAAGTAGCGGTTTCTGACAAGACGATTTTCTAAATTTTCTATAAAGCCATATAAGGGAAAATCCCCCCCCCCCCGCTGGCGGCCATGTTTTCACCGCAAGGAAACCATTTCAAGAACTAGAGTAGACCACCAAAGTATCATTATTTGTGTAAAAGTATTTAAAAATCTACCAAGGTGTTTGAGAGGAGATGTCGTTTAAAGATTTTTCTATGTATAGCCAGGGCGGCCGTCTCGTGCAGCAGACCCAAACCATTGAGCAAACGTGGTAGATGACCATTAAAAGAACATTTCTGGGAAGTTTCCACAATATCGTCTAACCGGTTTTAGAGGAGATTTCTTTTAACGGAAAAGTTAACGCACGCACAGACGCACGGACGAACGCACAACGGACGGACCTCCATGACATAAGCTTGCTCGTCTTTGGCCATTTGAGCTGAATTCACTGTTCATCCAGTTCATGTTAAACTAGATCGCAACTTGCGTCATATTACAAATCAAATATTACAATTTAGAGTATTAAATGTATCTGATTTCTGAATTATTATGATTGGGTCCAACCTACCTTCAACAGCTCGAACGTAGTCAAGGTCCTCCTGTTTTGCATGCTTCTTATAAAGTTGTTCTAGAAATGTTTTCATCTCATTCATCGATACCGTGGCGACCTGTTGCACCTCGTTAAGTGTTTCCTGTGCATTTTTTAGTAACTGGCTCATCTCCGCCTCCGTTATTTTCAGGCTGTCTACCTGTAGCTGTTAATAAAAAACAATTATAAAATGTGGTCTTTACGCAATGCTGATTCCAGCTGTTGATTCTTTCAGTCAGTGGCTCTTTTCAATATGTCACCATATTTTCAATGTGTCTTTCTGGAACGGTGTAATTAATATTAACAGCGATGTCAGAGAATGTTAAATTGAATATGTTTTTTCTCTCTATAAATTTAACATGGATATTTTGACAGTTTTTCATAAATTATACAAGTTTCAGTCTTGGTGAGAGTATGTGCTCCTATGAACATTTTCATGCGCAAAAATGACACATTTATTTTTACTTCAAAGAGGCTTACAAGCCTTGTGCAGCAGTTCCCTCAGGAAAAAAGTTGTCTGTGCCTAAGGCATGCAACAGCTATCGACAACTGGATATTATTGTGGTTAAATACATGCTTATTATTGAATGCCTTCCTTCAAAAAATGTCAATTTCGTTACCTGTCGTAATTTTCTGACTGCATCCTGGGCATCGCAATCATGAGCTAGACATGTAGGATCAATGAGCAGACCAGTCAACGTGTTGAATGCGTCCTGTAGGTCGTTGGTTGTCATTTTACAATCTGGGTTGTGACGAACAGTTCTACCAATTTCACGTGACTGACAAATAAAACATTAACTTATATAATATGCGCTGAATTATGTGCACAAAAACGAGGAAACCATACCATGTGCTTTTAATACTATCAATTTTTTGTATATATGTATACCATGATACCATGGCAAAAACAGGCAGGATTCTTGCAATGAATGTATAACAATTCAGAAAATGAATATCTCGATTACCATACAGGATATTTTCTTTAAAGATGTTGTAACAAAGGTTCAGCATTAGTTTACCTTTGTCAATGGACACTGAGGGTTGTTCTGTGCAATGCTGAAGGACATTTTGCTGTCAAAGTATTTACAGTTCTGCATGACACTGATGATACCATTAAAATCTGTTCCATATGCAGAACCGACTCCGATATACCCGTCTGGAGGCAAAAAGCATTTAGCTATCTGCCAATGATTGCTTTCCCACTGTTCAGCGGATGAATTCTTCCAGGATGGCTGACCATAACGATGTTCTTTAATGATTTCATCACGTACTGCGTCACATATCTTCATGCTGCATGGTCGATGCTGCTTAGTAGGAGTATCATGCATAGATTTGCATACACTGTTACCTCTTTTCTTACATATGTTTTGCGTTGGGCATTTCAACAAGTTGGCTGTACAACAACTGGTGCAAACTGCTGTTGTAGGAAGATTTAGCCTTGATCGCACTGCTTGGAAAATTCGAGTCTGAACATCCTTGACCTCTCTGTCAACGAATTGCTCTAAAGCATATTTTGCAATGTAAAGTCCCAGATTTGCCTTCAGCCAGTTCGTTCTTTCTTGTTCGGAGAAAACATCTGCTAGACTAGCCATCGCTATTTATTGGTCAGTAAATTCCATAGTAGTTCGGTATAGCAAGTGCCAGTTGATAATTGGTTTTTGGGACGTTTTTGGGCGACCTAGAAAAACACAATAGAAATGCACATGTAGGAGAACTTGTTTATGTTAATTGCATAAAATGATTTAAGATGGGGCGGCAGCGGAAGACGTTTCCGCAAATATATTTGTGTAACTGACTTAGTAGACACGTTTTAAATGCAGTGGTAACGACATTACACGAACATTAACCCCGTGTAAATGTTCTTTTTGCATGATTGTCACAAATGTATATCGATACAATTTAAAATTTAAAGAATTTAAGATCATTAAATAAAACGTTTTTTTAAGAATGCACGGATATTCTACTGCCCGAAAAAATGATTGTACAGTATTTATTTATATATAATGTCACAAGACTAATCATCGTTAGGTTTATAGAGAATATTATGTTAGTGTTTAATATAGATAAGTTTATTTAGCGAGGCTTAGAAAACTTGAACACGAGCTTTGGCGAGTGGTTCACGTTTTCGTGCAGAAAGAATAAACTTATATTTATTCAATACTTACCAAGTATTCTATATATCCTATCATTTTCCGCCTTTATTTAGCATAGGCTAATTAGGGACGTCACTTTCCGCCAACAGTGGGTTTATGTTTAAAAGAGATTTCCTGAAAACAGAAAATACCATAAAAGCGGGCTGTACGGACTAATCCGGAACGACACTTTACGCACATGCATTAAGCCCCATTTTACCACGAAACGCATCATAAAATGTTATAGACGTCAGAGAAATGGCAATGCTAATCAAACTGATAGCGTTACAGTTGACGTCTTCGAATGAGGAACTGAACAACTGAAATTACTTGAACCAGAACCAGAATTACGTGGCCATGCTACAGTTCGATCCTGCCTCATCCCGTTACAGATGACTCTGGGGGACGTTAAAACATTCCCAGGACTTTTGGAAGGCTACAAACTCAATAACAAATACATCGATTCAATGGCAGTGATTACGCTTTACAGGGACTATGGCAAGGAAATATTTCCTTTTGCAGAATAAAAAATATAACATAAATGTAAGAAATGTACATTCAATAAAAAACAAATACTATACTACATCCTGATATGTTTAATGAAACAAATCAGCAAACATGTTTGTAAAATTTAAAACCACAAGCCGGTATCGAACTAGGGAACTTAGAAGACATACGAAGACATGATAGAAGACAGCGAACATACTGCACTATTCTTCTTTGCAGGTTCACGTTTGTAAATTATGGTTATACAAAATACTTACAATTCTGACGTCAAAATGTAAACATGAAAAGGACCAAACAAACACGACCCGTATTATAAATTGATTTTTTTATATCTGAACGCGAAAGCTGTTTTCCCATTGTATGTACCATATTTTAATGGGTATTGTATTCCATTATTAATATCATTTTTGCAGATTTTGTTTTTAAAGAAACTACCCCCATTGACACCCTTTTCGTTGGCAACAGTATTCTGTTTTATATGTTTATATGTTTATATGTTACATGTCTATATTAAAATGCACATGTGCATAGTTAAATACAACAATATAGGTGAACTTTTCTACTCGCCCCGGCGACGGCGTCGGCTTCTGGTCATAAAGTTAATATTCAAAAGTCTTGCAAAACTACACAAGTTGTTCACTTGGATTATACCTTTTTCATCAGCCCCAACATCATGTGAAGCATTCCTCTTAACTCAGTTTTGTATTTTGACAGTGTTATGCCCTTTTTCACTTAGATATCATGGTTACAGTTTATATTCAAAAGTTGTATAACTTAAAAACTACATCAGTTATTCACTTGAAACTTAGAATGTATATTTGTCATCAGCTCCAACATCAAATGCAACATTTCCATAACTATCTTATGTTTTGTTTTTTGTTTATTTTGACAGAGTTATGCCGTTTTTGCACATAGATTTCTTGTTAAATTTTATATTTAAGAGTTATAACTTCAAAACTTCTACAAGCTTTTGACCTGAAACTCGGAATGTACCTATGTCATCAACTCCTCCATCAAGTGCAGCTTTCCCCATAACTCAGTGTAATGACAGAGTTATGTCCCTTTTCACATAGATTTTATGGTTAACATTTGTGTTCAAAGGCTTGTACCTTGAAAACCGTATGAAACTTGAAACTTTTAATCTACCTTTGACATTAACTCCAGCACGAGATGCAACATTGCCCATAGCTCAGTTTTATATTTAGGTATAGTTATGTCCCTCTCCACATATATTTTCAGATGTAAGTCTTTATTCAAAAGTTTTTTTTATTTCAAAATTGATAGGTTATTCTGTTGAAACTTGGGATATACCTCAGTCATCAACTACAGCATCAAAAGCCGCAATCCACATAAAACTGTTTTGTATTTGACAGAGTTATGTCCCATTTTTACATAGATTTTCAGTGTGAAATTATTCAAAAGTCTTAGTACCGACTCGTGTTAGTTTAAACATATTTATTTCTCTTGTACAACTGGCAGATATACAAATAGATGAACAATACAATAAGAATAAGAAAAGGATTGAAACGAAAGAATTAAATTCTTATATGGTTTCTCTCCTTGAAATAGTTTTTTACACATATAAATGGCAGGGTTTTATAGAAAAAACGACGGGTATTTATGCCAGACAAAGATGTATACGTTATGGGTATGCTGAGTTTTAGAAAGACAAACAGGTGAGGCGAAAGGAAAAAAAGGGAGTTGAGTACTGGTGATGCACGGATTAAGTAAACAGCTGACGAATCGGAATCGGATTGTTAAATAAATCGTCGGGATTCGCTTATATATTCTTGGACGTGAAAAAATATGGTGGCATTGTCATTATCGTCTAGATTTATATTGCCGAATATAATTAAATTGAGGTCTACGTTGAGACTTATTCTAAAAATATTGTGAATTAATTTAGCTCGTATTGTGTTAAATTATGGGCACATAAAAAAGAAGTGATAATTCGATTCGATATCACCACAGGAACACAGTGGAGAAGCAACGACATGTTTTGCATAAAGATGTTCATTTAGCGAACTTGAATTGGTATTTGTAGATAACGCTTACCAAAATAATAGTTCTGGGTTCTTTACTAAGATTATGTTAAGATTGTATTTAAAGTTATTCAAAATGTCGCTATTTTTAACTTTTTCTGGTAAACTATTCCATTTTCTAATAACTGCGGGTGAAAACAGAAATTTTATTCCAGAATTGTTCTAGTTACTGATGTTCGAAGATCATTAGCGTTTCGAAGATTATACCTATATTATACCTAGATTATACCTATATTATACCTAGATTATACCTAGAAGCAGAACCAATATTTTGAGGTACCAGATCCGTCAAATACTGAGTTGTAAGTAAATTTTGCATTTTTATAAAATAATATAAGCTGATGTTTATTGCGTCGATCTTGCAAAAGTTCCCATTTAATTTCTTTATGTAGTTCTGATAGGGAAACTATGTTTGATGATCTGCATGCAATTCGTGCAGCAGCGATCAAGTTAAAATACTGAACACAAGTCAAAACAACTCATAAAGCAATAGATAAGGCCTATACAAGTCTATGCTTTAGTTTTAACTAACTTCAGTTAGATGTAAAATTGCGATTGACCCAGTCGGTGAAAAGTGGGCTCAGGGTAATCAAAGCGTTCAACGCTGTAAGACTGCGGCCACGAAAAATTATAAATCATTATTCGTATAAACTGTGCAAACACATACAATGAAACATACCAAATTGGCATTATAGGTTATGTACTTGTAAATTTTGAATAAAATAATATGTTCATTGTTGGCAATGGATTAAATAGGATCTATTAATTGTCAACAATCCATGGCAATCTCTAAAGTTATGTACTGATAGTATTTAGTGGACCCATCCACTAATAGCAAGACAATTGTTTCGCAGTTCTGATTGGCGTGCTATAAGTGATCTCCCCTGTTCCACAATATTGAAAGCAGAGAAGCAGGGAAGGTCACTGTGCAATTGCCATGTTAAAAGCGATACTTGCTTGCGATGTTCGGTAATGACTCCGGTCATCTGCCGCAGTATAAAAACTGAACATCTGGCGTAGCATTGTCATTACATCATGGTTATTTATAGATCCATACTTCGGGATACAAAGTAATGCAAAACACGTGTTTATAAGTACACTAATACGATGTTATGATACAGTTAAGACACTAAATGAACGAAAGTGTATGTTTAATTTTAATTTTAGAACAAAAGTGTGAAAAATGTCTGAAACAAAAAACAAACAGGTATATATTCATCAGGTGGACAAAATGTATAACTTTTGTGGGAAAACCCATGTCTATAAAAGTCATGTTGGGATCCTACAAAATAATAATAATCAGAACGCTTAACAGTGTGTGTTCATCTAACAGTTATCCACAAACAACCAAAATTGCCTGCATCATCCTCATCACCATACTAATATACAAACAACTTATACATTTTTCTATCATAGGTCAGGCCAACAACAAAACGTTCCGTTTCTGGTCTCCTGCCCAAAAAAATAAGGGTCGGTAGGTAGGGATTTTTTTAATGTTATTATATTTTTTCTATGATTGGAGAATAGTTCGTGGTGTACACGGTAAGTCTGTTTCAGTCTTTATTATTTTGGACCCAAAATATTTAGGTTCGGCAGCATGTGTAAAGGGTAGGTCGGGAGACAAGAAACGTTACTATTTGATGGGGGGGGGGGGGGACCTCAGTATTATACATGTTTGAAAAAGTCACGGTAGCAAGTGTGTTGATATTCTTATGCACTAAATCACCATTGTTTTTCATACAACGTGTATTTATCACTATATGTATTCCAAAAAGACACTGTACCGGACCAAATGGGCCATCCTATTGTATAAAGACACATGGTCTAGATCTGAAGTTAACCCATATCATTATGTGTACAAATAAGTCAAACTTCTCTGCGCCGAGGTCACTTATTCTATTCAAAAAATGACAATACAATATTTACCTCCTAAATACGGGTTATCCGTCGTGTCATCGATTGGAGCTTGTCGTCCGCGCTTGCACGGTTACACAACTAAGTTTAACTGTTTTACTGTTATTATGATTAGTTTATCTCCTAAGGAATATTAGTGTTGCTTAGTCACGAAGTTGCGTTTCATTTCTAACTTAATTGACGTGTGCAAAAGGCGCTCCGCTTGCAAATATCGTAACCGTTCGTCTTACTCCGTTATCATGGTTAGACGCTAGTAAATAGTTCGATGTTGTTATAGGTTACGCATGCGCAAATAAATTCCTTCATTGTTACATATAAAATATTCGATGTTTGATCTCAATTTTCACCATGACCAAGCGACTTCCCAATATATAACAAAATATCGTGTTTTTCTTGTATATTTTCGTTCATAATAAGAAATTTGCCATCAAAATTTTACTAAAATATTCTGGTTTCGTAATCTAGAAGTCAATGTAAACAATGTAGATGTTCGATGTTCGCATGCGCATATACGAGGCCCGCAAATGAGGCATATAATGGGAGGTAATATTCCAATGTTCCGGAGTATTTTCCGGGCGTTTTTAATTTGACGAGTTCGAAATAAATTAAACTTAGAATGATTATTTTCGATAGCTAAAATGTCGCAATGTCGTGATTATATTCCTTCTGTGGTGAAATGACTAGAAAAAATATTCATATGCCGTGCAACTATGCGTCTACTTGAAAATCAGTAATGCTCATCACGTTAATATACGAGTTATAATTTTGATTCCTATCTGGCATTGTCGTAAATAATTAAAATGTCTTTGGAAGTAAATAAAAGCGAAATATAAAGAGTTAATATTAATCCGAACCAGACATGGAAAGTGAAAAAAGTGTTAAAATCTAGAGGCAAAGGACACAATAAACAGCTCTTCGTTAAATGGAAATATTACCCTAAGAAGTTTTATAGCAAAACAAAAGCCAGTGATTTAAATTAACAATGTTCTACTTAAAACGCATGTCTTTTGTATCACATAAATATACATGTTGATTAAATATCGTTAAATAATGTAACTATTTTATACGAGTGTAGTGTAAATAAATTTGTAGAAAACAAGCTTGTTAGCTTTCGTTTTTAAATATAGCGCTTAATACTGGTCACCAAAATGGATATACATCCGAACGAAGCGTGGCTCTATAACGTTTTAAACCACGCCTCCTACCTAAACTGTCGTCTGTTTTAGATCTCAGGTAAACGTTACAAAAGTAAGGAGTGTAATGCATTTAAACCGAGCAGTCAGTATACAGGCGAATTATCGATGTAGTCTCTCCAACGGCTAGAGGTTAACTGACTATCAATGACGGGTGATAAAGAAATGATGGACTCTGATTGGTCAACACAGTCAGTAGTAGCATATTTTGAACCCTTTTCGGCGTAGCTGTATGAGATCACTTTTGACCCAGATTTTCTTGCGATAATTATGCAGCGGGAAAATTGAATGCCAATAGAATTGGGCAAATTTTCTAATTGTAAGGGATGCAAATTATAAACAATGGTTTAACGTATACCTATAACTGTTGCATACTATTGGGGATTAAAAATTTACATAAGTGTTTACATAAGCAGTTAAAATGAAGTTATAAACATATCTTCAACATATACTCTCGAGCTGAGCATAAGTTTGAACGTATTTTCTTATTGTATGACATGAATAGAATATTATATTAATTCCCAGAATAAATCCACTATTTCGTTTAGCCAAGCGGCCCGCTCTGATAATAACAATCGATTCTAGATAGCGAGTTCAACACACGATCATTCTAAAAATAGCGCGCGTTGAGCTGCTGGTGTATAGCTATTATAATATACATGCATCAATTAGCGTACAGAGAAACATAAGAGCGAATATTTCAATAAATGGGGAATTTATGTCTATAAAAATACTGTGCATGTTAATTTGAAATTGAATTGCGTTGTGTTCTATAAAGAAACAATAAGAATTGTACATTTCTATCAACTTTGCCAGTAGATGTTAATCAATCTATAAAAAGATGCATTTCAATAAATAACATGTTGTGAAATAAGTCTCGCCCGGAATACGTCGAAATGATATTCATGCTACTTTTACTTCATTTGTGTAGCATTAATACATTATTTGCAATGCCATTTATACACAGAAACCCTTGATACATCATATTCCTACCGAATATTATTTTAAATCGCCATAGTCTACTGTAATATTTGTGTTATAAAAAATGGAAGTCATCATTATTTCAAATAGGCTTAATGTTTTCTGAAGATTGCTTGTCCTGAGGATAAGAAGTATAAATGATTAATTGACTTCGAAATGTGTATGTATTATGCATAGATAACTTCCAAGATGAAGGTAGGGCATATTACTTAAGAATAACTATACGCGTCTGACACTAAATACTTTTCAATCATTCCCGCAATTATTTTCGTACATTGTCAATGTGTTACATTCGGCTGAAAAATTTATATTATAATGATCTTAACGTAAATTATTTAGGTTATTCATGTGTCACTGGTGAAAACATTGGGCGGTATGATCGGTTTATTCACGGTACAAATAATAATAATTATTGAATGAATCACAAATTAATTTCGTATGGTGTCCGAAATAGCTCGAGTCCGAGATGTCTTCTTACATAGATTGGGACCGAAAGATCTGGGGTCCGAGAAGCAATGTAACCGATCATCTTGGCCCTCTTGTATTATGTTTAGGGTAAAAATCATATCTCAATATTGATGTCAACGCCGTTTGTCTTTGTTAAAGACATTTCTTGTTACAATATTTTGCACTTCCCTTAATTTCGTCACGCTGACTGGAGAATCAACAATGCGTCCTACTCGCTGTCTGTGAAATAACTGATACTCATTATCGGAAAACTTGCAGTATAAAGAGAACAATTGGCATGGATGAACTTGCATGTATCGGACGATGACGTTATGTCTATAAATAAATAGCCTGGCGTACTGTTAATGACAATCGGTTATCGGAAACATCACGTCGTCTGCTACGTCGTTGGGCCAGGCAATTGCGCTTAACATGGCGGGTTAACGGAAAACATAAACCTGTGACAGTCGTCGGCTGCGGAAGGCGATCACGGCCGAACAGAATATCGTCTGCTTAAGCTGCAGGGTTAAAACAAGTAAACGCCGATATCGTCACGCACGAGCGGTTCTGAAAATTCCCTCATTTCTTACCCCGTCCAAGATAACGGCGTTCTGTTAAACATATAGGAAAACTCACTCCAAAATCTGATCAATACGAGCCCCCTGACTACTGGTAATAATTGCAATCCTCCTCTTGAAACTTGGTTCATGTTAGCACGTTCTTGATCTACAAGCAATTACAGATTGAAATAGATTGCTGCAGGCAGTCAGTAAAGATATAGTGTACTGGATATTGAATATTACATTTATAACAAAATACATATTTGTACATTGTTACCCAGGTTTTTTTCCCAGTTGACAGGTAATGTAATGCATTTGATTTTTACAAATATAATGATTTGCGTGGTTTGGAGTATCATTAGCTGAAAATAAATGTTGTCAATATAGGTTCTTTATTTAAGTCAAGCGTTAACCTGCCTATACAAAACAGTTGGAAACAGGCAAAAGACAAGCTCATATAAGCAAAGGACTACATGATTAAAACCAGTTCACCGCTTAAAAATGGAAAATGCGTGGTTTTAGGGTTTAAACCGATTTAAATGCGCGCAGTGTTTCGCTGATACGTACATGGAGGACAATTAAATATGTGCTAACTAAAACGTGAGTGCTTCGATTAATTTCAGAATATCAACAAATGAAACTCCAGATGCAGCAATATATTGCGTATATTGATAAGTGCAAGAAAAATCTGCATGTTAAAGACATACACTTTTTTACACTGAATGTTCCAACACACTGTTTGTCATTGTTTAATGTTGAAATCACTCCCACCCTGTCAATACTAATAAAGATTAACATACAGGATTTTTTCAGAGGGTCGTGTTCTGGTTTATATCGTTGATAATTCACCACTAAGGTTTGAACGGATCCAATAGGTGCAGCAATTGTAAACACTGTCCTTACACATTTCTCGAGGAAAATAATTTCAAAAAGTGTATGCTTGTTATAAAATAAGAAAATGCTATAATTAACACATGTTGTTTATGTTTTTGTCAGCTATCTAACGTTTTGTCTCTAAACAAGTAGCCTGGTTGATAAATGATAGCTGCATTATGTTTGTTAATTATTCCATTAACATTACGTAAAAAAGTATACATCTACTGGCATTGTTATTATAAATTGAATATTAAACATACACGTGATCACCTTAATGTACAATACTAATTTAAGAGTTGTATTGTATAACATGAACGTGAATATTTTGAAAAAATATGTGAAATAAAGCGTTGATGAGAAACAAACGACCTATTGATAAGAAACAAGCTGCAAATTTGTTAAGGAACTTCGTGGTTGCAATTTGCTAATTTGCCCGTATGTAGTTTTGCGGCGAGTGCTCCCGCACGAAATTACTATTCAGTATCACGCAAAATCTGTCTGCAAGATAATTTTAGGGACATGACCCTTCATAGTCATAATTATATAGCGAAATAATAATTAAGAAATAGAGTTTTGGGTTTGTATATTAAGCTGAATAATACATAACCGTAACTTTGATTAAATAAAAACAAATTGCCTTAATTGAATACAACATATAAGTACAGTTTAATATTTGAGGTTTGTTTCCATTTTAACTAGAGTATACAGAAGAAACGAACCTGTGAAGCAGTAACCAAACTCACATGAAGAGGAATGGAGACTGAATCCTACTACGCCCCACTTAATAATAATTACATAGACCGAAATTCCTTATTTTTTCACTGTTCCGGACTATGCCAATCCCTTTGTTTTTCTAGTAGATCGTCACATTCATTAAGTTAACATATTCAGATGTCAAAGCTTATGATTCACACACAAACAAGGGCTGAACTTTGTTTCGTAGTCTGTATTAACAAAGATCGGCGTTGAAATTAATATTGAGATTTTTACCCTTTTAACCATAATACAAGAGGGCCAAGATTATCAGTTACGTGAATTTTTGGACCCCAGATCTTTCGGTCCCAACCAATATAAGGAGACGTATCGGATCCCAAATTTTTCGGACACCATAAGAAAACTGCTTGGATGTGCAAAAACAACTTGAGATCAATTCAATCGTCATTCATATTTTTTGTGTGAATAAACCGATCATACCGCCCCATGTTTTCACCAATGATCCACGAATAGCTTAAATAATTGACGTTAACATCATTGTTATATAAAGTTGTCAGGCAAGTTAACATCATTGCTATATAACGATGTCAGGCAAATTTAACAAATTAAATATGTAGGAAAGGAATTGGGGGGATATGAATGAAGCTATTTTTTAAATAGAAAAGTCTTATATTCTTTTATACTATACCCTATGTTCGCCTTAGAAGTTATCTAATCCATACGCATTTCGTCAATTCAAATAATCATTTATACTGTGTATCCTAATAAAACGCAATCTTCAGGGTACATTCAATGCATTTTAAATAATGATGACTGCATTTTTGGTAACACAATGTACAATGAACACACAGGTTTATGAAATACCTTGAGTACTTTTCGAGGTAGCACAGTATTAAGTATTGTTTTTCTATCGAATCCATGGGCATTTCGGCAACTCAATCATTTATATTGTGTAACCTAATGCAAAGCAATCTTCAGGGTACATTCAACGCATTGTAAATAATTATGATCTTTTTTTTTTTCTTAATACAAACATACAATTTTAGTAGACTATGTCGAGTTAGAATTAAATTCGGTAGGAATATGGTGTATCAGGGGATTTGTGTATAATTAGTATTGCAAGTAATGTATTTATGTTCGTCAAATTAAATAACTTATTCCGAGAACCAGACTTCTTTCACCACATTATATATTCATAGAAAGATGTAACATGTTTTCTTATAGATTGAATACCATCTAATTATCAAGTTCGGGTAAATAATTGGTAATAAAACATGTGCAATTCTAAATATTTCTTTAATAAAACGCAATTGCAATTCAAATGCAAATTAACATGCACAGTAAGTTTATAAATGAAAATTTTCAATTTATTGAAATATTCGGGCTTATGATTCTCTGTACGCTAATTGTCCATAAACGTGCGCTATTTTTTGAAATGAACAGGAGATTTTTTTGTAAGAAATGATACGCTGGCTTATCAACTTCCTTTTCATTCAAATTTGAATTTTACTGTAGGAAATGATACGCCGACTTATCAACTAGCTTTTGATTTCAATTTGAATTTATATGTACGAAATGATACGCCGACTTATCAACTTGCTTTTGATTTCAATTTGAATTTATATGTACGAAATGATACGCCGACTTATCAACTTGCTTTTGATTTCAATTTGAATTTATATGTACGAAATTATACGCCGACTTATCAACTTGCTTTTGATTTCAATTTGAATTTATATGTACGAAATGATACGCCGACTTATCAACTTGCTTTTGATTTCAATTTGAATTTATATGTACGAAATGATACGCCGACTTATCAACTTGCTTTTGATTTCAATTTGAATTTATATGTACGAAATGATACGCCGACTTATCAACTTGCTTTTGATTTCAATTTGAATTTATATGTACGAAATGATACGCCGACTTATCAACTTGCTTTTGATTTCAATTTGAATTTATATGTACGAAATGATACGCCGACTTATCAACTTGCTTTTGATTTCAATTTGAATTTATATGTACGAAATGATACGCTGGCTTATCAACTTGCATTTAGTTCAAATTAGAATTTTTGTGTAATTATTTGATTTAAATATATGTTTTGTTGTAAGAAATGATACGCTCGCTCGTAAAAATGCTTTTCATTCAAATTTGAAATTTTCTGTAAGAAATGCCATGTCGGCTTATTAAATAGATTTTCATTCAAATTTGAGTTGTTCTGTAAGAAATGATACGCCGGCTTATCAACTAGCTTTTGATTCCAACTTGTATTTTTATGTAAGAAATGATACGCCGGCTTATCAAATTGATTTTCATTCAAATTTGATTTTTTCTGTAAGAAATAATGCGCCAGCTTATCTAATTGTTTTTCATTCAAATTTGAACTTTTGTGTAAGAAATGATCCGCTGGCTTATCAAATTGCTTTTCATACAAATTTGATTTCTTCAGTAAGAAATGATACGCCGGTTTATCAATTTGTTTTTCATTCAAATTAGAATTTTTTTGTAAGAAATGATACGCCGGCTTATCAATTTGCTTTTGATTCTAATTTGAGTGTTAAACTCACTAGAATAAATGGGAGCATTACACAACTAGTTATTTAATTCTGGGAATGAATCTAATATGCCGTTTATGACATACGATGAGAAAATATTATCATAAAATGCTCAGTTGTAGGGTGTATGTCAATGATATGTTCATTAATTTATTTTAACCGCTTATTTTAACAATTATGTTAATTAAATCTAAAAAATTATGCAACAATTATTGGTAGCCATTAAACCAGTGTTGTAAGTTTGCATGCCCAAAATTCTCCCGCCCGATAAAATTTGCCCAATAAAGTAATGGCATTCAATTTTACGGCTGCATAATTAGTTGATTCCTTATTAATTCCTAGATTTTCATTGGTACACATTTACAAAATATAGATCAAACGTAATCTTAGACAGCTACGCTGAAAAATGTCGAAAGGCTGCCTGTGACAGTTCAGTCGGTTTGGTGGGATTTTGGAACATAAATGTGGCGCGTCGTGAAAAAACCGGACTTGATGCATGTGCGTAAAGTGTCGTCCCGGATTAGCCTGTGCAGTCCGCACAGGCTAATCCAGGACGACACTTTCCGCCTACAGTGTATTTTTGTTTAGAAGAGACTTCCTTGAAACAGAAAATACTATAAAAGCGCAAAGTGCCGTCCTGGATTAGCTTGTGCGGACTGCACAGGCTAATCCGGGACGACACTTTACGCACATGCATTAAGACTGGTTTTCCCGCGACGCGCCTAAAATTTATCTTATCCAGTAAAGTTGCAAAGTTTTTAAAAATCCGAACATTGCACATTTATACATAACTGAATTTCAAAGTACATACAGCAAATGATATGGGTTATGCAATAGTTGATGTGTCTCTAAAGAATATTTTGACAGAAATATACCGCCGTTATCATTATTCTGGTCTTAGAATTGGTATTGCATTCCTTACAGGCAATCATCATAACCTTACCATGATATATAAATGTCACTTCCACCACAATCATCATTATTCTATTCATAGAATTGGTCTTAAAATTCTCACACGCAATTAATACGATCTTATCAATGTAAGACACCACCACCGTCAACATTATTGTAGTCAACAAGTTGGTCTTTCAATCTTAACAGGCAATTATTATAACGTAACCATGAGAACTATAAGACACAACTACCACCATCATCATTATTGTAGTCAATAAGTTGGTTTAACAATACTCAGTGGCAATTATAATAACCTAACAATTGAGAAATGTAAGGTTCCACAACCACCATCATCATTATTCTAGTCAAAGACTTGGTCTTACAATCCTGATGGGCAAGAATTATACCCAAACCATGATAAATATAAGATATCACTACAATATCATCATTATTATAGTCAATAAGTTGGTCTTACAATCCTCACAGGCAATTATAATAGCCTATCCATGAGAAATGTAAGACACCACCACTACCATCATCATTATTGTAGTCAATAAGTTGGTATTGCAATCCTCACGGGCAATTATTTTACACTAACCGTGAGAAATATAAGACACCACCACCACCATCATCATTATTATATTCAATACGTTGGTCTTACAGTTCTCACGGGCAATTTGCATAACCTAACAATGAGAAATATTAGATACTACCACCACTATCATCATTATTGTAGTCAATAAGTTGGTTTTTAATCCTCTTGGACAATTATAATAACCTAACCATGACAAATGTTAGACACCACCACCATCACCATCATCTTTATTATAGTAAATAAGTTGGTCTAACAATCCTCAGTGGCAATTACAATAACCTAACAATTTAGAAACGTAAGGTTTCACAACAACCATCATCATTATTCTAGTCATAGAGTCGGTCTTACAATACTCATAGGAAATAATTATAACCTAACCATGAGAAATATTAGGCATCACTACACCATCATCATTATTGTAGTCAATGTGTTGGTCTTACAATCCTCACAGGAAATTGTAATACCCTAACCACTCTTACATGTAAGATACTACCACCACCATCATCATACTTGTAGTCAATAAGTTGGTCTTACCATTTCCACGCGCAATTATTAAAACATAACTATGAGAAATATAAGACACCACCATGACCATATTATAGTAAATAGATTGGCCTTACAGTTCTCACGAGCAATTTTCATTAACTTACCAGGAGAAATGTAAGTTTCAAGTTTGAACACCACTATCATTTTTATTATAGTCAATAAGTTGGTCTTACAATCCTCACTGGCGATTATAATCACCTAAACATGAGAAATGTAAGACACCACTGCCACCATCATCATTAATATAGTCAATAAGTTTGACTTACAATACTATTATAATTATAACTTAACAATGAGAAATATAACACACCGCCACCATCGCCATTATTAGTGTAGTCAATAGACTGGGCTTACAATGCTCACGGGCAAATATCATAACCTTACCTTGATAAATATAAGACACCACCATCACCACATCCACCATTTTAATTATTATAGTCAATAAGTTGGTCTTACAATCCTTACGGACAATTAATATAACCTAGCCATGAGAAATATAGCACATCACTACCACCATCATCATTATTATTGTCAATAAGTTGGTCTTACAATCTTCAATTCTAATAATTATAACCTAACAATGAGAAATATAAGACACCACTACTTCAACCACCACCACCACCACCACCATTATTATTATTATAGTCAATAGGTTGGTCTTACAATCCTTACGGACAATTTATATAACCTAACCATGAGAAATATAGCACACCACCGACATTATCATAATTGTAGTCAATAAGTTAGTCGTACAATTCTTATGGGCAATTATAACAATCTAACCATGAGAAATATAAGACCCCACTACCACCACCCCAACCAATATCATCATTATTGTAGTCAATAGGTTGGTCTCACACTCCTCACGGGCAATTAATATAACCTAACCATAAGACATGTAGGACACCAATAATTATAACGTTACCATGAGAAATATAGGACACCACGGCACCACCATCGTCATTAATTTAGTTCAGAAGTTGTTCTATCTATTCTCACAGACACTTAGTATAATCTAAATATGAGAAATGTAAGACACCACCATCAATATTATAGCAAACACGTTGGTCTTAGAATTCTCACGGGTAATTGTTATAACCTAACATGTGAAATATAACACATCACCATTATAGCATTGAAGTCATTAGTTTGGTCTTACAATACTCACGTGCAATTAGTATAAACGAACCATGGGAATATAAGTCAACACTACCACGACCATCATTATTGTAGTCAATAAGTTGGTCTTTACAATCCTCACGGGCAATAAATTTAACCTAATCATAAAACATATAAGACACCACCACCAACTTCATCATTATTCTAGTGATAGAGTTGATCTTACAATCATCACATGTGTACTACTACAGCCTTCATCATTATTCAAACCATAGACTTTTTCTTAAAATCCTCAAAGGCAATTATTATAACCTTACTATGAGAAATGTAAGACACCACTACCACCACAACCTTCAGACTGTGTCGTACAAACAGCACAGGATATTATTTTAACCTAACCATGAGAAACGTAATGTTCCACCACCACCATCATTATTTTATTCATTTAGTTGGTTTGTCAATCTTTACAGAAAATTATTATAATCAGTAATTATGAGAAATATAAGACACCAATACCACTACCACCACCACCATCAACATAATTCTAGTCATAAATATTGGGACATTCCTATATTTTGGAACACATTTGAAAAATATTTTTTGGTGTGTCCCAAGATATTGGGACCCCAAAATATCACCTTACGTTTTTACTTCATAAACTGTCCACACCCTGCAAATGTGCAGGTTGTATAGTGAATAATAACACAGTATATTTGGATTGCTTATTTATACAGCGCAAATGACACCATCAGGGCCCTTTTTAATTAACCCATGATGCAAACTGCAAACATCTGGAACATGGTTTTTGCCGGTAAGCCTATTAATTAACTACCATTAAGTCCCCAGCAATTAAATAATCTTATCATACCATTACATAACATTATATTCATTTGGCTTAAAACAGCTCATTGCAAAGTCATCCAATATAAAAAAATCAGTCTACTTACATACATTCCTTATACTTTCTAAATATATATAATTAAATAATTTGATGCGAAAAAATGTGACTGCTATCCCATTAAATAATGGAAAATCAAATGAATCAAAAGCCAATGTCTAATACCTTGAAAGGTTTCCTGAAATACACCCTCGTGAATGCGGACTTGTAATGAATTTACATTTACCATTTTTTGGAGTCACTCCTGCTGTCAAATTATGCACAAATGGAAGTTTTCGACTAGCTGAAATCTAATGTCCTCAGAATTATGATATCAACATCGAATTTGTTTTGCAAGCCAAGCACTCCCTTTAATCAAAGCTAATTTTCGGACCTCGTTTGTGACATGTATGACCCTCCAGTACGTCGCTACTGTTTACGGCTTCTGTTGTAACATAAGGCCCTAAATGGTAGGACATGGTCGGACCTGTTGGAAGAAGGATGGTAGGACCTGGTCGGACCTGGTGGAAGCATGATGGTTGGACCTGAGGGAAGCAGGATGGTAGGACCTGGTCGGACCTGGTGGAAGCAGGATGGTAGGACCTGGTCAGACCTGGTGGAAGCAGGATGGTAGGACCTGGTGGAAGCAGGATGGTAGGACCTGGTCGGACCTGGTGGAAGCCGGATGGTAGGACCTGGTCGGACCTGGTGGAAGCAGGTCCGACCAGGTCGTATCTGAGTTAGGGGCAGGCTCTAACTAGATCATAATTTCAACAAACGATGTCCGACTAGGTCAGACCTGAGGTAGGGGCTGATCCTACCAGGAAGTAACTATTTAAATGTTTACCAGCTCATCCTCAGGTCCGAACCTTTCAGACGTGCATCTTACAGATCGGACCAGGTTCTATCAATTTTGGACTTAATAATACCACATGTTCTAACACTGCGCACTAAAGGGTTTAAATTCATTAGGAGGAAGGACCTGCCCCTTCCTCAGTATGACCTGGTCGGACCAGGTGTTACTAATCTAATATCTAATGGTACGCCATACTTTTTAATCTAATAGGCAAAATCAGCTCATACAGACAACGTTTAAATACATGTATGTTTATATTGATTAACTATTTTTACACCTTTGCGAAACATACTATTTAGCCATATAACTTAATTTTTGAGGAAAATTATATTCAACCATATAGCTTGAATATTACTTAGACAGACATGAGTTTAACTAATCTTGACATTGTACCAAAGTACTTGTATCTGCATTTAAGGCTGAAGCCGAACACCAGTAAGTGATATATCGACAAGAAGAGCAGCATTTCATCCTGCTCGCTAAGATTCATAAAGTTGAAAGCGCCGAAAATAAATGGTCGTGTCTTTTTTATTGTCTAACTAGAATTAAGATGATGCATGTCTAATGGTGTGTAATGCTTACACTTCCAGTTCCTGAAAATTCTAAAAATGGATGAAGTAAATTCTTATTTTAAAAGTAGGAATTATTTCTAAAGTGGAAAGTGGGGGAAAAAAGTCCATGTGAAAACACAACAAAATCATGATTCCTACTCATAATGTGATAAAACACAGTATACACGTATATGAGAAGGAAATTAAAAAAAATATTAGAAAATAAGAAAAAATGTTTGTTACACTTTTAAAATGGGATTTTTGTTTTAACTGTAAAATTGAAATTGCTTTTAAATCACGGCCTGTAATCACTGGCGCCACCTCGTTTGGAGATGCATTGGAAAAAGAGCCTATTATACTTCCGAGGTGGCGCTAATGACAGCTATAAAGTAATGAGGAAAAGTAAACATTGATAGAAGGTAAGTTGTTGTTAAATAAAATTTAAACAATAATTGACACTTTTTTAAACAATCGGACAATGTAGTGCAATTCGGAAACAATTTTGCCTTCCAACAATGTAGAGAAATATGAAGTCATAAAGCATTTCAAAATGTGAGAAACTTTATAACATGATTGAAATTGATACAGTTACAACGTGTTAAAGACATACATAACCAATAATAAGAGCAGTAACGGCATTAAATCATTCCTTCGAAATGTATTATTTGCTGCATTATCACTAAGATTGGTTTGTTGTCGATCAAACAAGTCGTTAAGTATTTTCACGAAAGAGGTGGAGCCAAGCCCATGGAAGTGGCGCTCAGAACCGGAGGTGGAGCCAATGCATATTATACAGTTTGAAGAATCGACGTATTTTGATTAACGTTTAATTCCATGTTTCGTGATTATAAGCATGATAATCATATCTAACTTATTTAAACCTTATCAACATCATTCCTATGAAGAGTCATCTAATTGTTCAAATTGTATGTTGATTATAATAGGAAGATAATAGTTAAGTATTAGTTCCATGTGTTAATTTAAATGGCAGTTTATAGAAAGGTTTCCAATGTTACAGTAACAGCTAGGACACTACTTTCTGATTTGAATATTTTCCTGGCTTGTCGTCGACGAGTATCATAGCGGATACTCATTCTAAAAACACTGGTTTTTAACTGATAAATAATGTACATCTTCTGTGTTAGAGAAAAATATGATGAAAAAAACCCTGATAATATGCTCGTTTGGTTTGCTTTCGATTTACTTGACATCGAAGTATACAGTAATCGAACGCCAATCTGCCTGTCTGTGTATTAAATTCCGCCCCTCTCGACATTGCTATGGAGACATGTGTAGCTTATATTAAGAATTTTTGTCACAGCTGCTTGCTGCGCTGTACCGAAAATACTACCTTTAGTGGAAAGTTAATGCAAACAGCCCGTTGGATTATCTTGTATATTGTATCATGTTGCTATTTTTTGCTTTACAGACTGGGGTATTTTACGGATAGAAAAAGATGGGACACGTGGTGTCCTCAAGAAAAAAGGTGTATCGTGCATTGGCACCACCTCCTGTTCTGAGCGCCACCTCCCTTGCCTTGGCTATACCTCTAACGTGAAAATGCATATCAACACGTTTAATCGACCACAAACCAACATTTCTCATAACGCATTAAATTATACAATCCGAAAGGACTTATTGTATGGCATAATGCTCTAATTGTGTGTAAATAATGTTTTAATACGTTCAAACTCATCAATTAGCTTGTTTACTTTTAATCATATCAGGACTAATAAAAGTCCTCACGTTTTGAAATGCGTTGTGGCTCCATTTTTCTCTACATTGTTGGAAGGTAAAATTGTTTCCGAATCGCACTACATTGTCGAATTTTTAAAACAGTGTCTAAAATTGTCATAAAACATATCACACCTTCTATCACTGTTTACCATTTCCTTCTACTTCTTTTCGTTAGCGCCCCCTTGGATGAATAATTGGTTCTTTTGGCATCTCCAAATAGATGTGGGGCCAGTGATTACAGACTGTGTAAATAGCATATGAAAAATGATATGCATTTGTTCAAGTTTATATTTGTAAAATGCATGTGCTGATGTCCAAATCGCCAATGAACAATATGTTTGAAGCAAAATATATTTGTGTGTCTTCATAGTGTATATAAAATGTTAACAATTATTAGTAGTAGTATTTTATTACCTGATCGCCTATATATATGCTATATCGACATTTTTTACTATTTCATTATGGATACGACTGTTCCCAGAAGATAAGGATCTGTTACTGGGAAATTGTTCTGCTTCTCGCACGCGACGGTGTTTACCCAAAAACTATTTAAAGATGAAATATTTAGGCTGCACACCACACTTTTTAAGCGAGTTGGCCAGGGAGAAATTTCTAAATACAGAGAGTTTTGCAGATAAGCACCATTTTGAGTGTTTAAATAATAATGAATGTCAGATTTGAGTTTTGAGCCCAGTTGCTCAAAACTTTAACGGACTATTATGCTTACAGGCGTTAACTTTTGGATGAAGTGTTTGATGTATATTAAATGTTAAAATTTTATAATTTGCATTTATTTTAAATAAATTTATTCGCTCAAATAATTATCAAATGCTTCATAAGGGAGTTGCTTGTAATATTAGTTTTATTTACATCTACAGTTAACAGGCCGTTAGCTTAACCGGCCGTTAAAGTTTTGAGCAACTGGGCCCTGGTGATTTTCATTGAATGTTTATTAATTTCAAAACTGTTGTTATTGATAACTAGACATTTGTACAGGACGTCAGAATCCTGCAAGTTGAAAGCATGTGTATTGCAAGCTCCGACCTCCATTTTGGGAGGAAATTTGAAAGGGCGTCCGGACAATGCAATTTATAAAAAAAATCTTTTAAATTCTTTTACCACCAGTTTTCTGTGTTGCAGACTAGTACTTGGTAAGATACGCATGTGAAAACTTGGTTTGTTGTTGACAATGGCTAAAAAAGTGCTTGAAAACTCGATGAATTTAGACCCAAAGTCTTAAAATATTAAATGCTAAATATTTTGCAGAAACTGGTTAAGAATTGATTTTCCATTGATATCAAGAAGATATAGGCATAATCATTTTTAAAATTTGCAAAATTTGTTTTCAGGTTTAATCAGTTTCCGGACAGAGGTTCGATCCCGATCACGTCATATTATAGCCGAGACGCAAGAAACTGTTCTTTGCAACCCTAAATCTTAGCAATATCCCGTCACTGTTCATGGCCGGCGGAAAATACCGATGCTTCCGATACAGTTCCGGCACAGTTATGACCATATACGGAAATTGACGAACGTTTTACAAGCGGCTAAACGTTTAGGCGATGCTGAACAATGTTGCAGACGTAAACAACGAAGATTGCTAGGTTTGTGGACACTTCGGATGAAGATTTAAATATTCTGCTTGAAATAGGGATTCATTGTCTACCGATAATGTCATCAATTATATATAAATATTTTGTTATAATACATCATTACAAAATTGCTATTGAATGTGTCAACCACGATGTTAGGTTGTTTACTCTCGGGGCTTCGGTTTTACCCAATGCCTGAGAACACTATATATAACATAGTATCACAGTACTTATATCAATTCCGCTATGGGAATTAACAGCATATATAGAGATTGCAGTGTGGATACGGTGCCACAGTATTAAAAATCTATGTGTGGATAAAATCTCAGTATATATATTGCACAATAGTGTTAAAAGCCATCATTTAAATGAACCATAATCTACCAGTATGTTTAATTAATTATCTGCATTATATACAGGGGCGGTTCCAAGATTTCGGGTTGTCCCCCACAACGTAAATTTTTGATCGTGCTGTTATGACCCCTTTATATTGTCTGCGGTTTGAAGCGATCAGCTACCGATCCGTATCAAAGATATATACTACTTTTTGCACATCATTATTATCATCCTCATTATCATCGTCGTCGTCGTCGTCAAATTCACAGAATATATTGATTTTTCACTGTATTGTGTTTGAAAGACGTGTTAATTCATCTATATGTCATGGACCTGTTTTGGCAATAAATTGTCATGGTTTGATGCGCCAATCCACTATATCATATTTATTCGAAAAGTATATTTAAAAATGGTGGTATCCTGTGCCTTTGGTATATTGCATAAGAAATCGTAGGTCGGGTATGTTATACTGAAATTTAAATTAAATTTGAATCATTTTGCAAACGTGAGCGAGCGAAGCGATCGAAAAAAAAAATGAAGCATACTGTATCCAGTTTGGACCGTTTTATATATGCCCATATATGTATGGTCCGGGAGTTTTAGGGGTGGAGCGCCGGGTGCAACCCGATATATATATACAACGGTATATATTAACGTTTCCTTATTTGTTGCTCTGTGAAATATATATTATTTAAAATCGTTACAAAGCATTGTATGTTGGAAATATGTGTATATAATAATACAAAATAGCAAAGATCTATCATTAAAAACAGATTCGTGTTATCGCGAGTAACCGTCAATTCACGCGGCTCCCGAGATTTCTATCATGTGATAAACCACGTGATCGGATCTATAATTATATCAGAGTATATCGGCATTTTTCTTTAAAGTTGTTTGAAAGACTTGTCATATAAATGTTTAAAAATAAAATCAAATAAAATTTATATTATGTACTACATAATATTGTTTTTCCGTATTCATATTTAGATTATGGGATTGATGGTGGATAAAAAAAAATCGTTTGATCCGCAAAATCGTCTTTAGTGTAATCAAACTAAACATACATTTGCGATGGGAATATATGTCTTGTTTTGCACAATACATGTGTTTTGAAGGTGACGCATGTTATCTTATCTTGATTATGTTACCTACATTCGTGTAGCCATGTGGTGTCCAAGGCATGCCAATTAAAGGGTTAGTTTAAGGAATGTCTGGCCTCACCATGGGATATTTCATTCTATGTATTGGTCCACCATAAAATCTCTTATCATTATCTGCAATCTTTTCTCTCAGCTGACTGAGCAATGGCTTGGTGCACTGATTTCTCTGCAGCCGTGTATTGATATCAGCTGATAAGGGTCCCCACATTGTGTACACACTTTGACCACAGCAGGGTGTCAATACACAGGGGTACAATACCCCAGATTGGGGGGGGGTCAAATAAAAAATGATTAATTTAACTGCCTTTAGCGCTGTAATCCATAGCATGACATCGTCTCACATGGAGAGAACGCCCTCGAGTTCTCAATCACGCATGGGTATACAAGACCAGTGTCTTGCATATTAAATTACGACAATTAAAGGTTGTAAGAAAATATTTTGAGTGAGAAAAATAAGCACAAAGCAAAAATGACACATCGAACAACTATGAAAACTATAGATCGAAAGAGTAGTAATAGTATGTTTATTAATGGGTTTTTATTTTGACAAATTGCGGTTTGAACAGTAAAAGCACCACGTTTCTTTCTTGATGTACACATTTACATAAATATAACCTTGAAAATTCAATGTTCTGGGGAATCCACCTTGAAATAATAAAATATTAGGCAAAGACAGGTTAGATACTTTTCAATAAAAATCTTTCTGTCTCAGCCTGAAATCTTATAAAGTCTCGCTCGGAATATGTCCGGAAACTACATCAAATAAGATCACAGTGTTTGTATCATGTTGTTCAGTTTTACATTTCCTTCAAAATGAGACTTTATTTAGCAAATGCGTTTAGATACTTTTGAAGAAAATATATTGCAGCCTTTGTCCGAAATCTTGCATAGCCTCGCTTCAAATATAAATAACTCCGAAACTTTTAAAGGTAAAATAACAATAGTTGTTGCTTGGTGCACAATTTTAATTTCCCTTCAAAATAAGACATTATTCTGAAACATCTGTCCAAAAATGACAAGGTTAAGGCAAAGGCAGGTTAGCTACTTTCCAAAACAAAACGGGCTGAAATCTAACGTAGCCTCGCGTTAAATGTGAATAACTCCATAAGTACTAAAAATAAAATAACAATATTTTTTTCTTAGTGTACAGTTGAAAAATGCCTTTAAAATAAGACTTTTTTTATAAAAATCCGTCCATCAATGACAAGTAGTAGGCAAAGGCTTGGCATATACTTAAAAAAAAAAATATTGCTGCCTCAGTCTGAAATCTTTCAAAGCCTCTCTTATGAATATCTTCGTAACTATTAAAGATCAAATCGCGGGCAGCGTAGAAAGACTGTTGGCGACAAAAGAAACTAAAAGCATGTGAATGATGAGTGCATTTTCGCTAAAAATGAATTTTTTGTTTAAGTTCAATTTCCCAGCCTGAAACTTTAGAATGTGGCTTCATGTTCAATAGTATACGACATCATAATACAAACTAATTTGTAAGTAGCGGAAAAAAAAATTTGTTCGAGCTAATTATCTTATGCAAACGATGCAAACGAAAAAATATACATGCAAGTTAACAAGTCGAACAGCAACGGGCCAGAATAACCGATGACGCGTAGTAGTTAGGAGCACCGATTGTTAGTGCTTTGTAGCCAAAGACCTATAAATAAACATGTTTATTTATAGTCTTTATTTGTAGCATACTGAGTCAAAATAGATCAGACGATTCAAGCTCTCGATTTTCCTTAGTTCAGTTTAAAATTAATAAATTGCAGTAATGTGTTGTCAAAATATTTAGAATGAGAATTGGTAACAAGAAAATAATTGTCGCAACGAGTCACAAATAAATGATGTAGCTCATTAATTTGGTGGTCTTATTCCAGGACACTCAGGTGAATATTTAGGTTAAAAAGTAAATAACAAAAGTAGGGGTGTCATGAGTTAACAGTTAAATTTTTATAAATGGACTTTTTTTACAAACTAAAATTGTAATAAATCACATGATATACACATAATAATACATGTTACATACATTATCTTAAATAATTAAAATGTAAGAAAACGGGTGTGAAATTCTACTGTTTTGAAGAAGGACCCTTTCTGGTTTCGATTTACTGACTGATAGCCTGCATAGAAAAGAAGTAATTTTCCGCGATACCTGTTTTGAAAATAACCCTCTCAAAAGACCGTTGGCTTCCGCCAACAGTCGAATAAACATGTTGGTTTTTCTTGGTGTACAGTGTCAAACAAACTTGTTCAACTCTAATGCGCATTCACAAAATCACTTCTATTGCTATTAAAGCAATGTGTATGATCAACAAAGTGAATTGGCGAGCGTACACGCTAAGGTCACGTGATAACGCCGGGGCCGCGAGATAAAACGATAGTTCCCGCAGGCTTGTATGCATGTCTCTTATCTCTGTTTCTTAATAGATATCTAAAAATAGCAATAGAACGGCTCAGTTTCTGAGCAAAAAAGACGTTAAAATGGCTTAACCTGCATGGGGTGGCAAAGGAATATAGGTCGACCAATTGAAAGTGGGGAGTGCGCGTTACGTCACAGTCAAGTTACTACTGTCGAGTTATCATTTGTCAAAAGTTTGCTGTGTTTGGGAGTATAATTAAAAATTAGAAATCAACTGTTTGAAACGATACTTTAATGTTAATGTACATTAGGGGTCAGTCTATATAATATTGAAAGTAACAAGTTACTGGAAAACCATGAAGTATTAGATTGATGTGATAAATTCACTCATTGGATCTGCTTGCGCAGTTCTTTTTTCAACAAGTGTTAAAGTTTGGGTATTAATAAGTCATCTATTCAATGTGTATCAAATTAAAATATATTAATTGAAAAATATTAAGATATTTTAATTCATTGTAGAATGCTTGTATTTGTGACAGGTTGCTCTTTTTTTCTTTACTATTGGACAAGTTCGAGTACAGTACCGCAAATAAAAAAAACAGGTAATAAAACAGTTATCACATGGGTGTTTGGTGAACAGTGCAATCTGTTGTCCCAAGGTAGAGGGATGTCTGTTTAAACTGTTTGCAGAGGCCGCGTATAGACAGACAGACAGACAGACAGACAGACAGACAATTTATTTAGACTTCTACATATGTACATCGTCTTAAATACATACAAATTTGAAATAAAGTTATGTCACGTATCAATATATTACAATGAATACAATTTAATTATACAAAAACCAAATTTGCGAAAAAATTCTAATTTTCATGGAACATATAAATGTTAAATAAAGTACTGTCACTTGTCAATATGTTACAATGAAAACAATTTAATTATACAATAACCAATGTTACGAAAAAAAAAAAAAAAAAAAAGTACAATTTTAAAGGCAGTAAAGATAGACAAAATATTTTTGCGGAAAATAAAATAAAAACAAAATAATTATTAAAATAAATATAGCTATGGTTTAAAAGTTAGAAAAAGTATATTACATTGCATTATTGTTAATAATTTACTGTGGTATTTATAATAGTATTTCGTATAGTTAAAGCTTCTTTTACATATTTACATAAATTAACAATCTCAGATTTACAAGTTGATGTCAATAAAATGTGGAACTTAACAACAGATGGCCTGATATAGTAAAAACATTTAATAAATTTTTCTCGGGGTGTACGATAACAAGGACATATACAAGTGAAATGGAATTCATCCTCCGTATCTATTTGGTTACAACATAGGCAATAACGTTCGTTACGAGGGATATTGTTACGGGAGTATCTGCCTGTCTGAATTCTCAATGGATGGGCAGACGCTCGTAATCTTACAAAGTACAAACGTAGGCTCTTGGGTAATAAATCTAAGTAGTCTTCATATTCGAGAGATGTTTTAAACATTCTATACATGTCTAAAACAGAACTATTATTCATATTACCAAACCATTCTTGTTTAAATGTGTCAATAACTCTACATTTGAATTCACATACAAAAGCATGAGTGTTAGAAACATTGGGATTTTCAAATACATAGGAATATCCGTATTGATTTAACAATGTTTTAACATCCGCAACCCAATTGTTGTATCCTTTGTTGCAATCACAGAAAGCTGAGATTAAATTAATTTTACAGCTGTTAATACTAGCAAATTCTAACAAACCTTAGATCCATCGGAACCGAAGATAAATATGTATCAAGAACGATACAAATACAAAAAGAATAGACATAAACATTTTTCCTTATTAATGTACATATGCATAACAGATGGTGTGTTATTTGTTTTATTAAATGATTAGCAACAATGCTGTTGGAATAATTTCATCTATTAAAAATGTTAGCACAACCTTATAATTTACCAAAGCAGTTAAAAGAGGCATGTGTTTGCGTTCAAGTGATATTAAACTTGTAACTTCCTACAAAGTGAATTTTTGAATCGTCTAACTTAGCTGTAATGAATGAAGGATATGGTTTATAAAAATACCTATGTAAGAGGATGTATTAAATTAACACATAACAGAAAGAGCCAAAAAATCCGACCATAACATGTAAAACTTTAACTTCGAACAGATGAGGCAGTTATCTGATCAAAAATTGTGTTTAACACATACCTTGTATAGTTTAACATATGTCTCCTTCCACTGTTTGAATTGTCACATTTGGCCGCCTGAATTTTGAAAATTCTACTTAAAATTTCATACCGACAGTACATCTACATGTCAATCAGACACCTTTTTTAGCTGGTCGCATCCGCCGAAATGTGAATATCTGCCAGATATGAGCGCAGTTTTTTTTGGCCTACATAGATAAGATATTTCAGCAGTCATCTGAACACGTAATGTCGTATGCGGGAAATAATGCGAAATCTATGGAAATTTACTGCAACAAGTTTATTCTCGCAGTACACTTTCCACTGGAGTAGTGTAAAGCTCTTCAGACAGCGTGGTAGAAGTTACTCAGCGGTGACTTAATTATGAATCAGCTGATCTATTGACCCTGAAAAGACCATTGCAGTCACGAGTTGGCCTTCACCTACAATGAATAAGGTGCTTAGCCAATTCCTTGGTGTTGCATACTTCTATAGGAGATATGTTGAGCACTATGCTCAGATAGTGGAACCACTAAATGAACTTCTTAAAGGCCTTACCACAACTGGAAAAATGAAAAAGGGCAAGAATAAAATGTCCAAAACCAAACCAGTTCCTTGGTCCTGGGGTGAAGCCCGAGAACAAGCCTTCCAAACCATAAAACAGAAACTCACGTCCTCCCGAGTTCTGCCATATGCCCAGTACGAGCAACCCTTTGTCGTGCACACTGATGCATCGTGCTCAGGCCTAGGTGCTGTCTTGTACCAGATGCAGGATGGGGTGAACAAGGTCATTGCCTATGCCAGCCGTGTGTTGAAGCCATACGAAAGGAGGTACCCAGCACATACGCTGGAGTTTCTGGCACTGACATGAGCGGTTACCAAAAGGTTTCATGATCATCTGTTCGATAACAAGTTGATTGTCTGCACATACAATAATCCATTGACCTATGTCACGAGTACAGCTAAGCTCGATGCTATGGGTCACCGTTCGCTAGCAGCATTGAGTACATATGAGTTTGAAATAAAATACATCCAGGCAAGCTTACCATTGATGCTGATGCCTCGAGAAGACTGCCGCAGAATCAGGTAAGTACAGATATGGACCAAGCCATCTGCATGGCATCCCAAGTGACTCTGCCACTTGAAGACTGCGTGGCCATTGATACGTGTCCTCTTTCTACAGAAGAGACTAGGTCTCAATTGCCCACTGACAAAGGGTCAACGGCAGGCGCAAGTCCAAGTGATTGACCTACTTAAGAGTGGTTCCCGCCCCAGGGAGGAGGCACTCCGTAAGGAACCGCTTGAGGTACAGCAATCATGAGGGAATGGAAACGCCTCGCAATTGAGGACAATGTGCTTTACCGAACCATTACTTTAGATGGTCAATCAGTCAAACAAGTGGCTTTACCAAGCAGTTATAAATAACAAGCACTCAAAGTGGTTCACGATGATGTCGGACACCCCGGTAAAGGGAAATCTTTATGGTTAGCCAGACAAAGGTTTTACTTACCTGGTCTTGAAAAAGACACAGAGTCCAAAATACAGAACTGTGATAGGTGTATACTAAGGAAACATCCATTACAGTCAGCTGGTCTGGTTAACATTACAACAACAAAACTCATGGAACTTGTGTGCATTGACTTCTTTTCACTTGAAAAGTCGAAATGATGCTATGAACACATTCTAGTGATCACATATCATTTTAGTATTCGCAAGATGTTCCATGCCAGAACCATACAGCTTAAAGAACAACAACATAAGCTTTGTATGACCATTTCATCAGATGTTACTCTGTCCCTGAACGCCTACACAGCGACTAGGGAATAAATTTTGAGAGTAAGGTCATACAATAGCTAGGTTAAGTTGCAGGAGTTGAACAATTCCGCACAACCCCATATCTTCCAATGGGTAATCCTGCAGAAAGGTTTAACCAAACCCTATTGAAAATGCTAAGGACTCTTAATCCCGATAAAACATGAAGTCCTTTTCGGTCCCTTAGTTCAAGCATACAATGCTACAAAAAGTGAGGCTACAGAATATACACCACATTACTTAATGTCTGGGTGGATTCCTACGTTAGCCATTTATACATTTTTGGGTACCGAACCTGGGAACGAAGGACTCCAAGATCCTGCTGGTTAGGTGCAGAAACTGCAATCTTGCTTGCAGCAAGAACAAGCTAGTTGCTGGGGCCTCAGCGAAGCAGGATGCACGTAATAAAGCAATATATATGACCGCAAGGCCAGTACTTCCAGTTTGGATGTCAGTGACAGGGTTTTAGTCCGTCAAGCTCATATTGATGGAACCATAAACTTGCTAACAACATAAGTATACAATTTTGGATATCGCAAATCCAGAAATTCCTGTATACAGGGTAAAGCGTGAAGATGGAATTGGACCTTGCACAGGAATTTATTGTTGCCAATATCCTCATTGCCTAAGTTTTAATCCCACATCACAACCCAAACAAAAAGCCCAAAGTCCTAAACGGATATCAGATCCAAGTCAAAATCCGAAAAGGTGTATACATTCGACAGTGATAATTCTGTTGATGCGACTAAGTCGGAACCCTATGTAATTCCACAACGTAGAGTTGGATATGCACCCGGTTATCCAGTGAAAAGGCAAAGGACCAACAGTTTGGTTGTTAATGCAAATCCCAACTTGCCTGAGTGATACTGAGTCCCAAACTACAATAACTATCAGTTACTATCAGTTGATATGGCTGAAAGTTCTCTGTCTGAGCAATCAAACAATACCTCTATTCCAATCTTGGATCAGAGATACACTATATTAAGTGCTTACTCACATTTTCAGTCATTTGCTGGTGAAAGGTCTAGTTCTCATTTTAATCCCCAGCCTTCGCCACAGCCTACATCTCAGGCTACATCAAAGCCAACACAGCCTTCACCACAGCCTACATCTCGGGCTACACCACAGCCTACACTGCAACTAACATTACAATCAGAACTTGTTGGCCGGCCCCAAAGATACTGAAAACCTCAGATAAATATGGACATTGGGCTATGTCCATGTATGCTAGTTACTTAAATAATAAATTTAAAAAAAGAACTTAAAATGTATTATGTGTAAATTCATTATTTTAGATTTTTAGAGAGGGTTTAGAAAAACATATAACATGTCCATGTAAACATATATAACATGTCCACGTCTAGTGAGTCTATCAGAGATATTTTAAATTATTTTTGTGTGTTTTTAACTTCATATTGCATTTCCATGGTAATATTAAACATATCTAAATAGTTTAATTAAATGCAAGCCTGAGTAATGTTAATTTTTATTTTCATCTCATGTATGTTTTCATTTTCCAGTCAATATGTTTTTAGACTACTGTTGTTAACTACAGCTGGTCGGTATCTAGGTCAGTAGATCAGCTGATTCATCCATAGTCAGGTTACAGCGGAGTTACTTCTCCCACACTGTCCGGAAAGCTCAACACTACTCCAGTGGAAAGTGTACTGCGAGACTTAACTTGTTGCATTAAATAACGAACCTTGCTTTTATCAGTAATATGTAGTATTATTGTTTTATGTTTGGCATTTATAAAATGTCAGGAGCCATTTTTTTCTACAGAGGGAGTATGAAGCAGGGTATTCAATTCAGCTTCACTGATTGTATCCTTTAATATTGGTTTTTAACAATTGTCCACTTGTAACACTTTGGGCGCCGTTTGTAGCGGTAAAATAGACCCAGTGAGGTCCTTTACAAATGTATTGTATATATATTATAGATGGCCTGAAAAAGTGCATACAATACATTGTATAAATGATCCTTGATTATGTAACAATATTTCAGAACAATACAAAAATACAATAATATGAAATAAAACGTACACAAATACAATAGTATGAAATAAAACCTACAAAATATACAATTATTACAAAGTTATAATTATACAACAATACAACAGTATTAAAATGACTCACCAAAAACCCAGTTTATCCTTCTATAAAGGTATTTAAATAATAAATACATACAGCTTAAGATATATAGTCGATTAGGTGTATTTAACTCTGATAAATTTATATTGTGACTTTATCCTCCAAAAGCCAAGATTGTTACGATTTCAAACTTCCAAAGAACTAAGACGTACAATTAATTTCTATTCACCATAAAAAAGAATGGAAAGCATATACAAACAGTTCAATATTGATTCACTCACACATACCTACTTTCACACTGACTATTTCGCATACACTAATTGGACAATTGTTAAATATTAGAGGATCGCAATCAATGAAGCTGAATTGAACACCCTGCTTCACTTTCATAATCGCATGATCGCAACCGAAATTAATTTCCATCCTTATATTTGCATTATATTTTGGAATATTTCATAGCATTCCTTTATATTGTTTTTGTTGAACATGAATTGTATTGCCAGTCTAAGAGAAATGACACGCACAGCAGTTTTCTTATCGGAACAGCGAAGTACCCTTGTAACCAAATTACACAAAATAGAATGCACACTTCGATTAAAAAAATAGTTCTCTATTAAAGATTCCATTTCTTTCCTCATTTCACCTTCAAATTGCAGCTACAAATGAAACTTTATGCAAAAATTAACATTTTTATTTCCCTTGCATTAAACAATTTAAGAAAAATGAGTTATATATATTTCCTATTGAAGATCGGCAGTACAGTAAAGATAAAGGGTTGGTTTATAGTTTGATACGGTATTCATCTTCAGCCGACTTTCACATTTACCTCCACGATCACTGTCGTCCGTTAACACTCGGCGCAGTACAGCACATTGCCACAGCACATTGCCTTATTTCCCTCACAGGTACCCATTTATACACCTGGGTGGAGAAGAGCAATCGTAGGATAAATGTTTTGCTCAGATAAATTCCAGTGGTTCGGGCGGGATTAGAACCGGGGACCTCACGATCCCAAAGCCAGCGTCCCATTAGACCACTGCTCCCACCTATATTACGCTCGTTTACTTTGCCCGGGCGCTCTTGTTCGTGTCTTAGAAAGGATGACATATAAATTAAAAAAATATGTTTTCCTTATTGTACATTTATAACAAGTCACAATTGTAAATTGTGATAAAACTACAAATTAAATGAACCGATCTTGATATATTTGCATAGAAAATAGACACATCAGTGTGAAATTAAATCCATGTTAAAGCTATGCCAACGTTCAACGATGTTACGTCATTAATATTTTCTGTGGTCGCTTAATTCTAAGAAAACTAATGTTTACTTAAAATACCATTACATGTTCACATTACATGGTAGCGAAATGATTATTTTTATATATAAAAAAAGCACTTGTAGACCTGCATGAAAGAATCCTATCCAAAAAAGTGATAAAAATGGGCATATTGATTATTGTAGAAGTAAAACTGGAACGAAATTACATGTAGATCTATATTAGATCTAATTATAAAAACATTTAATCAAACGTTAACAATAAATGCAAGAAATATTAAAATTTTACAGTATAAGACATCTTGGTTCATGTAAATATTCTTATCAAAATATACTTTGCATAAAAATAGGACACACAGATATTACTACGCAGGTGATGAGACATTGCTTACACACAATTATGAATGCATACCCCCCTCCCTATTAAAATGCATATGCCATGTAAATATTGCAACATAAAATGTGTTACAATATATGTACTATTCGTAAATACCTAAGCTTAACTTGCGCTAAGCTTCCCGTCACAGAAATGCATGCGTTCCTTTGTTATAGCTTCCGCACCGGCTATTGCCAATCCCTGATGAACACGTCATAATGTACTTTAATTGGCGCGCACGTAGAAACAGATGAATGTTAAAGATCGGGATATTATTATTTCGTTATTTCGTTATGGTATCAGCCCCTATACAACATACAAATACGGCAATAATGGGGAAAGTTGCTTGAAAAAACATGCCGCGCGGAACATCAACTATTCAAAGACGTGGTTGATTTTTTACAAATGCAACATCAAGTTAAAAAAAGAAAAACGTATTAGAGAGTCGTCAACCACGATTATTTTTTCAACTGAAACGTGAAAGTGAACAACTTGTAGTGCTCCGGGATAACTTCTAAAGGAGAGGGTGCATTTCGGGCTATTACAACGGAGAGGGTACCCATTCGTTTTTATACCGTGAAAACAAACTCTCTTAAAACTTTGTATCAGTGGAATTCGTGACCCTGGCAAGATTTCTGACGGGAACAGCAGATATTGTAAACTAAATATGAATAGTAGTTATAACGTGCATAACACAGTTGCAAAACATATACAACAAATCAACTATGCAAATGTTATTGTCAATATTCTTACTGGTGATGCAACTATGTACCGTATTGAACAGCCGCCCATATAGATTTTTTTTCATTTTGCAACAAACACAATGCCGCCTTTTTCACTAAGCAGTATACAGTTATTTGAACATTGCAATCGGCGATGACGGCGATGACGTCTTATCTGTTATCTTTTCTGAATCAATCTTCTTTTGTAAACTATTACATTTGCCTTGTACAAATACATGCAGGCCAATCATCCAATTTAAATAACTTTTTACTTGTTCGCAGAACAACTATAGGTACCGCTTCTGGAATCACTATGATTTTAACTTATTTATTATTACGCGAAAGTAAGAAGTACTATTTTCAATATCATGAACGTTTCCCAAATTCATCGATCGTTTTGATGAAGAATGTGATTTGAACATAATATGTTTAAAACAAACTAAACAAGTCGGATAATACACAGCTTAAAATGTAGGATCAAATTTTGAGACTAAAAATAGCGGAAGAAAGAAGTCCACTATGCAGCGTTCGAAGTCATTGATAAATGGTTTAATTGGGCCAAGAGCCAAGTAGAATCATGGACATATTATAATATTAACCTATTCTTCTCGCTTTTTGTCGATGCAAGTTAAGGTGGTTCTGTGTTGTGCTTAAACATGTATAACTTTTCATTTTACCATGAATTACAACTAACAAACTGGTCACGAAGCGAGCCATGAAGAAACATAGACATTTTAATCCTAGCCTTTTCTTCTCGTTATCGCCGACTTATATTAAGGTTATTTGTTGAGTGGGGCATGATTAATTACTTTATTACAATTGTTTTATTACTTATTATATTATTCACCTATTCGTTATATAAATAATAAAGAACGCAATGGAATTCACAGTTTGTCGGGAATTACGCAGTACTTGCAATCGAGGTCGGTTACACTCCAGTAGCCTTATTAGAAAATTACACTGGATTTGGGAACAGGGTCAATGGCCTAGTGGCTAACTCACGCCGGCGCTCGAGGTACGATCAATTTCAGAGGCAGATTTTTTTTTCGTTTTTATTTATTTATTTTTGTTTCACAGAATATAAAGGTTTGCTACTCCAAATGCTTTATTTGAAAAATACGACATTTCTAAAATATAATATTCTGTAACTTCCTTTAAGCATTCATAAGAATGTTAAATATGTTTAATATTTGGCATAGTGTTTGTTTTTAAGGCTTAGATTTAGGTTTGTTTAACGCCATCATTATTTCACTGCGACAAATTAATCTACTGTCTTCCACAAAGATTGCCCAGTAATAAAACTGATAACCATCATTTTTTTTACTACATGTATATACCCAGGTACATTAGTAGAATGTGTTGGTTATGAAAATGTAATGACAGAATGTCGGAATGTCTTGAAAAGTAAAATAATCATGTTTGTAGCCCAAAGAAAGACCATGACAGTGTACACCGGAAAAAGAATTTGGCTCATCAGGTTTCTTGCCCGACATTATTTTTCATTTTAAATTGAAAGTTGTTTTAACATGCCTTATTAGTTCGTACATAGTATTGTTAGCTGCTGAAGCGGCTGTCTAGTTTTCACACCTGTTAACGGTTTAATTAGTGGCGTACGTATTACAATGGACCTCAATTCATCAGCTGCACATTGTTAACAGATACAATTCAAAACGACATTATTGAGAGACAACAATTAACCGAACTACACAATCGTGATATATATTTTAAAGTCGGATTTCTTTACGTGGAAATATCTATTTTAAGGCCGCGTTTTGAAGATTATAAATCGCCAAGCAATGTCTCTGTTCGAATTGTTTTTATATTCAATTTATAATGCTGACACAAATATAATAGTAAAACACGGAATGCAGGATTCAACTGAATGATGTTTTACGAAAATATCCGTTGAATTTGTGACTTTTTGGAAAGAACATATCATCACGAATATAACACGTCGTGTTTGCTGGTTCTGGCTTCATAACCAGAATTTAAATTCGGTAATTTTTATTTTCTTCACATAAGAACACTGAACGAGTTATTAGCGCAACTATCATATTTTACCAATAAAACATGTATTACGTGTTTAACCACTGTAGTTATGGTGACATATGATATGACATACCAATTCGTATAATCATGGGTCGCACACAGCTGATTATTTCAACTTTTTTATAAATTTATAAATTTCCATCGTTTGTATCACTCCATTAATCTTTGATAAATATGGAACAAACAGCCCAAATGTTCCTGTCCATGATTTCGAAAATACATCTACACCAGCGGAATAGGGTTCATAATAATAATAATAGGGTTCCATACTCGGCTAAAAGATGGGTATCTTGACATTGTGTTCGGAATCAAAGCATGCATACTCTACTACACCGATTTGCGAAGTCCACATTTTGAAATCTCATACGATAAACCGCAATCAGCATAGTCTACAATTCGAAACAAACAATCGACTTTGCTCTATGTTCCTCTTATAAATTGTTCACACTATGCACTGAATTAACATATTCTTTCGTTTATGTGCCAACTCATTTTAATGTTGTAAACATCAATAAATCATAACGATCTACCACTTGCATATACATGGAGACTCGGTTTAAGTGCTTCAGATAATAAGTTGCACTGGGCGTAAATGTACGCTTACTTCAGAATGTGTGGGGGTAAATGTACACTTTATGTAGGATTAGTGAGGTAAATTTACATCCAACAATACATTTTGATATGAGCAGAATACCATAGTATTAATATACATGTTATAATCCTTTATAATGCAGTCTTTTGTATGCAATAATGTTACAGGTAATAGTAATGAACATTTTAAGACTTTTTCCTGACTACTAATCATATCAACTGTACACACAAATTGTTATTTACTCTGCGTATCTTTCATTTATTTTATTTATTTGTACGCGCCTTATCTGGGCCACTGCTCTGTATCACTGATAACATTTTAAGAACGGTTAACTACTGCCTATTAATGCTTTTTGATAGATTCAAAATTCAGGACCACAAAAGCGTACGTTTAAAATATAATACAATTAATTTACGTCATAGTTTGTTGTCGCACTCGTGACTTAATTCCTATGCATCTAAACTTCTGTCTGTTGCATTTTCGACAACAAACTATGACGCATATTCTTTATTTTAATTTCGATTCTATCATTGTTGTAAAGTAACCAAATGAATTTGTCATGTACAGGTAACGCTTTATTTTTTTATGAATCTCTGTTACGATTAGTTCGTGACATATGTTATGTAAGTTAGGTTTTATACGCGTTCTTAGGATTCTAACGCATACATGTACTATTTATGCATTTAAACGTTTAAAGTACATTATGTTACAATGTAAAGACATCGATTTCTTAAATAATAAATTTGAGAATAAACTGTCTTATTGTTGAATGATAAACTCAACACAGTTACACAATTAGAATCTACATTTATTATTTTCCAAGACACAATTGTAATGTCCTTAAAAAGACATTTAATATTTTAATGTCGTTTAATGTCAGCACGTCGTTATGAATACGAGAATAAATCAAACTCACCAACACTGAGCAAAACTGATGTGTTGTTTTAGCAATTGGGCACTTGCCGGGAATAAAGGACCTTTTGATATTTGTTTTTCAAGATGACGGCAACAAAAGCAAATACACTGATTTAAACGAACCTCGACGACCGATGTTATTGTCTGATCTTTTGGAAACGACTTTCAAAAAACATGCATGTCAAATAATCGTATATTGCATGTTTTACACTTGAAATTTGTAATTTTGAACATTAATCCGGATGAAATATGATGGCAACCTATTTAATGCCCATTTCCAGAAATTGATAGGTTCATTAATCGGTTTGATTGCTTTTGGCGTTCGGCTTTAATTTACATTGTGAACATTGCAAACAATAGTAAATTATATAAACAGTATTTATTTAATCGATTTAAATCGATTTAAATGCGTTTTTTTTATCGGTAAGATGTCCATTAAAAAAGATGTCTACAAAGTTTATTTTATTAACAGATTTCTGGTATACTGCTTTAAAGCGTAGCGTAGTTAAAGATCGAATTTACTCTGATTGTTACGTATATACACGCAAGCATCGTATTTCTCGGCACAAGTAACCTTTCAGTGAATGTTCTGGGAGCTAGCCAATTGCCACTTCTTAACCAAATTGCTATTCACAGCAAAGAACAAAAACAAGTATATAATTGTATTTTATTCACAAAATATAATGTATTAAGGTACTATAACAAAGAATAAGTCATTTCAATTGTGTACACCAATATTTAAATCACATTCATTTATATATTTGTTGCATATTAACACAACAAATACAATTTACAAAATGAATGTAAATCAAAAATCCCATAAGCTCGCTAAACAAGTGCGAATTATTCTTTAAGTACATGAGTTTCCCTTTTTTCAACATTAAAGCAAAATAATTCACATTGATATTGATCGCATGCTTTGTTTTCCGTGAAATACAGCCATTACGAATATTTTTAATTTTTTATCTTACACATGCCTACGATAATATTTTGAGCGTTTTTATTGGCTGCATATTCTTTGAATGACCAATCGCAGGATGTTATTTTGTAAACATGAAATGACGTCAGGTCAGTACACAACTTTGAGGATTTACCAACTTATTTTGGTAAACTTAGAAGGGTTATAGTATGTTTGAAAGCATGTGATAAAAAAGATCTGACACTCGTTGTCATATCATACCATAGTTTATTGAACTCGTCCAGTAAATTCGTAAGTAAGCTCGCCAAAGGCTCGCTTACTAGCTACATTCCTGAACTCGTTTAATAAAATATGGTATGAAATGACAACTCGTGTCACATCCTATATGTCAATGGTGTCTTATTATTGGTAGAAATGCCACACAATCACACAACTGCATAATAAATATATCATTTTAATTAATGTAAATGTCTTTAAATGCTGTTTGAAGAGCATCGACTTTTACTTAAAATCCTGAACATTGCGTTGAATAATAGACTGTGCAGATAATACATAATAAATAAAAAGGAATAAAAAGGAATAATATGCAAGAACTTCCTAAAAATAGCATACCGAACGTATGTTGCACTTAGCGTTACAATGTATGCGTGAGTACATATTTTACCTAAAACAATATTCAATTATTGGCACAGTAAAATGTTCGTAAATATAACATATTATGATATTAAAATTACAGTAAACATTGCCGTAACAAGTGTTGTACTATCAAAGCGTTAACCATGTACATGTATTATACTGCACGTAAGTCACTCGACATACAGATTGAAGTCTTACCATCGAGACCGAGGGTTCATGGAACTTCTTTTATTAAATATGTACTTTTCTTATACATATAGTATAACACAGACAAGCTTTGTCGATTCTGAGATCATTCGCCATTGTTGTTGTTTTTTTCAACAATAAAAATTTCTGTAACTGCTTAAACAAATTACATGAGCTAAAAATGATGGTCGGGTGCCACTTGTATTTACTGTATTATAAACTCTGCTAAACATGGGCGTTCAATATTTACATATGCAAAATAATGTAAAACTATAATTATTTCAGATTACATTACTCAATGGCTAGTATACATTAACACATGCCATCAATAATACGGTACGAGTACAATACAATAATAAGTAACTATACTACATAGTCATAAAATGAAAGATAAATACATTTACATTATAACAATTTCCTCACAAATTCCTTTCAACTACAAAGTATGACTCAAACATTCATTTATATTCACTTACGAGCACAAACTATATCTATAAGAGTATTCATAAAATGATCAGGGCCCAGTTGCTCAAAACTTTACCTGCCCATTAAGCTAACAGCCTGTGACGTAAGATTTAAAAAAGCAAATACTACAAGCTACTTGTTTATGAAACATTTGGTACATTATTAAGCATAACATTTTGTATAGAATACACTCGCAGTTTAAAATTGTAACGTTTCATTAACATAAATAATTCGATCCAAAATTTAACGGCTGTTAGATTAACTCGCCGTTAAAGTTTTGAGCAACTCACCCCAGTGCTATAAGAGTATTGATTTCATAATATGATCAGTGCATCATAATATGTAGAGTTGTATACAATGATACAAATCTAATGTTATAAAATCCAAAATCAGAAAGAACATTTCAAACATTCCAAAATGATAAATGGCAAACTCAGTCTGATACCTTAAGAATAGAGTACCCTTATATGCTTTTCAGTGAAATATATAATTTTTTGGTTTAACTAATATTTGATTATTTACACTGTCGAGACAGTAAAAATCTATTTTTTCACTGCATTGAAAATATAACATAAAACTGACTATTTTTCTTTAAATATCATTGATCTACGAGTAGTTGTTCACCTCCATTTATTAACATGTACAGTGTTTACATACATGTGTTTACAGATAACACATTATAAAATTCAACAAAAATAAAACTCGTGAAAGTAGCTTTTATATAACCACTAGTGAAATACAATTCGATCATTCACCAAAATTAACAAATATCCTCCATGTATTGCATACATATGTCTGCTACATAATCGCACACAAAACAACCATAACAATATCAACGTGAAATACAAACGAAACTAGCAGCCACATGGCAGTAATATACAGTACAGTTGTGAAGCAATACAACACCGTAAAGTTTGTTCTGATAATGAGATATACAATAGGTTTTAATGTATATGGCCATTAATTACCAACTTATTTTGGTAAACTTAGAAGGGTTTTAGTATGTTTGAAAGCATGTGATAAAAAAGATCTGACACTCGTTGTCATATCATACCATAGTTTATTGAACTCATCCAGTAAATTCGTAAGTAAGCTCGCCAAAGGCTCGCTTACTAACAACATTCCTGAACTCGTTTAATAAAATATGGTATGAAATGACAACTCGTGTCACATCCTATATGTCAATGGTGTCTTATTATTGGTAGAATTGCCACACAATCACACAACTGCATAATAAATATATAATTTTAATTAACGTAAATGTTTTTAAATGCTGTTTGAAGAGCATCGACTTTTACACAAAATCCTGAACATTGCGTAGAATAATAGTCTCTGCAGATAATACATAAACAATGAAAAGGAATAATATGAAAGAACTTCCTAAAAATAGCATACCGAACTTATGTTGCACTTAGCGTTACAGTGTATGCGTGAGTACATATTTTACCTAAAGACAATATTCAAATATTGGCACAGTAAAAATGTTCGTAAATAAAACATATTATAATATTAAAATTACAGTAAACATTGCCGTAACAGGTGTTTTACTATCAAAGCGTTAAAAATGTACATGTATTATACTGCACGTAAGTCACTCGACATACAGATTGAAGTCTTACCATCGAGACCGAGGGTTCATGGTACTTCTTTTATTAAATATGTACTATTCTTATATCACAAACAAGCTTGGTCGATTCTGAGATCATTCGCCTTTTTTTTTTTTTCAACATTAAAAATTTCCGTAACTGCTTAAAAAAATCACAAGAGCTAAAAAAGATGGTCGGGTAACACTTCTATTTACTGTATTATAAACTATACTAAACATGGGCGTTCTATATTTACATATGCAAAATAATGTAAAACTTTGCTTATTTCAGATTATATTACTCAATGGCTAGTATACATTGACACATGCCATCAAGTGAGCGGTACGAGTACAAAACAATAATAAGTAACTATACTACATAGTCATAACAATGGAAGATAAATACATTAACATTATAACAATTTCCTCAGAAATTCCTTTCAACTGCAAAGTATGACTCAAACATTCATTTATATTCACTTACGAGCACAAACAAAATCTATAAGAGTATTCATAAAATGGATAAAAGAAAAATACATTTACATTATAACAATTTCCTCAGAAATTCCTTTCAACTACAAAGTGACTCAAACATTCATGTATATTCACTTACGAGCACAAACTATATCTATAAGAGTATTCATAAAATGGATAAAAGATAAATACATTTACATTATAACAATTTCCTCAGAAATTCCTTTCAACTGCAAAGTATGACTCAAACATTCATGTATATTCACTGACGAGCACAAACAAAATCTATAAGAGTATTCATAAAATGGATAAAAGAAAAATACATTTACATTATAACAATTTCCTCAGAAATTCCTTTCAACTACAAAGTATGACTCAAACATTCATGTATATTCACTTACGAGCACAAACTATATCTATAAGAGTATTCATAAAATGATCAGGGCCCAGTTGCTCAAACCTTTAACGGCCCATTAAGCTAACAGCCTGTTGACGTAAGATTTAAAAAAGAAAATACTACAAGCTACTTGTTTATGAAACATTTGGTACATTATTAAGCATAACATATTGTATACAATACACTCGCAGTTTAAAATTGTAACGTTTCATTAACATAAATAATTCGATCCAAAATTTAACGGCTGTTAGCTTAACTCGCCGTTAAAGTTTTGAGCAACTCACCCCAGTGCTATAAGAGTATTGATTTCATAATATGATCAGTGCATCATAATATGTAGAGTTGTATACAATGATAAAAATCTATGTTACAAAATCATGTATCTTAAATGTGACCGGGTACACCAAGGCATCAATTTAGATGAAATTAAATAACATCGAGAACACTTCGTTTGCTGTTAGTATCTAAAGCAAAATACATCATTTTCTACGCAAATCATTTTGTGTTCACAGATTTATGTATTTTTTTAAGTATGGCATTTAATATCATAACCTAACAGATTTAGACATCGAAACTAAAGTGTTGAAGTATAATAATAATACAAACAATAAAAACAGTTGTTCCCACAGGAGTTCGAACCTCAGACCTCCGGATTAAAAGGTTTGATTCTGCATGTTTTACGTTATGTAAGTAATCCACGTGATGTGTACATTTTTAACAAAAAGAACACAAACACTCCAACTTATTTCATCGTTTAGCGTTACAAACGCTTTATAATTTTATCAACTTCAACTGATTACTACTCATTAACGAAACGGTATTTACAGTATATTTCCATGTCCGTATCGTAATTGTGCTCCTTTATATACACAATTCCTTGTTTTGTGAATTTGTGACAAAAACCTGAAAAATCATAAATTCGTCATTCTGTGAAGAGTTTCCTTTAGATTACGTTAACTATCAAAACAACGAAACATAAAGAGATAGTAAACATTCAAATAGCATGTCAAAAATTGAGTTACTTATAAATATATACAGAGCTTAAATGGTAATTCTACCGTTTGGACAAAAATGTACGTTTTCTTAAAGGTGTGTAAACAATAAAAAATAATAGAGAAGCCTAATTACGCTCATGATAAGTAAAGACATAAAGTATATAATGAAATTGTGAATGAATGAAAAAATGCCGAACAATAACGATTTTTGTTAAGGAAAGATTGCTCATTTTTATTGGTCAACGTGTTTATGTACTTTCCTACCGTCTATTGGTTACCAACTTGGACTAAGTTGGTAGGTGTGATTCACGTGCTTAATATCACTAACTTTGTCTTTAGTTCAGTTTAAATCTATTGATTTTAGCTCGATTGCATCAAAAGCCTAAGTCTTATTAAGACACTCCCGAGTCCGTTTCCTGGGTAGTACCAGTAATTGGTGTCTTTGGAGGTTATCTTGAGTACGCTCCCAGAGTGAGGATCGAACCTTCATATTCACGCAGCCGCGACTTTTTCTTTATGTGGACTGTTTTCCTTATTAAATACTTTCGATCCGATTAGTCAAATGAATTCAGTTACGAATATTGACATATTTAATACATCCTTACAATTGTGTAATATCACGCAAAACATAAACATATGTAAATTGCGTTACGCAAAAAAAGGTAACAGTACATGTATATGAGAGTTAAAAATTTACACATTGTCCATGTTTGATTCTTGGTTCAAATGCTATATCAAACTCCGTTATTAACAAATTTATTTATTCAGTTATTTACACATGTATTAATTCAGTTATTTACACATTCATTTACTCATTTATATACACATTTATTTACTCAGTTATTTACACATTAATTTATTCAGTTATTTCCACATTTATTTATTCAGTTATTTACAAATTGATTTATTCAGTTACTTACACATTTATTTACTCAGTTATTTACACATGAAAATATTCAGTTATTTACACATTTATTTACACATTTATTTACTCAGTTATTTACACATCTATTTATTCAGTTATTTACATATTTATGTATTCAGTCATTTACACATCTATATACTCACTTATTTACACTTGAGAGTTAAAATGTACACATTGTCCATGTTTGATTCTTGGTTCACATGCTGATATCAAGCTCATTTATATATAAATACATTTTAGTAGATGTTAGAAATAAATTGCATATATAAATCACATACATCAAGACTGTGATAAATATTTTCCTTACATTGACATTAAATTGAAAACTAGTTTATTTACACTGGAACACTAAATAATACTCAAATTATGGGTAAACACGAATAATTACATGCAAATGATATGTACGGAAAGAAGCAAATGCCAAAATCAAAAACATGTGAATGCTTATCAAATAATTGGCATGTTTATATTGATACATTCATATAGGGAAATTAATATAATTGTTCAATTTGCACCGACTTGTATGTACATGTATTGATAATTCAAAACTAGCATAATAATTCACTATAACGTAATGTGTGCCTTTGTTTCAATCCGAATCAGATAACATATCCGACTCTGATAACTACCAAATAAAAACCTCAATAGATCATTTCTAAATGTTGTCTATTGTTAGCTATCCACAGATTGTAAAATTGCACCATTTACAAATGATTTTCATTTATTCCAAAGAGAAAATAACGGATATAGAAATACATTGTAAATACATTGTTCGTGTAGTAATGACCAATTACAAGGTGACATGGCTAAAATTGTATTCTAACATGATACTCGCTATTTTTCTATAGAAGAAGAAAAAAGTTATCGTTGTAAAACTACACATAAAACAACGCAAAAAGAAGTCCCGATTTTGAGCGCAGCATAATAAAATGTAGTTCTTTTGTAATTGTTAACATATTTGTAAAATCATGTTAGAGTCGAATATACAACGCATTGTCATTCAGCTGCATAGCTATTAAACCACTCAGGCTAACGCGGTATTATTTCTACACATCAGGTCGCCAAATCGTTGTTTATTTGCCGATAAACAACAATATATTGTAAATTATTTGTCAGAGTTTGTGAAGCGAATCAACTGAATAATAAAAAATTATTTTGTTTTTAACGTTTATATTTTTGAAAACACCCGTTTAACTATCACGAAATTCAAAATACACACCTGTGTTCATACGATTGAGTGGTTAGAAAGAGTTTTGATTTGGAAATGCTAGGTTCGAGCCAAGGTGGAATATCACAGCTTTCCTTCAAAATATTAAAGTTTTTTAAATAAGTACGTTCAAGAACATAGTCCAAAAATATGTGTGTTGTATATGTCATATTTAAAGACAGGCATTTCAAATTTTCAATCACATTTGTTACATATTTAAGCGTAAAATTTACAAATCATTCATTTTCACGATGAGAGATAGATTTACTGTGTTTTAAGATATACATTTAATAGTATGTGTCCAGAGGGCGAAAGTTGGATACATTGTGATACGCTCGAAATTTGGAAGACATTGAAATGTGACTGTATTATAGAGAGATATTGTTTCTAGACTGTCACAAAGAGACACGTCGAAGTCTTTACAATTGCCACCGTGTGTTAAACTCTTGAATAATTAAGTTTGCAAAGTGAATTTGGTGACAAAGTAAATTTCAATAAGACACAATTCGTCTAGGAATAGACCGTTTGTAAAGTACAACCCATCGTGTGTACATCAAAATGTAAGCTTCCTAAGCGTTGCACGATCACTTAATGTATTTGCTAAAAGTGAAACATGTTTGCCGATATGTATATCCTTTAGGTTCTTACACGAGGACAAATCAAGCCCATCACTGCGACAACATAGATAAGCAAGATTCAGCTTTCCAAGTCCATGTAATCCTTTAGGTAACAGAGTAACATTTTCACCAAGGCGCACACTCCTCAATTTGCGACATAACGACAAGTCCAAGTCTTCGCACTTGGACCATAATAGCAGATTTTCCAGGTTGTCGAATACGGGTAGTCTGTTATCTTTCAATGTTGTTTCTGTTCCAAGTTCTAGTTGTGTTAAATTCTCACACAAAGATATGTCTAATTCGTTGCATTTGCAGAGCAATTCAAGAGAACGTAAAGCCTGAAGACCAAATAAACCATTTGGTGACAATGATATTGCTCTACCACAGCCGGTTAAACGATGATTATATACATGATTATCCCAGCATCGACAATCGACAGTTACCAGTTTTCTACTAGGCGGTATGTCAAACTCTCCGCAAATTCGAATCATTTCAAGATTACGACAAGATGACAAGTCCAAACCTTCACAATAGCAACATAATTCAAGACATTTCAGCTTATCTAGCTTACGAAGGCCATCAGCCAATAAAGTGATATCTCCAACAACAGATATGACTTCTAGATTGTGATAAGACGATAAATCTAATACATCAAAATTGCATTTCAATGTAAGTTTTATCAGCTTCCCAAGACCACGAATGGCATTTAGTGATAAGGTGATATCTCCGGAAATATCTACCTCTTCTAGATTGTGACAAGACGACAAATCTAAGCCATCGCACTTGCACCTCAATATAAGACACGTCAGTTTCTCAAGACCGTGAAAGCAATTTGGTGATACGGTGACATTATCTCCCCAAATACATATTGTTTCAAGATAGTGATAAGCCGACAAGTCCAACTGCTCGCATATACAACCATCTAATCTAATGAATTTTAAGTCCTCGAGCATACGTAGATCACTGGATTGTATGGTGAAACATCCGTGTAGGCTCAGTTCTTTTAGATTATGACACGGTAAAAAGTCATAATTATCACATTCAAAACATCCTTCCAAAACAAGGCTATCAAGGTTGTCAATGCAACGGAGGCCATGGGATGAAAAGGAGATATTTCCACCCAAATATATTTCTTTTAGATTGGGACAAGATGACAAGTCCAGCCCAACACAATCGCAAAACAATGCAAGATATGTCAAGTTCTCTAGCCCACGTAGGCCATCTGGTAACAAGCATATTTCATTGTTACAAACCTGCAAACACTTAAGATTGCAAAACGACGAAAAGTCATAGCCTAGAATCTGATTATCGTTTTCGATAACCAACGCGTCGCAAATTTTTTTTGTAATCTGTATGTAATTTATGTTTGACCTACTCGTGTTCAATAGTCTTTGTAAAATGGCGCACTCTTTTTTAGAAAATCTGTCAATATCAAATTGATTTATTTTAAAATCAATATCGATCTCATTCTGCATGTTTGCTTTAGCTTCTAAAAACCCGCGAATTAGCAATTTCTGAAATAAATCTTCGTCTTCACAAAAATACATGTTTGGTTCATTGGCAGTTACACGCGATATAATATTCGCCACTTTAATATTTAGTCCGCATAGAAAAAGAAATAATGGCTCTATTTCGAAGAGATTTCTTCGAACTTCTGCAATGGCTGTATCGTTTTCAGCAATGTACAATGCAGCAAAAAATTCCTGTATACTTTTATGAATGAATGAACAAGTCGATCTCTGGTAGGTCCGATTTCCACATTTCCGTTCATTTAAAATTCCCGCCTTAAGACAAAACGACTTTTGTTCGTCAGACATGTATTTGGCCAATTGCTGATCGTCAATTACAAGAGAATTTTCCTTTCCCGAAGAATATAACATTTCAAATGCAGTCCTTGAAAGCGCATGTACGTATTCCATATTTTTGGCAATGTATCTTGTGTTGCCAAAGCAGAAAAATGGCGGATTATCAAATTTTTTATGCCCATCACTGGCTTTTTTAAGAAGACTGTCAATCAAAATACTGTACATTTCGCACTGTGATCCTTTCAAATGTATGCCGTCTACCCAAGAACACACAATCAGCGATAGTAACATTGGTGACTCAAGTAACTCTTCCATGTCATTCTCGCCAATATAGATTTCGAATTGTTCGCATGTTTCCTCAATGTTGCCATCATGAACTAGGTAACCTAGGACCATTTCACTTAGCTGGTATGGATCACTTACTCCTTTCACTTCTAATAAGCTGTCAATTTGGGAGTCCTTGATACGTTCGTCAGTCATTTTCCATGGCCGTGTTGTAATTAACACTGTACACTGACTGTGACACGATATCATTTTAGGTTGGGCAAGTTTGCCTTTAGGATCCACCCACTCGTCTAAACCGTCTTGTATCACCATGCATTTTTCGTTTGTCATGATTCTGTTCAACAAGTTATAGGCCGTCTCCCGATCTGTTTCCGAATATATACTGTCGATAATTTGTTCCTTGATAAATTTTACCACCTCACGCTGATCAATAGAGTCTCTCAACGTGACGTGGAAGACAAATTTAAATTCCCGAAGAGTGTCCACATCTCCAAAGGTGGTTTCATTTGTAGGAAGCTGCGGCGACGATGCCCCTGCATTGCACCAGTCAAGAACCAACTTAGCAGCAAATGTCGTCTTTCCTTTGCCAGCTTTACCTTGCAAGAATATTCGTCTGTTCAGTTTGTCACGTGTATAGAACAGGTCTTTGTATTTTTTAACTCCAATTGTTTCACCGTTTTCTTTTCGACATATTGACGGAGTTGCATAAAATTTGTGTATAGAAACATCAGCGCTAGGAAACAATGAAGATAACGGCACGTGACTAAAGATGTCGATGTAATGACGTTTCAAACGCTCTACAAAATCTGAAAAAAATAGAATGTAAAAACAGTGCTTAACACAGTGTAAATGAAGTATGAAAAAGCAATAATGAAAAGTGATTATACTACAGCAACTACTTAAAAGTGGTGGTGGTAATTGTGATGGTGATGATAGTGTTGGCGTTAACGGTAGCAGCAATGTGAGCAGTATCAGCAGCAACAGTAGTAGAAGTAATAGTAGCAGTAGCAGTAGTTATAGCAGCAGCAGTGTGAGCAGTATCAGTAGCAACAGTAGTAGAAGTAATAGTAGCAGTAGCAGTAGTTATAGCAGCAGCAGTGTGAGCAGTATCAGCAGCAACAGTAGTAGAAGTAATAGTAGCAGTAGCAGTAGTTATAGCAGCAGCAGTGTGAGCAGTATCAGTAGCAACAGTAGTAGAAGTAATAGTAGCAGTAGCAGTAGTTATAGCAGCAGCAGTGTGAGCAGTATCAGCAGCAACAGTAGTAGAAGTAATAGTAGCAGTAGCAGTAGTTATAGCAGCAGCAGTGTGAGCAGTATCAGCAGCAACAGTAGTAGAAGTAATAGTAGCAGTAGCAGTAGTTATAGCAGCAGCAGTGTGAGCAGTATCAGTAGCAACAGTAGTAGAAGTAATAGTAGCAGTAGCAGTAGTTATAGCAGCAGCAGTGTGAGCAGTATCAGCAGCAACAGTAGTAGAAGTAATAGTAGCAGTAGCAGTAGTTATAGCAGCAGCAGTGTGAGCAGTATCAGTAGCAACAGTAGTAGAAGTAATAATAGCAGTAGCAGTAGTTGTAGCAGCAGCAGTGTGAGCAGTAGCAGTAGCAACAGTAGTAGAAGTAATAATAGCAGTAGCAGTAGTTGTAGCAGCAGCAGTGTGAGCAGTATCAGTAGCAACAGTAGTAGAAGTAATAATAGCAGTAGCAGTAGTTATAGCAGCAGCAGTGTGAGCAGTATCAGTAGCAACAGTAGTAGAAGTAATAATAGCAGTAGCAGTAGTTGTAGCAGCAGCAGTGTGAGCAGTATCAGTAGCAACAGTAGTAGAAGTAATAATAGCAGTAGCAGTAGTTATAGCAGCAGCAGGTGCGGTAGTGGTAGGACATGTAGTAGTTGTAGTACGTGAAGTATTTGTCGCAATAACAGTTAGAGTAGCAGTAGCAGTAGTTGAGGTTGTTGTTGTGTTAGTACATTTTTCTTCAAGATAAAATGTTAATAAAACTTTAAATGGGATGACATTGTACGGATATATTTTTATGGAGATTATGTCTCAACGGAACTCAGTCTGCAGTTATTTTTAATTCAATTATTTTGACATAAATCTACGGCGTCCTGTTAATGCAATTGTAGACTTCAACCTTTGCTCATGAAAGGGCGCCGACGCGCCGACTTGATACGACGAGGGGCCGAGACGATACGCCGAATCGCCGAGACGATGCGCCGAATCGCCGCGACGATGCGACATAAACATCGCAATCTCGCGTGTGTATTTTAATCTGTTGCTATACAATTTGGCGAAGATACGAAAAGACGACGTTTATATCTTGTCAGTGCATCGTGTCGGCGCGACGGCGCATCGTCTTGACGCGCCGGTGTATTGTGTCGGGGCATAGGCGTATCGTATCGGTGCGTCGGCGTATTGTCTCTGCGCCTCGACGTATTGTCCCGGTGCGATTTCAAGTTAAAAATTGAAGCGGCGAGGACGCGCCGACACGATACGCGGACGCGCCGACACGATACTCCGACGCGCCGACACGATACGCGGACGCGCCGACAAGATACGCTGAAGCGCCGAGATAATGCGCCGTCGCGCCGACACGATATGTCGAAGCAAAATAAACGTCGTAATCTCGTGTGTGTGTGTTTTTTTCATATGGGGCTATAAATTATGCAAACATACGAAACGACGACGTTCATGAAATGTAGAAATCGTAAATTCAGTAAGACATTAACAAATGGTTTATTTCACATCTAGATTTAATAACAGGCAGCATTTCCAAAACTGTTCTGTACTTAACCAAAATGTATACAGGAAACAACTAACATACGAAGAGATGAAATCACGTGCACAGTTTTCTTTGTGAATGCTGCAATCTTAACGTAAGGCTGGACTTTCCGGCTTGTTGTATGCCGGGTCTTTTACCCGCTTACCATAGATATGGGTGCTTTGTTATATCATCATCAAAACAGGCGTGTGAGAGGTTTAAAACAACTAAGTCTTTGTGGGGTAGTCCATTTTATTCTTTGAAATAGTATCAGATCACGCACACAAATGTAATAGTTAAAATATATGTATAATATATGTGCATGCACATAATACGTATAATGATTTGCATATTAAGATATAAAAGCATTGTGATCATTTGTCTTTTAATAACAACGTTTGAACCTACATAATAGTAACATACTACTTAATTCCTTGTAGTTTATAAAAGCATGCCAATTTATAACATTTATAAACGCGATAGGGAAAATGATTACATAATTACTATAACATATTTCAGTATAATGCTAACATCATAACTTTGTTTCAGTACAATCATCTTCACAATTCAGTGTTGTATTTCTTATAAGTAAAAAACGAATGCACTCTACAATCATTTACAAATATTACACAAATATAAACTTAACAATAATCTGACCTGAAATAGTATCAGATCACGCACAGCCAGATTTGCCGAGCGCGGTTCTTTAATACTATTTCAGGGGCACGTGGGAAGGATAACGAATATGATTAGTCGGTTCTTCCATACGTGCTCTCCCAATTTGGCTATCTCGTGACAATGCTCTCGTAATTTATTTGCATTAACTTAACTTTTATGCACTGACCAATACCTTGAAGCTGTTATTGTTCTGTGATCTAGAAACGATTGCCTATAACGGAATACATGATTAGCTGAGTTCCAACAAGGTTACCTGCATGTAGTATGTCAAGAGATTTCCATTATAGCCTGATTATATAATGATATCCACACATGTGCTATTTATATAAGCACTAAACATCCTGCTTCATGTATACTTGAGAAATACACAATGGTGATCAATGCATACTTCAATATGTCGATTTATAAAGCCATCTAAATAATAATTGTTTACTACATGTAAATATTGATATATTAATTGATATTATTTTTATAGTTAATATATAAATCATTAAACAACAATTCAATAGTTAGCCTTAGTGTTACAGAATCTTTTAATTGTCATGTTATATTTTACTATGATTAAGTAATATTTAATGTAATTAATTTTAATTATCAATTTTGTTTGTACTTCGTTAATATGATAACATATAATATAATATATGTTCAATATTATAGTACTATTTTTTAACTTCTTTGTTTGCTCCCAGCGTTTCGTCTTAAAAAGTAAAAGCCTACAAATGGAAGTTATGTTTATCATTGCTATACAATATTCGATATTTACACTTCATCTGGTTGGTGTCAATATTCCATATCTACTCAAATTTTATATCGCATCATTTCATATTATGTGGAAGATTTTTTCAAACCTTTGTTTTTGACCAAACAAATATGTTCAAGATATCTAAGGTAAGATGCCTTTAGTGCAATCATTGATACTTTTAGCCGATAGCTGTGGTTAACAATTCATGATTGACATATGGAAATGTATGATCCTTTTGTTTCTATTTGGGTCTCATCCTTCATGTACATGTTATTGTTTTTTACTGTATATGTTATATTTTCAGGCCGTCAACTAATTCCTATATTTTTTACAAAATTCATTCATTCTGACACTCTGAAGTATCCTATTTTTGCTAAAATGGGCGATTCACGCGTCTTTAATAGATTCGTATGTGAACAGCATAATTGGAATTTATTTGTAGATTTTTTTCTCCTGTCGTTTGTATCCTAAAGATAAATATTCGCTAAGTGAAGCGTCAATTCTGTCTTCCATTTTTAATGTACATGTTCAAGGGCGAAAGTACGACGTTTATATCGCTTCATCGCATCGCCTCGGCGCGTCGGCGCATCGTTCGACGTATCGTCTCGGCGCGTCGGCGACATGGTACGCCGAAGCGCCGAGACGATACGCCAAAGCGCCGAAACGATTCGCCGACGCGCCGACAAATTGCGTCGAAGCGAAATAAACGTCGTCTTTTCGTATCTTCGCCCAATTGTATAGATGAAAACACACACGAGATTGCGACGTTTTCATCGCTTCGCGTGCATCGTGTCGGTGCGACGGCCTAGCGTCTCGGCGATTCGGCGTATCGTGTTGGCACGTCAGATTATTGTGTCGGCGCGTCGGCGCCCTTTCACGAGCACAGATCGAAGATGCGAAACTGCAATGGCTTTAACAGGACACCGTATAAATCAATGATAAATTTTGATGGTTCTTACATAATACCACGTATATGTCGCGACAGAAAAAAACGTAAGTGCGAACATACGATAAAATATCAGTTCTGGATTAAAAAGTCTACGTCTACAATTCTACTCGGCAAGTGAATAACATTATGCCACGTGACCAAATTAACCCCTTCATAAATGAAACACATTACCTTGTTAATTAATGGGCAAAATACAATAAAGTATTTAAGTCAGTTAACATAAGGTAGTAATGCAATGCCATATAACGACACACGGTCGCTTAAATTAAGCCTGTAATAGTTAATTGCTATTTAACATTGAACTAAGTGACATAATATGTTGAATTATTACTTCCAGTGTTTCACAATAGAGAATAATGTTTTGATATCGCGATATATTTTCAGATCTGATCTTTGACTTAAAGGTTTGACAGATGTGTAAACAAAGTGCGAAATGAGCTAATGTTATCGATTATGTATGTAACCTTTGCCTAAAATCTGTTAAAGAAATATATTATCATGATAAAACTTGTCCCGTTGTGTTATTGTTTTTAATAACAAAACGTATATAATTAAATGTGTATATTTATCCCGCCATTGAGGTATTTATTTCTGGCGTTGATTTCTCTGTTAGTGAACAACTTTACAAAACCAAGAGCGCAATAAGCCCCAAGGTTGCTCACCTGATAACTTGGCCTTGGGGCATAGTTTTTGACCACACGTGACCCAGTTTAGAATACTTCCAAATTAATTATTATTGGGACAAATGTTCTGGACAAGTTTCATGATTATTGGCCTTTAAATGTGATCTCTAGAGTGTCCACAAGCTTTTTCTTTAATTCAGCCTGGTGACCTAATTTTTGACCCCGTGTGACCCGGTTTCAAACCTGTCCGAGATATCATTGGATCAAATTTTCTATGCAAGTTTTGTGATGATTTGGCTATAGATGGGGAATCTAGAGTGTTCACATGGTTTTTCATAAATTTTGGCATGGTGACCTAGTTTTTTTTCCCAACAGGACCCAGTTTTGAATCATTGGGACAAATGTTCTGAGCAAATTTGGTTATTATTGGGCTATAAGTGCGGCCTCTAGAGTGTGCACATAGTTTTTCATAAATTTGGCATGGTGACCTTGATTTTACCCCACATGACCCAGTTTTGAACTCGTTCCAGATATCATTGGAACAAATGTTCTGAGTAAATTTCGTAATTATTGGGCTGTGAATGTGGCCTCTAGAGTGTCCAGAATTTGTTGTTGTTGTTTTTTCAATTTGACACCATGACGTAGTTTTGAACCCATGTTTCCCGGATTTGAACTTGTCTAAAATATAATTGGGACAAATGTTCTGAGCAAGTTTCATGATGTTTGAGGTGGCCTCTTGAGTGTTCAAAAGCTTTTTGTTCAATTTGGCCTAATGGCCTACTATTTTTATCCCATCTGACCCGGTTTTGAACTTGTCCTCGACATTATTGGGACAAATGTTCTGAGCAAGTTTCATGATGATAAATGTGGCCACTAGAGTGTTCAAAAGCTTTTTCTTCATTTTGGCCTGGGGACCAAGTTTCGAACTCATCCGAAGCAGCACTGGGTCAAAAGGTCACGATGATTGGGCTACAAATGTGGCTTCTTGAGTGTTCACAATTTTTGTCTTCAACTTGGCCCGGTGACCCAGTTTTTTACCCCACATGACCAAGTTTAAACTCGCCCAATATATCATTAAAACAAATGTTCTGAGCAAGTTTCAATAATATTGGGTAAAACATTTGTATTCTAGACTGTTAGATTGGGCAATAATGTGGCCTCTAGAGTGTTCACAAGCTAAATGTTGTCAACGCACAACACACGACACACGACGGACAAAAGGTGAAAAAAACTTCCCTGGTGGCCATGTTTTTAATGAATTAAAAAAATCTGAAGTATTTTAAAAGGTGACCACACAAGGAACATTTGTGTGAAATTATTGAAATACAACCAGTAATTTTCCTTTAAAAATGTACGTTGTATTATATATGTCTATTCGAGTATATAATAAGACAACAACATATTAATGTTTACACGCTTAAAATTGTTTATTAATTTGGTTTTTTGCAAGTAAAAATGTGTATTTGTACATAGAAAGACACTCGAATTATCAATCAAACAAGTTGATGAATGTATTTATCGTACAATGTACTTATAACTGTTTAAAGAAATCACCAATTTACTGCTTTGATTTGTTTAAACATATTTATTTTAGCTCGATTATATGGCAAGCCTTGGGCTTAAATAGATCAGTGTCAGACGTATTACTATATTTATAAATTAACTACATTATTGTGTAAATGTTGACGATGAATGACGCACGACGGACGACTCATGACAGACGACGGACAAAGGCCATCACAGAAGATCACCATGAGCTAAAAAAAGAAAAATTTGAATGCACATTTTAGAATGTTGAAAATAGGCCAACAAACTAAGATTTTATTCTGGAGTTTAGTATTAAGACTTTTAAAGCCTTCGGATTCTTTTTTCGGAGAAAGGCAAAGTTGGCTTACTCGTTCTCTGGTGCTTTTAACGTCAATATTGTTTTCAAACACATTGTCCATCTAAACTTTATACAATAAATTCGAAATTAGCAAAATTTAATAAAAATTAAAGCACAATTCAAAATATAATTTTTATGGTGTGTAAGTAATTGTCCACATTTCAAATAGACAAATAGATAAAAAACAAAACAATGAAATGTTCATGCAAATAATATAATTCACGCATTAAATCACTGCCTTAAATGCATTATATGTTATCATGCATAATATATTTATGTGAATTAATGTCTGTGATGTACGTTTAGAGAGTTAATAATAGAGTCATTACACAAAGAAAATGGTATATTCTATTTCGCAAAATAATGTAAGTAAAATGTTACCGCTATATGTTAACAAGAGGCACAGTAATACAAATCACATGGCTACCTGCCTTGTTGCATCGTCATCCAGGTTTGGTAGTGAACAAGTACTGACAGTTTCAAATGGATACCTTTGATAGTTTTTGAAAAACGGACAAAAATATTTAACTAAAGCAGAAGAAGACGCAGATGACAGGACGACAGGACGACGACAATAGCTCGACTTTTTTTTCTTCGAAAATTCGAGCCAAAATAACACCGCCTCCTGGCGGACATGTTTTGCAATGGAGCAGAACCATTTGAGCAACTGTGGTAGAGAACCAACCAAGGAACATTTCAGTGTAATTATTTTAAAATCCAAACGGTGATTTCTGACAAGAAGATTTTTTATAATGTTCAATATAGCCATATAAACCACATGGCCCCGCCCCCCTTGTGTCCATGTTTTCACCGCAACGGAACCATTAGAGCAACTAGGGTAGTATACCACCTAAGGATCATTATTTGTGTGAAATTATTTGAAATCTACACATGCGTTTAGGAGAGGATGTCGTTTAACGATTTTTCGATAGCTGTGGTTGCCATCTTGTAAAGCGGACCCGAACCATTTGAGCAACTTTGGTAGAGGACCACAGAAAGAATATTTCTGTGAAGTTTTAACAAAATCGGCCAACCGGGTTTCAGAGGAGATTTCGTTGAAAGGAAAAGTCTACGCTAACACGGACTCAAGTATGTATGCACGAGGACGAACCGCCATGGCATAAGCGGGCTGGTCTTCGGCAAGTTCAGCTGAATACACTGTTCATCCAGTTCATGTAATCCTACATTGCTAATTAGGTCATTTTGCAAATCATATATTGTAATTCAGAGTATTAAATTTATCTGATTTGTAAATAATTATGATTGTGTCCCACCTACCTTCAACAGCTCGAACGTAGTCCTGTTCCTCCTGTTCTGCATGCTTCTTATAAAACTGTTCTAGAAATGTTTTCATCTCATTCGTCGATACCGTGGCGAACTGTTGCATCTCGTTTAGTGTTTCCTGGACATTTTTGAGTAACTGGCTCATCTCCGCCTCCGTTATTTTCAGGCTGTCTACCTGCAGCTGTTGATTAGAAACAATGATAAAAAGTGGCCTTTACGCAATACCGATTCCAGCTGTTAACACTTTCAGTCACTGGCTCTTCTCGCTTATTGTTTATATGTCTCCCTGAAACGGTGTAATAAAAATTAACATAGATGTTAGAATTGAATATTTCTTTTCTCACTATGAATAAAACATCGACATTTTGACTTAGTTTTAGTTTTAGTTGTGGTGATAACATGTGTTCCGATGAACATTTTTCATGCGCAAGAATGATGCGCACGAATGACATAATTGATTTTCTGAAAAGCGGTTTATGTTTACAAAATATTGCGATCCGGTCTTTTGAATGACGTCACTGTCGCTCGCTGAACACATTACCGGTATAAAATAAATAACACCCAGAAACATCTGCAGTAGAAAAACTCTTATAATCATCCTCAGGTCGTTTTGAGGAAATGTTTAAAATAAAACATAACATTAAAAATGCAATTAAGGTTGAACAGTATTTTTTAGGAAATGCAATACTATGCACAATGTTAAGAGAGTTAGGTCATGAACAAGAAATGTCTTTAAAAAAAAAAAACAATCGACGTTGAAATTAATATTGAGATGTCATTTCTTGCCCTTAATTGTAATTGTTTGCCCTAAATTATCATTTTTTGCCCTAAATATAATATAAGAGAACAAAGCTGAATTGTTACGTGATTTCTCGGACCCCAGATTTTTGTGTCCCTACAAAGGAGACTTCTCGAACACCAAATTTTGCGGACCCCACTAAGGAAACTTCGGACACCATAAGAAAACGTATCAAAATTAAATTGAGATAAACTCAATCATTATTAATATCTGTTCCGTGAATAAACCGATCATATACCGCCCCAAGTTTTCATCAGTAATACATGAATAACCTAAATACTAGTAATTTACGTAAACATAATTGATACCTGAATGTGTCAGGCAAATTGAACAAATTAACATTGTCCGAACAAAATAGCGGGAACGAATGAAAATTATTATAAATATCAGACAATAGTACGTAGTTATGTTGAATAATATACTTTATTATACCTCACTTCGTTATCACATTGTAAAATCCTATTTACATATCCCTGCATAATTTAAATATGTCATGGCGCTGGAAAGTTATATACACCGAGCGGAGCAGAATTTTTAATATACCCCGCGCGCGACTAAAATATACCCCCCGCGCGTAAACTTAAAAATAGTAATTCGGGTTTTCCGAGAAATCTTTATTAGCTAATGATCGGTAGGCGCTTATTAAAATGTATTTTAAAAGATAAATGCCGATGAGCGCTTGATTTTCCAACAAATTTTGATTTTTCAAACTTTAGTTTACAATGTACGACTAGTTTGTTCTTTGAATTACAGTTTTTTTGTTCCGTATAATAAAATAAATATCATAGGCAGTTGAGGGGTATAGTAAATATTGCCTCCCTCGAAGAGTAATGTCAACTTCGGCCTTCAGCCTCGGTTGGCATCACTCTCTTCGGGTGGGGGGGGGGGGGCAATATTTACTATACCCCTCAACTACCTATGATATTTATATAATATGTATCATTAGTATTGCACATAGTGTATTCATGCCACGCAAATGAATTTTAAGTAACATGAATAACATTTCGACGTATTTACCAGACTTCTTTCACTACATTTTACTTATATAACGATGTTTAACATTTGTATAGATTGAATAACATCTACTGTAGAAGTTGATAGACAGGTGGAATACATTATTCTTAATAAACCGCAGCCACAATTCAAATATAAATTAACATGCACAGTACGTTTATAAATATAAATGCCAATATATTTAAATTCTAGGGTTTAGGATTCTCCGGACGCTAATTGATGCGTGTGTATTAACATAGCTTTACCGCGAGCTATTTTCAGAATGATTCACTCTCCTGTTGGAGTGTGTTATTCACGGGGACCCAAGTCGGTAGACAATGATAAAATAATTGGAATTATTATATACCAATTTATATCACCTAATCATAAGTCGCCATTAGTGCCACGTAACCGTTAAATATTTAACCGTATTGGACGAGCGTGCGTACAATATTTTCCGTATTGGACGTTCCGAGTATAAGCATTAGATTCTGTGCGAGTACTCCAAAACTCAACGAATGTGCACATTTTAGTTTTACCTCATTGATGACTCCGATCACTTCTTCGAAAGCGTCTTTTTAAAATCCATATATCCAGGTAGATTTTTATTTTGTGAACAGTGCTATGCAGAAACGCCATTTGTTTTCTATTTCGCCGTGTCTGGTCAGCACGTATGCTATGCGTAAACGTTAACTTGTCCCCAAACTAATATCCGATTATGAATGTCACCTTCCAAAATTGTTTATAAATTTTATTTAACTATTTGTTACGTTACCCGCACAGAAATAATGCCGGTAACACGACACACAACAATCCTAGAGTTCAGCGACATCTGGTGTCTGTCGTCAATGGCTTTTTTTTGTTTTAAACTTTACATATAACATCACTCATATAGATCTATATTGCGGTATTCTGGTTTTGAATATCCATGAAAAAACACGTTCAATCGATTGTAAAATATGCTGTTTGACAACCTGCATTAGTGTTTAATAATAATTTAAACAAACGCGCTGCAGACACTTCCTACTGAACACAACTTGTTTTAAACATGACATGTCTAAATATAGTTTCTACACACTCAGTGTTTACAGTTAGTACAAGGCCATGGTCGCTTTCTGTAAAATATATTCTAAAGGAAGACTATTTAATCAGTTAAAATTAATTAATTAATTAATGAGATGTTAGCGCAGGTTACAGAATAAAGATAAACATATATGTTTGCAAATTTATTTATCAGGTTGAGCGACGTCATATATTATTATTATCAGAGCACGCGCACTGTTCGTGGACTGTGTGTTTTGATGTAAATATTACGCACATAATACAAACATATAAATAGGTATACAATAAAAAGATTATTTAACAGCGTCCTGTACAATACTGTGATGTATTTGAACTCGTACACAGCTGAAAAACTCACATTGGACTTGCCTATCGGCTCGTTTAATATGGTATGTCAGCTGTGTACTCGTCCAAATATATCACGTATTGTACAGAACTCTGTTAAATAACCAAATAATATAAGCTACGTCATTTTTGCTAATATTTATTTGCTTATTTATCTAAAAAATAACACAAATGTACCACTTTATATTTTGTGCTTGTCACAATAAACCTTAACACTTTTGACAGATAGATGTGACGGGAGCTCAACAGGCAACATTTTACTTTGTGACCGACTGTCGTCCCCGTCAATTGTAGCATTGTAAATGCTTTTAATAGAGCGTGCCGATTATGAGAGGTAAACAAAATAGTTATTTAATTATTAGAACGAATATAACATTCTGATCATGACATGCAATGAGTAAAATTGTTCACTTCTAGAATGTATGTCGAAGATATGTGTATAACTTAATTTTAACCGCTTACTCAAACAAGCATGTAAAATTTAATCACCAAAACTATGCAATAGCCATTGGTATACATTACACCATTGTTGTAAGTTTGTATTCCCTGAAATAAGACAATTTGCCCAATTATAGTAGCATTCAATATTCCCGCTGCATAATTATCGCAAGAAATCTAAGTCAAAAGTGATCTTAGACAGCTACGCCGAAAAAGTAGTTTGACGAACAGCTAAAACTGTTGTCCGTTGATAAAGAAGATGGTATCTGCCCAGATTGCTAATAAGCCAGGTGCAGCAGTTCCAAAAGCATACCTCACACATCAGGGAAAACGTTATGATTTGCCAAAGACATGCAATAATATGAATATTATTTGGGTTAAATGCATGCTAATTATTGAATGCATTTCGTCAAAAAATGGCGTCAATTTAGTTACCTGTCGTAATTTTCGGACTGCATCCTGTGCATTGCAATCACGAGCCAGATATGTAGGATCACTGAGGAGACCAATTAATGTGTTGAATGCGTCCTGAAGGTTGTTGGTTGTCATTCTACAGTCGGAGTTGTGGCGAACAGCTCTACCAATTTCGCGTGACTGACAACCAAAAACATATATTAATACAATATGCGTTTGATTATGTGCACATGAAACAAGGAGACCATACCATGTTGTACGCGATGTCTACAATGGCAAAAAAGAGATTTTTCTTGCAATGAAAGGATAACACAAATTATTTTGATTACCATACTAGATTATTTATTTTCTAAGAGTCTGTAACAAAGTTTCTGCATTAGTTTACCTTTGTCAATGGACACTGAGGGTTGTTCTGCGCAATGGTGAAGGACATTTTGCTGTCGAAGTGTTTACAGTTCAGCATAACATTGATGATTCCATTAAAATCTGTTTCATGTGCAGAACTGACGTCATTATACCCGTCTGGAGACAAAAAGCATTTAGCTATCTGCCAATGATTGCTTTCCCACTGTTCAGCGGATGAATTCTTCCAGGATGGCTGACCATAACGATGTTCTTTAATGATTTCATCACGTACTGCGTCACATATCTTCATGCTGCATGGTCGATGCTGCTTAGTAGGAGTATCATGCATAGATTTGCATACACTGTTACCTCTTTTCTTACATATGTTTTGCGTTGGGCATTTCAACAAGTTGGCTGTACAACAACTGGTGCAAGCTGTTGTTGTAGGAATATTTAGCCTGGACCGCACTGCTTGGAAAATTCGAGTCTGAACGTCCTGGAGCTCTTTGTCAACGAACTGATCTAAAGCATATTTTGCTATGTTAAGTCCAAGATTTGCCTTCAGCCAGTTTGTTCTTTCTTGCTCCGAGAATACATCTGCCAGACTCGCCATCATCGTGAATTGGTCAGCACTTTCCCCGTAAATACGGGGTGCATATAATATATTCACGCGTAACCTATAAAGATACAATTCACATTACGTTTAACCTCATTGGATTTATGTAAAGCGATGTCAATTAATGATGATCAACAGGCTCACCAAAACAACCTACAATAATTTTAATGACTGGTTGGGAAAACTTAAATTCTATTCAAGATCTGTGTTATCTGATGTACTTCAGCATTTGAAGAAAGTTGTACAAAGCAACAGTTTATTTTGAACTAACTACAAATTACCATGGAGCAATGTTTACACATTTAAGTTGTTAAATGGATAATAATTTAAAATGGTTACTCAAATCGTATTCAGTGTATGAGTTCAAGTTGGAAATGACAATCCTAGCGTTGAAACTATTGTATTTTATTATGCATTTCTAATACACGTAACGGCCGAGTTTTGTGCGTAAAATAAAACACTAAGATGTACTTGGTAAGAAATTTTTCAAATGTTCAAGCAGTGTTTATTATTATTCACAACTTGAGCTTTATGCTCTCGAAATTATTAGATCATGTTTAAGTGATCGCTATTTATAGATCGGGCTCAGTGATCACGAGTGACAGTTACTCAAGTGCAACAAATTTATTTTCAACAATTATTGAAAGGAAGATTGTTGCCTTGCTGTGAATATGTAAAGAAATAAAATACTACGCCCTGTTAAAAAGATTGTTTGATAAATAAAAACTAGATTACATCATGGACTATGTTCTTCTCGTTGGAGTGCACGCGAAATAATATATTCCGGCTTCCCAAAATAATGTGCTGTCTTTAAATAACAGTGATGTTAACTATGGAATGACCAACTTATCAAAATTCCATTTTATTCAGGAGTTTGCACTTATTCTTTCATAAAATGACATAAAAATGGATTAAAAATCTTATGTGAATGCTGGATAAAGATCGTGTTTCTCAGCCTCGCATGGTGAACTAGATCGTTATCCAACACTCTCATACAAATCTTTATATTTCATGCATGGAGGCGTGAATCATATGACACATATAAGTACGTTCATTGGTTCTGAAGTCAATGCCGTGTGCTAGATGCAAGTGCACGCGATTTGACGAGATTCCAAATCCAAATCAGGTGACTTTTCACGAGACAAATCAATAGGTATATATATTTAGATCAGTTGTCAATGTGTGCTGCTATTTGCAGGGTCGCGCGACCCACTGGTATGCAAAATACAGCTCTATGACTTTACAGCTCTATGACTTTACAGTTGTATGACTTTACTAGGATGTAATTGATATTTTCCAGGGCTGACCGAGTTGAATAAGAATATATATTCATGAAATAATTAATGCTGGTTAAATGCTGGAATGTGCGTATTATAAACTACTAAAAAAATCATTTGAACATGATCATGTTTTAACTCTAAGGTCAGTAAAATTTGTTACAAATATATAACTTCAATTACAAACTGAATTCACACAACAATCAGACGAGTTAAAATATAAATTATTTGCATGTAATAAAATATTTCTAAGAAATATATCGCAATTTTTACGAACCTGGAAATGTCGTTTCTCGAGCCAATAACATTCATTGGAACATATACATAACTGTTTAAAATTGTTGAAGTTGAATTTACTGCAAACTAGAATCGTCACATGAGTGACGGATATACCGCCACATTATGGCCTTGTCACAAAACTGTAACATCCATTCGAAAGAAATGGACAGAGAGAATGCTTTAATTTGTGAATGGTCAACAGTGTATTTGGACATATTTATTTTCAATAGGAGCCATAACATTGTCAACATTTAGTGGTTTGTAACCAAAGTTAAACTTGATCTGTATTTTATGATGTTACACCCATGTACCAAAAATAATTAAAATATGCGATGCCATTCATGAGTTATTGTCCATGTTTTTTCGGGAATATATGTCAAAAAGGGGGCCATAACTATGTCAAAATTTAGTGGTCTGTAACTAAAGTCGAACTTGACCTGTATTTTACGATGCTATACATGTGTATTATTAATTATTTAAATATGTCAAGCAATTGTTGAGTTATCGTCAGTAAACCATGTGTTTAGTGAATTTAAGTCAAATAAAGGACCATAACTGTATCAAAATTCAGTGGTTTGTCACCAACGTGAAACTTAACCCGCATTTTATGATGCTACACATGCATACCAATGTTTTTAGGGAATTTTAAGTCAAAAAGGGGCCATAACTCTGTCTCATTTTTTATGGTTTGTAATCAATATCGAACTTGACCTGTATTCTATGACGTAACATATGTGTACCAAAAATTATTTGAATATGTCGAGCCTTTCTTTAGTTATCATCCGGAAACCAAAAACCAACAGACCAACAGACCAACGGACAGGCAGACCAACAAGCTCACTCCTATATACCCCTCCCCCCCCCCCTCTAAACTTCGTTTATTTGACATAGTTCAACAATAAATAATGTTTTCCAATGTTATTTCATAAACAATACTGTTTACAAAAGAAACATGTCATCGTAAAGAAAATCATTGAAACCAAACTATAAGCAGCGAATAACTATACAAGCAAAACAACAAAGAACGAATACATGTTACTCCACAACTTTCGTCTGCCTATTGTAGTAATCAATGTAAAGAGAATACTAGTAGTAGTAATATTAAGAGTCATTGGTGGGTTAGGTATTTTTATTACTAACGGCATTCCCGATGTATTATGTTCAATTTGTGCCGATTATGTCGCCATTTGTTCTGAAACAGCATCCAAACTGAAGCAAGAAATTATTATTATTGAGAGATTATGTAATAATAGAGGAATGTAAATTGTCTTATTATAATACAGCGCCACCAGCCGGTTGTTTATATTAGCAATCTGCTTCAATACGTACTTTCGTTTTGGTTTTGGAGCCTTATGTTCCGAGTCGCGGTAAGTTGCTACGTTCGATTTCAAACACTACATTACAGATTGTTTGTCTTAACGATGAAAATAAAGTAATAGTTTGCGGTCGTCTGGAAATTTGACAGGTCACGTGACTCCGGTTGTTAAAAAAAATAAAAACTACGGAAGCGCACCTGTGCTACAATTTCAATAAAAACACACCATTATTGTAGGGTTAAACATAAAAAGTTGCATTTTCCATTTTTTGCAATTGAAATAAGAGGGCTTTTTTCTTGTTTTTAGGAACCACAACCTAAAAAGTGACGTCTTCGGTATGATAGGGCAAACTGACGGAGGGCTTCTGAGGCAACAATTGGAGGTATTTCTGCTTATCGAGCATCAAAAATGCACTCTGTACAAACCCTGAGAGAAAGAATAAAAGGTCGTGTTGAAACTGATGCCAAAGTGGGTCATGAGACAATTTTACTCCTGAAGAAGAGGAAAGATTATATGACCAAGTAAAATACATGGCAGAAATTGGATATGGGTACATCTAATATCCATTAAGTATATGGGCAAATACGTTGCAGAGTCTTTGGGCAAAAACATGAAATGAAATGTTTGAGTGACAAATGCATTTACCAGACCTGTAATCAGTAAAACTACAAATACTAGCTATTGCAAAGGCCAAAACATCAAGACAAACCCTGGATAAATAGTATGGTGAACAACTTCAAGTACGAACAAACAACTAAATCATTGCCAAACCTCAAACAAATTTTCAACATCGATGAATCAGAAGTCAACAGTGAGCATACCCCTTCAAAGATCGTCTGCAAAAAAGACACTGTTCCTCAAAATGTAACTTCAGCGCAATCATCAAACAAAGTGACCCAATTTAAAACCTGAGGATGCCAACAGTGATAAAGATAGTGAGATTGGCACTAAAACATTTTCTTGTGTGATAGGTTTGAGCCAGAAAACCTTAACAAGTTCACATATATAGCATTAGTGACAAATGCCATCATTGGAAACATTTAAACTTATGCTCAAATGTCAAAGGTATCAGTCGAGACAATTAATTTTAGTACCCCCACTGTGGATCTCCAAAACAGTCATTAAAATTGCAAATACATAACTTTAAATATCCTTGATTAGTTTAAATTGAACATTATTTTAATTTCGTGCAAATACATAACTTTAATTATCCTTGATTAGTTTAAATTGAACATTATTTTAATTTCGTGCAAATACATAACTTTAATTATCATTGATTAGTTTAAATTGAACATTATTTTAATTTCGTATTGAAATTTCATTTTAAGAGGTAAACATTGACAAAAATAGTGCGTGATTTTATGACTGATATTGCCCACTATAGTTTAAAAATATTATGTTGTAAAAAACGATACATTGGAGTGACCTATATATTTTCAACCTTTTGACAGGTCGTAAATTTGTTCCATATACGTTCATAATATTGACAGTCATATGAAATAAATGTAATGATAATGTGATATGCTGTATTTAATGAATTGAATCCGAAATAAAGATACAATGTTTGTTTTATTTATAAATATTTTCTGATTTTATACAAGTAGCGCGAAACACTGAGGTCCCATGATAGTATTAGTTGTTGGTAATGTTGTTGTCGTCATTTTTATTTGATTTAACACTACCATTTTTAAATACGATTAAAAGAAATCTTCGTACTGCACGTAGGTTAAATCTCCAATCGAAGAGTATTCAGATATCCATCATGGTTATTAACAGATGCAAACATGTACTTCTATTTGTATAAACGTTATTTCTTTAAGTTTGTGAAAGCTGTGAATATAATCAATAATTGTGTTCTCTCAACACTTGACACCAATTAATCGCATCTTATCTATTAACGAATCGATCGGACCGAAGCGTAAATTTGAGCCTAACCAACCATTAAATGTGTAAAAACTGCGAACAGGACCGTGAAAACACGTCGAGCCATCCGAACATTCAACCCTCGTGAATTCGAGCCAAACGAATTTTAGCAATAAAATATCAGTCCCTCGAAGAGACTATGAGCCAACGAGAACTTTGCGTCAAGCGAGTTCGAGGCATCGGAACACGACTGTTTTATAATGCTCAAAGCGGAACTGTCTGTTCAATTTTCAGAGAGATGGAGCTATCAAATGTCCAATGTCTTGTAAATTGCCAAATAAATCAACTCGACGATATAGGAGTGAATTTGATTAATGTTAACCACCGGCATAAATGAGCACATTCATTAAAAATACTGACATATCCAACTTTCAATGCAATCCCACTGTCGTTATCGATCAAAATCGATGATAAGATTTAACATTGAATTTAATAGGAAAATTAAGAACTGGGTACTTCAAACAATCATAGTTTTGTTAATAATTTAAATATCAAAATTGCACACGTTGCATTTGAATATATAATATCTTCTTTAAACAATGGTATTTTTCGTTTTGAAAACTTAACGTTTGAACCGTCTTTTTAAGTTTTTAAAGTATATGTGTCATTTTGTTCTTATTTCAATGTTAGGGAATTTGGTAAAATCTGCTTAAACCAGGTTAGGAAATTGTTGCAAAAACAGTATTTTTATACTTAAATTCAAATTTCTCAGGTGGAATAAGTTAGGGGAATCATTTTCATGTCGATACAAACAATATATTTTTGTTAATGAAAATTTGCATTTAGACCGTCCTTTGTTAACTTTAGTATCACTTGTAATTGATTCTCGAAGTTATTTTCACCCAATTCACGAAATTTATCTCGGCCTTCGGCTTTTACCGGTTTTGTATCAGCAATCAATTACGGACTGCAATAAAACAGACATTATGCTTTATCGTATATTGGTTGTTTAGTATTGACACTTAATTGAAAGTTGATTTTCTATTCAGATATTAAGTTTAAATAAGTATACAATAAATTGACAAGAGGATGAACATTGAATATATATTTTGTTTTTATTTATTCGGCGTTGCTGTCTAAGATCACTTTTGACCCAGATTTTCTTGCGATAATTATGCAGCTGGAAAATTGAATGCCAATAGAATTGAGCAAATTTTCTAATTCTAGGGAACGCAAACTTCAAACAATGGTCTAACATATACCAATAACTGTTGCATAATTTGGAGGATTAAACAGTTACATAATTGTTTACATAAGCTGTTAAAATGAAGTTATAAACATATCTTCAACATAATCTCTAGAACTGGGGCTAATTATGAACGTAGTTTCTCATTGTATGCCATAAACAGAATGCTATATTCATTCACGTAACGAAATAGCAATTTTGTTTAGCCTACATTTATATAAGCGGATGCTCTATAAATAGCAATTGTGCAATGTTCCCATTCATAAATCTCATTCACAGTGTTGCCTTTCCATGTAGCCCATTGATTCTAGCGAGATCATCACATTCCAGAAACAGTAGTGTCATTCTAAAAATAGCGCGCGTAGCCAGCAACCGTTGTATAGCTGTCTTTATATACATGTACATGCATACAATAATAGCGTTCAGAGAATCATAAACCTTAACATTTCAATAAATTAGGAATTTATATTTTAAACTTACTGCTAATTTGAATAAAAATTGTGGTTGCGATTTATTAACGATTATTTATAATTGCATCTTTCTATCAACTTCTGCAGTAGATGTTATTTAATCTATAAAAAGATTCTACATTTTCTATAGATAAAGTGTTATGAAAGAAGATTCGGAATACGTCGAACTGTTATTTGCGTAGCATGAATACACAATTTGCAATACTAATTATACACAGGAACCCCTGATATCATATTTCCTTTTATATAATTTAAAATTGTCATAGTCTAATGAATTTGTATGATTGCGTTATAAAAAATAAAGTGTTAACATTTCAAAAATCGCTGAATGTTCCTTGACTATTGCTTTTTATTAGGGTGCACAGTATAAAATTTAAATGCTTATTTGACTTCAGATCGTTATTATATTAGATAACTAACATGAATGATATATTACCGGTACTATAAATATCTATATAGACTCGCCTGACCCAATAATTTTAAATCCTTCTCTAAATTGTGTCCTTACGTTATTAATTTGTTAAATTGGCTCGACAAATTCAGATAACAATTATGTTAACCTAAATTATTTTGGCTATTCATATATCACTGGTGGAAACATGGAGCTGTATGATTGGTTTATTCACAGCATAGATATTAATGATAATTGTATTCAACTTTAAATTAATAAATTTATCTCAAAATAACTATTGGGTCCGAGAAGTTTTCCTATAGTCCCGAAAAAAAACAGGGGTCCAATAATTCTCCTAAGATTGGTGGGGACCAAACAATCTGGGGTCTGAGAAGTCACGTAACCGATCATCTTGGCCGTCTGTTTAGGTAATTTTTAAATAACATCTCAATATTAATTTCAACGCAGATTGTCTTTTTTAAAGACATTTCTTGTTTTTGGTTATGTTCATTTATTAGTTCAGGATTTAATGTATCATAATATATTGTGTTCTATTTGTTCTATTTATCATTTTAAGGCAGAAAAAATGCACGGTTTGATTTTATTTTGAAATAAAACTACCGTTTATAGTTATGTTTAAATGGATTTTGTTTTATTTTCAACATTTTACTATGTGGCATGTTTATCCTAGCCTCTGTCATATTGTAGCCGTATACACCAATCTGGATCCATGTCGTACACAAATATACTGGGTAAACACTGGATAAACACCGTGTGTCACCCTCATTCATTAATTTGTAATTAATGTTTACTCTTAATGAGAGTTCCATGCTTGTGCTATGTGTCTTAACAAGTGAAAAAATAATAACGCATTTAAAACTTCTTAACAGTTATGTTTTTCGCGAAAAAAAAGTAGCCAATCTAAGAGTTCTTTATTTCAGCATCGGCAACACTTCTGAAGCAAATGTAAAACTTGTAATACACGTTGTTTTTTTGTTGTTTTTTTGTGTGTTTCATTTCCAATCTATAACGCCGCGCGCTAAAGGAAAGAAAGTACCGCACAACTAAGGTCACAAACCACTGAAAAAAAGTATTCTTACAGTGCTGGCTAAAAAGTGCTCATATCGAACTGTATTATTATTTGTTTCTTTAAAGCTATGATAATGACGTTGATTACATGATGATTATGATTACGATGATGATTATGATTATGATTATGATTACGATTATGATTATGATTATGATTATTATAATGATTATTATAATGATTATGACTATGATCATGATGATGATAATTATATTATTACTATTATTATTATTATTATTATTATTATTATTATTATTATTATTATTATTATTATTATTATCCTTGTATATATCCTATCATTGGAAGTACCCGCCGTATATCGTTTATTATATTTTGTCGAACGTTCAAATTATCGGAAGTTAATAATTTACTAAATATTTGTTTTTGTTATATTGCCCTTATTGTATATGCTGTATACTTGGGTGAAATAAATGTCGTGTTCTGTTCTGTTCTGTTCTATTGACATTATGTAAACATAAGGTGATAATAAGGCGATAATTAGGAAATAAACAGGATAAATATTACAAACATATTTATGATACTTAAATCCAAAATCTAAACTGGCGATTGTTACTGCTGTATTTTTGGAAATTTTTAACTGAACGTTTATTTCGGTATATTGTTACTTTAATATTTGTTGTTGTTGTTGTTGTTGTTTAAAAAATATTGAGAATAAATAGTATTTTGCACTGATTTATTTGTCATATGGGACAAACTTCCTCAGCTGCCAAAATAACTTTAGCTTGACTCTTCAGATATTTATCTGACCCCCCACCCCATCTATTACTATCTGGGCAGTCAGAGTGTATACGTCGCATTATGATCATTTTCTTAAAAACGCAATACTACATTAAATTTTAATTTGTTTGCTAATTACACTTAAGGTGAGCGTAGTTTAAACGCGTTTATTATATTTTTACTGAAATCAGTATGTATGCTAACATATTTATGCATGCAATAAGAGGGAAAGAAAAAACGTATATCTTTATATAAATGTAGCTTATTCAGAATTGATACGGGATCATTGCAGAAAATAGAAATTTACACCACTGAAAAACAAAACTGTTATGGTCCTATGTTTAAATAAAATTGTTTCAGTTAATTGCTAAAACATTTCTTCAATATGCGTCAGAATGCACTTCCCGACCTTGTAAAGTGTAGCATTCAATTAATCATTTTTGATGATAAGGCTATAAAATTTATCGCTTCAAGCAAATGCCCGGTGATCATCGGACAATCACCGAAAATATGGATCGACACTCGCTCGACCATATAAGCACTTCACTGGGCAGACTCTTCGCTGATTAGCGCGATGAGGCACGATTATGGTACATAAAGTGGGATATGGTTATATATCACCAATGTGAGCCCATTTGTTCCATTCACAAGACGCGGTTTCCTTATAAACAATAAAGGAAAATCAACTATAAATTTTTGTGCAATAATTTATGGGCGGCTTTGAAAATAGCTTCGGAAATTCACATAAATTGTTCGGTAAAATGCACGTGCTTGAACGCGCGGTAGCAAAATCGTGACAAATAAAATCATGTCCGCATCATGTAGCGCAATAAAACCGCATCATTTATTAAATATAGTATCAAACGTTGCCGTTTAGTTAATATGCGTTTAGTTTGCGATTGTTGACATTTTATTTTCGCAGTATTATCAATAAAGATGACGTCAGAATGATTTCATATAATATATCGCGATGTACTTTACGTGAATGTTTACCACGTGAAATTTAAACTCGGTGTTTTGGAGTTGAATCGGATGTTCTATTCGGCAGTGACATCCCCTTAGATTTTGTAATTCAATATGTTTTTATTAATTTGTCTTGATTGGTAAATTTTTACCCGTTTACTCACTCACTCATTTGCTTCGAACCATGTCACCAATCAAAAAGAAGTACGTATGCGTATATAATATATCAAAATACGTCAAATTCAAATGTAAATGTAAAACCCACAAACACACACTCTGACTTTATATTGTTATCAATTTCGTTCGGTCGTTTGGACTTTCAAATACAAGTTTCAATCACAAACGGTCAAAGGCGGAAGTGCGCATTTTGAGGTTTAGATCTAACGGTTGTCAATAGCGGTTGCTAAGGACAGGTACGTGCGTTTTGGATCATTGCAAACTACTAAAACTCCGTACAATTAGGGAGCTGAGCACTGCTATAGAATTATACTACTAATTATTTACTGTTTTCTTAAATTGTAGTTTCAAACAAGCATAATAAAATATTTAAGTATCAGGAGATCGAATGTTTATATTGTTGACGTTTGTATTCCTAGTAGTTAACACGCTAGTAGAAGCCTATCATGCATTTTTCCACGAATGTGATAATAAGGATTACATTGAGATATCTACCGATGTAACTATAATTGCAAAAAACTCAGAGAAATGAAATCACGTACAATTCCGACAATTAACTGTTAATTATACATACATTATATAACACTACTACATTTCGTGAAAACGATGATTGGATATTAAAACAAACCTTGTTTTGATGTATAGTATCCGTTGAAATTTTAAACTTTTATCTTCACAATTCTGATTTAATAAAACTGAACATTCTCCGGCTTAATTCAAGTCAACTTTGGGCTGTTTACTTCCGTTTCTATTGAAATACGGGACTTGAATGCTTGCCAAATGTACGTGAAGCGACATATAGCGGTATAATTGGCATTGCAAGATTCAACATGAATAAGGTTATTTTGTAATGTACACTGAACCGTAATCTGAATTACCATGTGAAGAAATTATGTAGCACCTTGAAAGTATCCTGAGCATGCATTATAGTTTAGACAGTTTGATAACCGAAACAGAAGACTATTAAAACGACCAACACAAATCAAGAACTTTCATTTAAAATAAGTTATGGAAATTTGTTTTCATGATAAAATTTACGACGCCGCGTTAGTTGATATAGCTGCAACGATTATTTATAATTGATGTTTTATTATTATTAGAAAAACTAGTAGATGTAGCTACAATCCTTATTTTAGAGTTAACATTACGGGAATCTGCTAACGCGAACAACGCTCGTTATTACATTTTCTGATGCCAATGAAACGGTCCAGTCTTGGACTGCCCTTATTATCAAATGACTTCTCCCAGTGAACCATAACGCCTAGTCATACTAAAAGTGACGTGAACATTAGAATAAAATTAATATAAATCTGATTATATTTGAAACAAGGTATACTTATATACTAATCGTTTGACATTGTACAAGACAATATTTGGCAAAATTTGGAACACAAAATAATTGTACATGGTATCCTGTCTAAGCATCCTACTCTGAGATGTATGTCTGCACGTTATCAATCAATGTGTTCTTCATTTCGTTTTTTGCTAATGTTTTTCTAAAAAAACATAATCTTTGAAAATAGTGTAAACGAGATTATCGTTCGTGCATTTCAACCCCGTTCTCAATCGCATTTCATTTGGAATTCCTAAATACTTGGATTTAAGCAGCTATGTTTCTAATGAAATGAACACAGAAAATTTACTTTATAATGTTGATGTATCAGTAATTATGTTGTACCCTGTAAATAATACGTGATTCTTATCCTCCCATATACGTTTTGAAATATGAACCGTAAACGATCCGTTACTAAGCGACTGTCAGACGAACGATGTTTTCGAATTATTATAATTACGCAAATTTAAAGATTTGATAACAACGGTCCCATAATATGTCGCCATAACTCTGCTTACTGTTAAACTCTTACGTCTCGCGATATTCGACATATAAACACTAAGTGTACTAATCAGTTTCTAAAAGAACGAAAGCCCTAGTTCGTCACGACCGTCAGCGATAGTAAGAAAGTGCTTTCTATTAAAGCTAGGCTGTGGTTGCATGTTTCCCTTGTTATACGGTCGTTTTAATGATTTATATATTATTCGTAATAACAATCGAGTAAACGCTAATCTAATGTACTTATGAAATAACTACCCGCAAATTAAACAAGAAATGTCTTTAAAAAGACAATAGGCGTTGAAATTAATATTGAGATGTCATTTTTTGCCCTAAATATAATACAAGAGGATATATAATACGCTATTTCTCGGACCCCATAATTTTCGGTCCCTACTAAGTGTCAAGTTCCCTGTGTGTAAATATTTCTTCCTGTAGCCAGTCTAACTTTTTTTTTATTTTTGTATGGAATATTTCACTAAATGTTAACCCCTAAATTGCCTGGTGAACTGTGCATGGTCTGGGAACTACAATGGGTGTTGACAGTGCACCGCGAGCTGGTTGATAGTGGCGTTCAGGGCAGAGTGCTGTTGTTGCTTGGTAAAGCAGGACGTATATCGAAAACCCGAAGCGGGTCGCAGGTTATGTTAAATCCAAAGTGGATTATTATAACTGCTTTACGGTTGTGTAGTCCCAAGTTGACATTTGTGAAGGAAGTGTGATGGTGTAGTGTATCTGTGTAGGATTAAAACGGAAAAGAGTATTGGGGTAAGTATAAATCAACACTATTTTTCAATACATTAGTACTTATTTTTACTACGTATCAGCATACATGGTAACATGAGCATTTGATAACTGGCATTTATGTTTTGTCATTTATAATGTGCATGGTTAATTACCGTTAATACATTTATTGCTATAACTTGTTACGATATTGACAGTGATACATTTCATTATTCTCAGACACCGAAATAATGTTTTATATAGATGGTGAGCATCCATTGAATGGGTCTGAGGTCGAAGGCTATAGATCGTAGCTCATAAGTCTGAGGTCGAAGGTTCAAGATCGAAGTTCGAAAGTCAAAGGTCGTTACTGGTATGTTGTATGGGCAGGAGAACATATCGTTGGAAAATATAAACTCAAGGAAAGTGACTAATATAGGAAATCTAAATGCTTATAGAAAAACAATGTGACTTCAATGGTGTATACATATCTTCAAATAATATACCAAGAGATTCAATTAAGAGAATAAATAAAGTGTGAAATAGCAAAACCCCGGCCGGACTAACAGTGTGACATTTTATGAAGTGTTATATCCAGGTTTTATATTTAAAGCATGCATGTGGTTTAATTATATGTAATGCATGTACTTTGTGTAATCCTTGCTGATATATCTTAGATTTTTAGTAAACATCTTTAACATTTATATTTGTGTTATTACTACAACATTTTCAGAGACGGGGACTCGAATCGAAATTGTCACTTCGTGACACTAAGGAGACTTCTCGGACCCCGTATTTTTCGGTCCCTACTAAGAAGACTTCTCGGACACTAATTTGTTAGGACACCATAATAAAAGGTATCGGCCCTAAAGTTAATTTGAGATAAACTCTATCAGTATTAATATATATACCGTGTATAAACCGATCATATACCGCCCCATGTTTTCACCAGTGATACATGAATAACCTATATACTAGCATTTTACGTAAACATAATTGATACATGATTTTGTCAGGCAAATTTTACAAATTAACACTGTCAGAAAATAATAGCGAAAACGAATGAACCTTATTATATATATCAGGCAAATGTACACAGTTATATTAAATAATGTACTGCATGTATCATTTGTATTGCACACAAGTGCAATTATAAATAATTCTTAATAAAACAATTCAAATATAAATTAACATGCATAGTAAGTTTATAAATCCGCGCGCTATTTTTAGAATGATTCACTCTCCTGTTGGAGTGTATTGTACTCGCTAGCATTATGTCACGGGCACGACAGTCAGTCACAACGTACATAATGATAAAATAATAGGAAATATAAGCTCCATCAAGTTTGCTAATACTTTTTGCTTATTTATCAAAAACAACACCAGATATTTACCACTTAATATTTTGTGCTGGTCACAAGAAACTTTAACACTATTGACAGGCAGACGTGACGCGAGCTCAACCGCACTCCTCGCAGCGGATACTTCCCCATTGGAACTCTTCAGTAATACCACTTCCACTACGAATTAAAAACTTACAGTCTGGAAGTTTTCAGCGGAGACGATAGTGGGAGATTGAAAATGTATTTTGTACAAAATTTTATTTTTACCATTATTTGTTTTATAACAATGACACATACAGGTTGCGTTATTGGTCAAGGTATATATATTAAGAGTTTAAAAAATAATAATAAAGAAGTAAACATAACAACGCAAGGATTTTACGTTTTTCACGTTTTTATCATGTGCTTATCCACGATTTTATTTCGCGCAAAGTTTTTGCCTATGGTCACATGGAACTTGGTGCCGGCAGGGCTTTAAACCAGCTATGCTGGGACACAGTTAAATCTCTGCGCGGAGGTTGTAGCTCAAAGGGCAATTGTACGTGGTGACCGACTGTCGTGCCCGTGAACTGGAGCAATGAAATTGCTATATATAGAGCGCACCGATTATGAACATTCCCATCATGACATACATTGAGTAAAATTGTTCCATAATTATAATATGTTGTAGAGTGTATGTCGAAGATATGTTTATAACTGAATTTTAACCGCTTATGTAAACAATTATGTACATTTTAATTCTCAAAAGAATGCAACAGTTCTTTGTATACATTAAACCATTGTTGTAAGTTTGCATGACCTTAAATTAGAAAATTTGCCCAATTCTATCGGCATTCAATGTTCCCGCTGCATAATTATCGCAAGAAATCTAGGTCAAAAATAATCTTAGACAGCTACACCAAAAAACGCCAGTTAAAAAGAGCGAACTGATCGTTCGCTTTAAAAGTGATATTCAAGATTACAATCGGTATAATCATGTATTATGCGTTGACATTGTGGTATAGCGCGTTTGCTTACTGAATAGATGTGTAAATTCTTAAAAGCTATTTGGTTAAACCACATAATTGAGCACAATTCGAAATACTCCGATTTAAGACCGATACCTGTCTGTGTTCATTATCATTTGCTATCAAAAATACCGTCAAAAACTTGAAGTCCATTACATCTGTGGCTAACTGACAAACAGATACATAAAAAAAGACAGATATAAGTAATACATTTGATTATTTTGATTTATATAGTCAATCATGATAGTTCACATCACACCTTTTTTTTATTTTAAAAGTATTCTACACCGTTTCGTATTTTGTCATGATTTTCGAAGGTAGTGTATGATAAATAGTCTGTTTATATTTTTAAATATGTTTGTTTACATAATACCTGTGTCCACTATTTTCATGGAAAACATTGTCAAGCGTATTCTATTGATTTTAAAATGCTGTAGACCTTTTTTCTATAGATTAATATTCCCAATCACCAGTCGATTTTCAGCATATTATGTCAATCATTAAATTTAGAAAAGCTGCAAATCGCTAAGTTTGTTACGAACGTTTCTTAGTCAACTATCTTGGCTATTTTACCAACGTTGTAATTCATATGTTTGCTTTTACGTATTAAGTTAGACGATTAATATATTGATGCATTGCACACATATATATGTATATATATTGCATTTTGACATAGCTTCAACATATAAGACGGTATACTGTGGACATGTTAGGGCCGTCTGAGATCGTACCTTAATTCAATGAAACAAATATAACGTGCATTCAAGTTTATATAACATAATTGTGCAATTGCCAGCTTACTACAGGCTATTAATTGACGTTCAAAATAGTCAATAGTAATTGAAATATGTGACAAACATTATATAAAAAGTGGGCAGGCATACACAATATTTTACGTTTGCAACTTTAACCCTCAGGCCGTCTATACCATGGTTTGTCTCCTTTAGTAATAAAACGTGTTTAGCAATATAGGTATGCAGTTCCGAAAAAATAAACCAGGTGTTGGCAACACAATAATATTTCCATAAAATAGTAAAATGAAATGCATGACTTGGTTAGGCAGAGGTTGTATTCAATAAAATTATTAACAACTAGTTTAGCATCATGTTGATATGTGCTATTTGTCTTTGTGTTGATATGTGCTATTTGTCTTTGTGTTGATATGTGCTATTTGTCTTTGTGTTGATATGTGCTATTTGTCTTTGTGTTGATATGTGCTATTTGTCTTTGTGTTGATATGTGCTATTTGTCTTTGTGTTGATATGTGCTATTTGTCTTTGTGTTGATATGCGCTATTTGTCTTTGTGTTGATATGTGCTATTTGTCTTTGTGTTGATATGTGCTATTTGTGTTTGTGTTGATATGTGCGTTTTGTCTTTGTGTTGATATGTGCTATTTGTCTTTGAGGCAGAACCAATGAAATGTCTAATTAAGTATTCATGAGTACAATTTGCTAAAATGTACAGACGCTCAATATTGCATAGTTGTATAGTTTTTCGTCACACATGGCAAAGGCCGTATATGATTTTAGCAAAGGCTTTGCCATATTGACTGCTATACCATTCACTTGGGAATGCCAAGGTACTGTACAAATTCACTTGGGAATGCCAAGGTACTGTACAAATTAACTTGGGAATGCCAAGGTACTGTACAAATTCACTTGGGAATGCCAAGGTACTGTACAAATTCCATTTGGTAGTTAACGTTGTGCATTTGTACCAATTTGGTACACACTACCGGTCAGACAAGCTCAAACTACGGAGTTTAATCGGGTTTCCACGTATAGAATAGCAAATATTCAAACAAACATGTTTAAATCAAAAGCTGTCTGGGGCGGAAGTGCGCATTTTTAAGTAAAGATCACATGACAGGTATAAACAAATCGTACGCTCGGTGGTTAATTCCAGTTGCCAAGGACATTGCGCGCAGTAGATCGTTGCAAAATGTAATATTTTTTAGCTAACTGACCCGTATCTGACTGTCGAGTTCATTCGGAAGCAAGAATTCGCACTCAGTATGAAAACCACAACATAAAATCAATACTCATTGAAGCTGACAACATTGCAATGAGGTTTTTAATGTATTGCATACATTGAACGAACTGAACATCAGACAATATTATATTCTTTGTTAATTAAATTTTTTTATAAAACAAACCTTGTTTGGCAACTCTGTAGCTATTCAATATTTTTGTCTTCACATTTCTCCAGTTAAAAAACGCACAAAAGCTTCTTGTTAAATCAGTATGTTTTTCAGGTGTTTACTTCCGTTTCTATCTAACAACGACTATGAATGTTTACAGGGTATGCTCGTAATTATAGAAATTTATATATCGATTTTATTTTACAAAGGGTAAGATACAAAAGCAATATCAACCTTTTGAATGTTTTACCTTTTAAAAGCTGAAATATAAGTCACCTTTTAAACAGCAACTGCGTTTAAAGCAAGTTAATATTTATTAACGTAACCGATCCCGTAAATGGTGTATAAAATCAATTGAAATTAGTTTATACAACCCATTTTGTATTGACAAATGCTAGCAGGCCTTTACAACGAACACCGCATACGGGTAGTGTAGTGATACATTGACAGGCCACGGCCGCGAGGCACGAACATGATCTGCGAATTCATCAACCGATTCTTACCAGAAGTGATAGAAAATGGTGGTGTATTACGTAGCGCGGCTAAAGACGTCAGGTTTATTACATGTCTGAGAGTTGTTCATGAGTTCTTATTACTAAATTATCCATTCCTATAACTATTAAGTTAAACGGTAGTGCAGAATTGACATGCCCAACGTTTAACTTCATACGAAATGAGGGCATTCCGATTATTTTGTTATGATGACCGCTGTCGAAGAATGTTCGTGAAGTTTTCATTGCAATCGATTCTGTGTTGTGGATGGTCGGTTCGTGAAATCATCCAAATCCTGTGAAATTCCCATTGCGTGCTTAAATATGGACGAGCAATACCAGGCTATTGGTATCATGCAAACAAGAAGGTTTGCAACTGACGTAAATCGACCGTTTAATTGCCCAAGGGCGACAATTGATCATCTACTCACACGTTACTGCTATGTGATTTTTATATTTTCACGATGTTATGTTTTTGTTTCGTGTTTTACCATAAATATGGAATAGATTCAGAACATGTTGGAATTCTATTGAAAGCTGATTAAAGTTACACTGACTTAATTTTTGTTAAAATATTAAATATGGGTATCGAAAAACAATAACACATATACATATATACTGACACAGGCGGTAAAAATGCAAGTGAGAACCGTTATAATACATGCACGAGTGGATACAGGTAAATCAGACGATTTATTATATAACAGACGAATGCAGCGTGTTTATAATCAGAAAATCACAATTTCCCATTTTTTCAGTAAATGGATTATTCCCTCATTATCAACCAAATTTAAACCGACTGTAAGTGGATACTTTCTTGTTGGTTGAGTATATTCACTCAGTTTTGGGACAAAATATACAACATCGTCACACACAATGTCGATCTAACATAACTTGTGTATACATCATTAGTAGTTTTATAGGAACGTATGGGTTTTGTTTTTCAGAACATATTACCCTCCTTCGGTGGGGCAGTTTTACCACGAATGCATTGGTCACATTTTCGGATCCAATTTGTAATATCAGAATCCATCCCAGGCCAATAAAATCGTTCTTTGAACAATGATATTGTCCGATCTCAACCCTGGTGACCTATATCATCATGTAAGGTGTTAAAAATATGCATTCTAGCCGATTAGGGCAAAACAACATTATGACAGGGAGGTGCGATAAACAGCTATACACGTGGGCGACAGAGTTCTCAAAATAGCTGATGTATGGGCAGAGCATGCGTATATAGTGATCGACAAACCTGATCCGTCAGTTCCGGTGTTTCGTATCCAGCGGGAAAACGACGTAAGACGGTTCACCGGAATATTTTTTTACCGGTTCGCCATCGGCCAGTAGACGTCTTATCTTCGTCACAGTCGGAAACGCCACATCAGTGCGACCAACCGGACATCGAATCTAGTACATCGGAATCGGAACAGTCGTCGGCAACCAGTACAGACATCAGGAAGTCGTGGTCAGTCTACGTGCCACCCCAGAAGAGGAAGCCGGGAGAGCCAGGGCTATTACCGGGCAGGTAAGGACGCACTACACGGCTCCCAGCATGGATAAGAACAGGCGTCTACTTAGTGTGAATGTCTATTAACGCACCGTGACTGACAATTTACGATAACTGTAATGCTAGGTTCCCACTATCACGATTCGCATCACGATTGAAATCGTGGTCTTAATCGTGGATCAATCGTTGTGATCCTATCAGATCTTATCAGATCTTGAGGTCAGTCATGGCAATGGTGGTAATCGTAGAACAAATGTGAACGGTTGAAAAATGCTCTACGATTAACAGGATCAACTGCGAGCAATTGGTCATCGGGATCATTGTATCAAATTTAATCGCAACGGAGCGCAAACCGTCTTATCAAAACGTATAAACTCGCATCACGTCGTATTCAAGCCTGAAATCTCAGAGAAATACCACGATCAGCTACGAGTGGCCAATCGCGGCGTTCGTGACGGATCGCACGATAGTGGGAACCTAGCATAAAGCGTGTATATATTTTATAAATTAGGTATGTGAGATAAATATTTATAAATCTGTTATCACCATTCTTAATATTATTTTATCATGATCGGTTGCGTGCTGACTACGCCATGGTTTAAACGAAAATCATTAATTAGCACTGACTCTTGTCGCGATAATTTTGTTTTCGATTTATTCGAAACAGATGTCGAGGACGACATCTAAATCGGGGGAGGGTAATATGTTACAGGTCGTTTATAATACGATTCTGAAATAAATATTCAACAATTATGATTTGTGTTATGTTTGTTTTAAAGCCCTATATTATATTAATAATTTGGTAATTAAACACTGTGCAGCTTAAATTGTAAATGAAAGATAGTACATATAGTTAATGAAAATTAACTTTATAAATTGTAGATAGTAGTTGTAGTAACATGTTTATTTGTACATGTAATACACTGTTTATGTTGTTAATTAGTTCAATAGATTTAGAAAGCTAGATCTCACTTTATACTAACATGAATTTCACTTACTCCCTATCCCATGCACTATAATCTGATAATTGCTCAAACATATCCAATCACCTTTATCGAATGATAGAAACCTGTCATTCGATACTTCACTTTCATAGAATAAGGACATTTATAATACTTATTATTATAAATATACTTATTACAGATGCCGAACGAGTTTCATTCTGTTTTCTTTAAACGGAATATAAAATAATCACAACGACAGAACCCACAACAAACCAAACGGCAACATGGACTTGAATTCTTTGTAATAGTTCGCAAGCGAAAATGAATGATCAAACTGTCCCTATATCTGTTCTATACATTATTACTTTGACTTAAATGTTTATAGTCCAGTATATATATTTGGCTATTGAAATCACAACTGTGTGCATTTCACAAGAAGATAGGAAAGAATCATTCCACTGTTTTCTGATACATACAGCACACATGCGCTGGCAATTTGTAATTTTGAACACTTATTTGTGAGGATGCAATCTGATGGGGATTACAATGGTCTATTTTTCTCAAATTGTTTGCCAATTTGTTTTCATCAAGTATATCATTGTGTTTTATATTATTTCTTATTTATTTAATGCACATGTCTTACTATAGCTCATTTGTATCAAATAATATTATTTGTAGTGCATTAGCGAGGCAAGTTGTTCGTAGACATGGTACCTTTGAGCAAATTAGTACGGGTATATAGGCGCAGCAAAGAAACAAACATGCATGTGATCATGTTTGTTCCCACAATATAATATGGTGGCATAAACCATAACACATTCACATTATAAATCCGTAAATTGTAAAAGGTTAATGACAATGAGTCATGTAATAAACTGTAAAAGACGATATTTAAATTATATGACTTGTGAGTAGTTCATTTAATATTTTTTGCTTGTATTAACACTGCACATGCAACTGACAGCATCATGTAAAACAAGCCATTTTTAGCTGAGCACCGTTTGTCCGTCGTGCGTCATGCGTCGTGGCCCTTTTGTTATACAATAAAACCCTAATAAAAAAGCAACATAACATTTCTGTTTAATATACTACTAACACTTTCAACTACATCTTGATGAATTGTTTTCAATATTTGGCATATCAGATATAGTTTTAAAAGTCAAAATTACCATGACTCAGTCTGAATAATTAGTCCACAAATTGATATTCTATACACTTCTTTGCATTATAGGAAGTACACAAATCAAAACATAGTTTGGCTTGTTGTACAAAAAGTGAACTTCTCTTACAAGCATGAATTCCCTTTATTTCAAAATTAATTCATTCTTGTTAAATATCAACTTGATTTATTAAAAAAAAAAAAGTTTTGCATTAATGCTGATTCCATTATATGAAACAAGAACTATTATTCAAAGCATTTATAAAGATATAAAATAAATTAATATTTTACTTCAAAATAAAATTGTGTATATAAAGTATATATATATATATATATATATATATATATATATATATATATATATATATATATATATATATATATATATATATATATATATATATATATATATATATATATATATATATATATATATATATATATATATATATATATATATATATATATATATATATATATATATATATATAAGGCATAATAAGACTTAAAATAAATAAGTGGCACACGGGTGCCTGTATCGCTCCACTGGCTTATTAAGTAAGTGGTGTCAGAAGCGTCCCCTGATACGCTCTGACGGGCATGATTTTTTTAATAAAAAATAAAAAAAATCTCAGAGTATTATGGTAGAGAACAACATAAAGAGCATTTCTTTGAAGTTATTTCGAAATCCAAGCAGTGGTTTTTAACAAGAAGATTTTCAATATAGCCATGCAAGGAAAAATGGCCACGCCATTTGGCGGCCATGTTTATCAATTGTGCGAAATCAGCGAAACCAACAATCTCCAGCTTTTCCAAACATTTCAAAATAGCCATATATGGAAAAATGCACCTGGTGGCCATGTTTTGAAACGGAGCGGAACCAGTTAAGCAACTTTGATGGAAAACCAACCATAGAACATTTCTGTGAAATTATTTTGAAATCCATCCAGTAGTTTCTGACAAGAAGATTTTCAAAGTTTTTAATTATAGCTTATAAGGTAAATTGTCCCCACCCCTGGCGACCATGTTTTAAAACGGAGAGAAACCATTTGAGCAGATTTGATAGAGAACCTGCCGTTGAGCATTTCCATGAAAATATTTCGTAATCTAACCAGTGTCTTCTGACAAGATTTTAAAAGTTTTCAATATAGCCATGCAAGAAAAAATGGCCACGCCATCAGGCGGCCATGTTTATCAACTGTGAGAAACCAGTTGAGCAACTTTGTTAAAGCACCACCCAAGGAACATGTCTGTGAAATTATTCCGAAATCCAACCAGTTGTTTCTGACAAGACGATTTTCAATTTTTTTTAATGAAGTCATATACAGAAAACTGGCCACGCCCTCCTGGCGGCCATGTTTTCCAACGGAGCGGAATCACTTGGACAACTTTGGAAGAGGACTATCCAATGAACATGACTTTTAAAGTTTTACAAAATCCATCCAGTGGTTTCTGACAATAAATTTTTCAAAATTTTCAATAGAGTAATATAATGAACAATGCACCCGCCCCCTTGCGGCCGTGTTTTCCACCGGAGATGAACCATTTGAGCAACTTTGGTACAGAACCGCCCAAGGAACATTTAGATTTTCAAAATAGTCATATAAGGAAAAATGGCCTCGCGGCGGCCATGTTTTTCAACGGAGCGTAATCATTTGAGCAACTTTTGTAGTTGATCACCCAATGATAATTTCTGTAAGATTATTTGAAAATCTAGCCAGGGGTTTAGGAGGAGATGTCGTTTAAATAGTTTTCTATTTATAGCTCTGGTGGCCATTTTGTGCAGCGGACCGGAACTATTTGAGCAACTTTGGACCAACCACGGAACATTTCTGTAAAGTTTCGTAAAAATCGGCCGCCCAGTTTCAGAGGAAATGTCATTTAAGAAAATTTACGCACGCATGCACTCAACCACGAGGGACGTCAGAACATTGAAAAAAAATATTGCCAATGAAACAAAATTATAATTGAATGACTGTTTTTACAAATAATACAAAATTAAAAGTATACAGCGAATGCATCGCGAAAAGAATTAACATTTCGAATTCGTTTTCTATGGATGTGGAACTCAAACCACATTAGGGGGAAAGAATTATTAGCAGAACATCTTAAATCTGAAACGTTTATACTCGGCTGTACATCATAGTTCATATCACCATAATTCGTCCCATACAAGAAATAAATTAAATTGATACATTTGAACGGGACGACCTATTTCACACGAACTGGCATGGACGAGCTTTAAAACACGATTAAACATGACTAAAATTATATTTATATTGTACAATAGTTAATGATATTTACGATAATAATGTTAGCGCTCATAATTTGGCAATTTCGTAAGATTTTATATGTTCGTAAGTGCGACATTGAAATCTTTGTTGAACCTATGGTCGTTTTTTTTTACGACAAATGTACCAATTACCGGTGCAACTGTAATTATTTCCCTTGTTTCATGATCAGCTGCTGTACTAAACCTTTCGTTTATATGACTTGCCTGAAAGCTATTATTGACAAACACAAAACATTGTTTTTGAATATATTTGACTTGGCTTTTTCTATTTTTTTCAAGGTATAATCAGGATGATATATATAAATATACCGGTACATCAAAATCAATACACATACTTATAGTTATGATCAATATGACTATATCTCATGAAAACTATTCACAAATCTAAAGTATTTCTATCACAGACTAAAACTATCACAGTCTTTAGTAATCGTGCCGAATAATAACAGTCTATGCAGGGGCAATGGGACATTATAAATGACAGCCCCGCCTCGACCATACTCGGCATATCTCGGATTACATCGATATACAGTATACACCGGCAAACGGTACCCTGAGTATGAAATAAAATCTAATTAATTAATTAATTAATCACATATTACATTTATTATAATTATTTATAATGATGGTAGTGATGGTGATTTTGTGTGTCAGTCATGTTATTGATAATTTATATGCGCAAATTACTTATGAAAATAATTATAAAGTAATACGAAATCAAACTCCTAATGTATCACTATCTTTTTGTATTTTGGGGCCGGTTTAGTCATTATGCAAACACACGTGGGGCCGTTTTTGCTTTTTGGGGGGCCGGTTAAGTCTGGGGCCGGTTTTGACTGGGGCCGGTTTTGCCATAAACCTTAAATAACAAGTTAGGTCATTACTAGCCCAATTCAAAACCGGTATCCTGCCGTTACGTTTAGAGACTGGGAGGTATTTAGGAGAGCATGTACAAACGAGGCTGTGTAGGTTATGTAACTTACAGACAGTGGAGAACGAGTGCCATTTTGTGCTGAACCGTACTCTGTACAATGAGATACGAAGAACTTGTTTTGAAGATGTGCTGGCAAATAATATTTTCATAAATCTATCTGATATTGAAAAAGTAGCATTTCTTGTTAACAATAAGACAAGGCAATTAGCCAAATACATTCAAAAAGCACTCACGAAAAGACGAAGCATTTTTTCCATTAATTTATCATTTAAACACGTAAAGTATATTTAACATATATATTTATATTCACGATCTTATAAGAGCAAACATCCATCGTGATTGTTAACTCATTCGATTTATTTATATACATATAATTCATTGTTACATACTCATTTTATGTTTAATATTGTTATATGAATTTAATGATGTATTTATTGTGAGGTGACTTATAGGCCCGGTGGGCCGGGTGTATTTATGCATTATGTGTTGATGTGTTGATGTATATATCACATTACTTGTACGCATGTCACTATAATAAAAAACTTACTTACTTATACGCAGTAAGCGAAAAAGCATGTGTCCTAAAATGGGCAATGCAAAATAGTTATACCATAAAAATACCAATTTTAAGTGTTTTAGATCAATAAAGCTGTAGGTAAGTTACTGAAAGATACAATATTCCGAATCATCATCATCAACTTATTTCAAGTGATACACATACTCAAAATACATGATTTCCACCAACAATATTCATTCAAAACTCCAATACATTGTATAAGTTAATATGAACTAAGATGAATGACTTGTATTATTTACATGTCATTCATTGACTGAGATCATACAAATAAGAAATCACAAAAAGTGTGTCATTATAGGCATATTTTGGTGCGCTTCTTATCTCGATCTTTTTTGTTCAGGCATCCGAAAACCTACCAGCCCAAGGACACTAAACATAGAATCAAATGTGTATGGCCTTATTCAAAGTACACATTTGAAAATATATAATAATATCGGTAATACAAAAAGCTGTTCAGAAAAGTAACATTGCAGAATCAATGATTCCATAATGGGCATATCATATTTAAAAAAAGTAGAGTTTCGATAATAACGCAATGCTTGTAATAAAATATCAATGACATATGTGTTACTTTATTTCCATCTGATGCTTGTATTTTTAGATTAAATGTCAGTTAAATTCATACAATGGTGGGTGCAGGATGTATAGCTTATATCACTTATTTCCTTATATGGTTATAAAAACAGATGATTCAGTATATTAACGTACTGAAAAAGAGTTCATGAAGGAGAATTTTGCTTTGAACAATATAAATGATTGGAGTTGATTACCCTCGGGTTTGAATACGAATTTAATGATGAAAACACATAGTTTTGTGATAATATCATAATTTTGTCTAAACCCATTATGCAGCGTAAATGTTTAAAGGAACAATGCGCAAATGCGTCCTTAAAAAAATTGTTTGTTTGCGGTAACGCAACCGACTAAAGAAATTTCGTGAAGTAATTTTATTTTTTATTCGAAAATGTTAGTTATATGCTTATCATATATTGGTCGTAATTAATTCATAACGTTTTAAGCTCGACTTTTCAACAAATAGGCAAGATATTCTACTCACCATGGAGTCGGCGTCGGCGTCCGAGCTGGTTTAAAGTGTTTCGGTAAGCTAGTTTCTCAGGAATGGCTTTAGGGATTTCACTCAAACTTAAAACATTTATTTCCCACATTAAAATGAATCTAAAGGCCAAGTTTGGTTACTCTAATTTGAAATTTGGGATTGCATAAAGGGTTAGTGGGGTCAAGGTCAAGTTCACCTTTACTATCGGCCAAGTTCGAAAACGGTTCCGCTCCGTTGAATAACATGGCCGCCAGGGGGTGGGGCAGTTTTCCTTATATGGCTATAGAAAACGCTTTAAAAAACTCCAGGAGTCACATTTTTTGCCTTGTCAATATGAAATTTGCTAAGAACATTTGTTCTTATAATATCAGCCGAGTTCGAAAATGGTTCCGCTCTATTGAAAAACATGGCCGCAAGCCGGGGGGGGGGGGGGGCTATATTGAAAACTTTAAAAAGCTTGTGAATACTCGAGAGGCCACATTTATTGCCCACTCTTCATGAAACTTGCCCAGAACATTTGTTCAAATGATATCTCGGACGAGTTTGAAACTGGGTCATGTGGGGTCAAAAACTTGGGCACTAGGTCCACAGGGTACGAACTCAACTGTATCAATTCGGATTATTCCGGAAGTCGATGCCGAGTAGGCATACAGTTGATTATAATTTTAATTGACTTGATCGATATTGGATATTGTTGGGAGTGATTTCTCTCAAAATCAAAAGGAAAGGTATGTGTAAACTTTTCACAGTAAAGTCTTTTATTTAACCCAGAATAGTTCCAGTTACATGTGGTTTTCATAAATAGACATTCCCTTTAGAGAATTATTAAGAAATCATAAAGTAATGTAGAAATTCGGAAGGCCCGTTGCTTCACAAACATAAAAAAGTGTAAAAAAATATGTTGCATTGTCAAACAATTATATGTCAGAAGTGTTATTTCCAGATTAATAATTGACATTTGAATTACAGCCGCATTTTACGATAGGTAGATGTGCTCGTGGCTTTTGAAATTTGGCTATAAATGAAGATGTCGAAAATCGTATACTGTATGCCTAACTTTACAAAATACTATTTTGAACTGTATGTTAGTCGCATTTTGACATCCTAATCGCAACTTCAGTTATATGGCATATACTTGTTAATATTTGTCCGGAATGCTTTTTTAAGAGAAAGTAATTACATATATATTAGGTTAAAAAAAATTATTGATTTGTTTCTCAGGCGCGCCGCAACGTCTTTTTATGGCAGGCCACGAATTTATTATTAACTATTTTTTGACGATCTCGCCCGGGTTTTAAAAAAACAGTGCAGAAAGTGTTTCTAATGGGCATGTCATCGAACAAAAGACGAAAACTACGCATTGAAATATGTGAATTATTAACATTTTGGTAACTTGCTATCGTCTATTTTCTGTATGCGATAACTGGTGATGACTCTGGAGTAAACAAGCATGTACATTATAGTATATTCCGTCCGTACAAAGTGGTTTTGAACAATGCCTTTCGTAAATAAGAAACATATTTCGAACGAATAAACACCATAAACGTGCATAAGAACTATTACTAAAATTACGATGTATTGAATTAGATCCAGTGGACAGCGGCTTAAAATTAAACGAATCCGCATTTTAACATAGCGGAAGAAGAGTAACACGGTGGAGATTTCGGTATTGCCAATAACTTTCTTCTTGTCTGATTTAATTATTTAAATTGGATTTACACAAACGGTACAATACTGTGTACATTTTGAAAAAAAAAAGTCAAATTCGATTGGGAACCTTTATAAATATCGTCTATTAGTTGATTTAAACTTTCTTTTCGTAGATGCTTTTGCTTGTGTAATAAAATTCCATATTTTTGAAGAAAATCTGTGACAATATAAGTCCTATGGAAACGAACGAAAATGCCAGCTGCATTGACGCTTTTGGATATTCCTTTCCAAAAATTATTGGTGATTTATTGCAAAAATAATTCCCATTTTTGACATTTATAAAAATATGAATAACGAAAAGTTAAATTCATTAATAGAAGTACTTAAATATGATGGTTTATCAATTTGAAGGCACTTATGTTAATTATGAACATACAAATTGATTGTCTTTTTACGTCAGCTTGCATAAATGACCGTTTGTGATTAATAGATTAATGTGATTAATAAATATATATTTTGAATTTTATGCTCATGTTGTTATTCAAACTTAAAATGTTCTTTAATGTGTACTTATTAACTTGTTTTAATAAGTCATTACACAGTGCCAATAGAAAAGAGTAGGAGAAAAAATAAAAAAATACTTCAATAAAAAAAACCCTCGCCGTCCCTCCTGATTGTTTGGAAAAAGTGCCTGAGAAACAATTAATTATTTTTTTTAGCCTTACGGTAACATTTTACAGTAACAAGATGTATTCATAAATCTGTATATTTGGCTACACATTTCTTAAATCTTGCACTGTCTGCCTGATTGCACAACACATTTTAACTGTATGCTAGTCGCATTTGACTATACCCTAAATGCAACTTCAGTAATATGGCACACACACGTTTGAACGTGACTCACGTGTATATATGGAATGAAGTCATTCTTGAAATGTAAACAACCAGTGTTATTTACAGTTTAAAAGATGTATGTAGTGATATTTAATAATAAGTCCATTACCCGTAAAATGTTTGAGGTTCATTTGCAACATTTCTGTGCAGACGACAAGCTTATTTGATGACATATAAGAACATTTAATTTTTCTTATATTGTTTATTAAAAGTGATTAAAGAATGTATGCACGATATATATTTAATGGTGCTTGCATAGAATAAGTCAACTGATGGTCAAGTTTACATACATATATTGAAGTTTCCCTAGAATGTTCATCCAAAATAAAGTGATTTCACTATATAGAAATTAAATTATTGTTTCAGTTATGTGTACAGCGTGATTAGGCATTCAGTCAGATGTACACTTACGGTGTGATTAGGCATACAGTATTGACGATTATGCATACAGTTTTCAAGAAGAAAAATGCGATTAGGGTACAATCAATATGCAATTAGGCATACAGTCGCAAAGAATCGGTCGTCCCAACAAAATATTCAATTATAAATACATTTGAAACAACATGGGACAACGGTAAACTATATGTGTAAATGAGATACTGCTGTACCGAATTACAAATGTTACATTTTATTTACAAATGTTACAAAGGATAAATGTAAAGAAAATTTGGAAAATAAGTCGATTTTTAAACAAAGTACCTCGATTTGATACAGTTTTTCAAACAAAGTGCGCCTTTATAGTAATACTAATTGTTCACAATCATACATAAACGACCCTAAATTAAATGGAAAATATATCCATTTACATCGGGTGTGTTGATGTTTGATAATTTCACTTTTTTTGATGGCAGTTCCAATCAAGAAACACAACTGTATGCCTACTCGGCGCTGACTTCCGGTATTTATAAAGTTGCGTTCATACACTGTGAGGTCAAATAAAATAAAAAGCTTGCGAACACTCTTGATGTCATACTTTTTACTCAATCGTCTTGAAACTCGCTCAGAAGATTTGTTTTAATAATATTTCGGACGAGTTCAAAACTGGGTTATGTGTGGTCAAAAACTATGTCACTTGGGCAAGTTGAAAAAAAAAGCTTGTGAACACTCTAGTAGTCATATTTTTGCCCAATATTCTTGAAACCTGCTCGGAACATTTGCTTCCATGATATCTCGGACGAGTTTGAAACTATCTGATGTGGGGTCAAAAAGTAGGTCACTAGGACAAATTGAAAAAAAGCTTGTGCATACTCTAGATGCCACATTTATAGCCCAATCATCCTGAAACTTGGACACGTTAAAAACCAGGTCACATGAGGTAAAAAACTAGGTCACCGGGCCAAATTTAAAAAAGCTTGTGAACTCTCTAGAGGCAACATTTTTAGCCGAATCTTCATGAAAATTGCTCAGAACAGTAGTTCATTAGCCCCTCAGGTGAGCGACCTAGGGCCTAATGGCCCGTTTGTTTATAACAAATGCCAGTAAAAATGTGATAGTACGAGGAAAGCTGACTTCGCTGTTCTTATACATCTCTTCTTTAAAATTGATTTCAATATAATTAATCTGCTGCATACATTTGCATATCAAGGAAATTTATTTGGACACGCCATACTTTTTGAATTATCTTTATTCTATGTACCTATATGTAAAGCGAGTAAATATGCTTTTCCAATTCTGCAATTCTGCAAATGGGGGCATATATTAATATGTAAGATTCTTTTGATGCAATGTTTATGACTGAATCATTGTATCATTGAATGTATGAATTGAAAAACAAAGTATGTGTTATTTATCTGTATCTATAATTTGGTAGTCCCAGAGGCGTATTGAAGTGGAAAAAAATCATATTGCTCTGTTATTTCAGACATACTGTAAAACCATTATGGTTTTTCAGTTGTTGAGTATAATCATTATACAATAAAATTCTATTTTGGCACAGGACTGTGGTTTTTTAATTAGAGCTGGAATGTGTAATTATTTGCCATTTGTCACTGTAGCATACTATAGATTTGCTGATCCTTCACGCAAAGAATTAAACGAATGACTTAGAGTGATTTATGATTATAATTATATCTCAGAGGGCTACTCTAATTGAGTATAATCATAATTACATACAAAATTGTTAACACTTTGAATGCTACCATTGTGGTTTGATGTCGGTGCTCTATCTTACAAAGGCCGCTAGCTTTACTGAAGGATATTTCAATACAAAGGCAGATCTTTAAAAGTGGTCTCATGTTCGTTTGGTATTTGCTTCGTAATCATAATTGTTGGAAAATAAGTCCCCAAATGTGTAGATTAAATCTGTGAACATTGGATTTTTGTAATTTGCATGTCAAGTAGCAGTGTTGTCCTTCACTTATAGCAAATCAAATATAATTTAGTAGAAGTTTCCTCAATTTAGCAATACAATTCTTCATGTTTTGGGTGTTCATAAAAATAAGTTTCCCTTCTTTTCCATGTTTTTTTGTAGACAAATAAAGCAATTTATCGAATGTACTGGTTGTATAAATGAAATGGTTGTATTATTAAACTAATTTAGTACTATAGACTGGATTCCAGAAGGCAATTACAAAACATCTTGCACTTACATGATCTCTGGGGGATACTTTATAACACCTAAACAAAACGATACAAAAAGTTCAGATTTCAAAGTTCTTATACGACCAATTTTTTATTGCCTGTTGACACGTCTGTATTTAGCAAAGCGCGTGGTCGATACAAGCACGCTTTCCATGCGTGGAACGTGCTTTCGTTGATGCCACCAGACATTTTGCGCTCTTTTCTAGCAAATCACGGGTTTTACATGGCATGACAAAAAATGTGTTTACAACTATTTTACTTGAAATTTTAAGAAAGTAATTTAAAACCAAACCTATACCTCATTTAGGTAGTAAACTAACTGTGGATATTGTGAACAACGGAAACCATTGAGTAAACCATTTTGCGTATGGTCGGGATTATAAGTACTCTTTCGTTATCAACTGATGCATGTATACACTTACTAATGTGTGTATAAATGTGTATTACGCCGATTGGTCGATCGTTCACGCCATTGGTAAACTGAAATAACGCGTCGTTTTAATTGGCTTATATTGATTTTTCTGTGGAAATGAAGCTACTCTAGACTGATTGTATCTTAAAAATGCAGTCGATTTGAGTGAAAGTGTTACGATTTGAGTGAAAGTGTGACAACTGCTGTTAATTGCTCGTTTATGAAGCGTGCCTAATCAAGTATGCATTGCCTTGGGGACAAACTAGGGAATTGGTGGTCTGTCAAAAGTTCAACTAATATAGGTATGCACAGTTTTTAGCTCGACTTTTCAAAAAAAAGGCAAGCTATTCTACTCGCCCTCCGTCGGCGTCGGCGTCCGAGCTAGGTTAAAGTTTTCGGTAAGCTAGTTTCTCAGGAATGGCTTGTTTACTTTATTTAAACTTTAAACATTTATTCCCCACATTAAAATGAACCTTTAGGCCAAGTTTGGTAACTCTAGTTTGAAATTTGTCAAAATTATGGGCCTTTTTACACTTACAAATTTTACATGTAAGCATGTGGACAGGTTTAAGTTTTTCGGTAAGCTGGTTTATCAGGAATGGCTTGAGGGATTTCATTCAAACTTTGAACACTTATTCCCATTATTCAAATGAACTCATAGGCCAATTTTGATAACTCTATTTTGAAATTTTTCAAAATTATGGGCCTTTTTATACTTAGAAATTTTACATATAAGCAATATGGACAGGTTAAAGTTTTTCGGTAATCTAGTTTCTCAACTTTTCGTTTCCGCTCAATAAAATCGAGAACGGATAAAGCTATTGTAATGAAACTCAAACATAGATACTATAGCGAGACCTCGATTGGGATTGCATATGAAGAGGGTGGGGTCAAGGTCAAGGTCACTGTTACTAAAAATAGAAAAATGGTTTCCGATCAAAAACTTTAAAAATTATTGAGATATTTTAATAAAACTTAATACATAGATACCCTTTATTAAGACCTCATTAAGGATTTCATATGGGGTGGGTGGGGTCAAGGTCACTGTAACTTAAAATAGAAAAATGGTTTCCGCTCAATAACTTGAGAACGCATTGAGATATTTTAATGAAACTTAATACATAACTACCTTATATCAAGACCTCGCTCGGAATTGGATAAGGGATGGGTATAGTCAAAGTCACTAACGGTTTCTGCTCAATAACCTAAGCACTCATTGAGATATTTTACTGTAACCTTATACATACATACCTTATATCAATACCTTGCTTGGGATTACATATAGGGTGGGTGGGGTCAAGGTCACTGTTACTAAAAATAGAAAAAAAACTGTTTCCGCTTAACTTAAAACATACATATCTTATATCGAGACCTCTCTTGGGATTGCATATAGGGTCAATGTCACTGTTACTCAAATAGAAAAACGGTTCCCGTTCAATTACTTAAGAACGCATTGAGATATTTTAATGACATTTTATACATAGATACCTTATATCAAGACCTTGCTTGGGATTGCATATGGGTTGGGTAAGGTCAAGGCCAAGGTCACTATAAGTAAAAATCGAAAAATGGTTTCCGCTCAATAACTTGATAATGCATTGAGATATTTTAATGAAACGTAATAGATAACTTGTATCGATACCTCGCTTGAGATAACATATAGGTGGGAGGGGTCAAGGTCGAGGTCACTGTTACTGAAAATTAATGTGGTATCCTCTCAATAGTTTGAGAACACATTGAGAAATTTTAATGAAACTTCATACATTGATATCTTATATCTAGGCCTTTCTTGGGATTGCATATGGGGTGGGTGGGGTAAAGGTCACCGTTACTAAAAATAGACAGACAGTTTACGCTCAATATATTGATAATACATTTAGATATTTAATGAAACTTAATAAATAGATACCTTATATCAAGACCTCGCTTGGGATTGTATATGGGGTTGGTGGGGTCAAGGTCAGGTTGACTATTACTAAACGTTTATTGATGTGCTGACTTTAATACATTTCGTTCGAAATATTAAGTTTGTTTCCATATTTCTTGTTTTATAAAAAAAAATGCCAGTAACTCTGACAAGCGCAAGACAAGTGAAGCGCTTTGTCCTCCGACAACTCTTGTTATATTATCTAAACACTGCATTCTACTAATCTTGCAATTTCCACTTTGAACACCGAGTATGCCACTGGCATACACTAAGCAATGTGTTGTGTTCTTGTATTTTGTGTTTAGACAATTTGGTCCATGTCTAAGGGTCGTCTACATTTGTTCCCATCCAAAATAAAATAAAATTATAAAAATAATCGACCTACCTACCCACCTTGAAAATTATGTCGCGTTATTGCAAACAAACAATTTTTTTAAGGATGGTCTAAGGTATTATTTACAGTAAAAAAAGATAAACACAAAGAACTGTAACAGTAATTTTGCCTAAGGTATTATTTACAGTAAACAAAGAACTGTAACAGTATTTTTTTGTGTACTGTACAAGTATAAACAAATAAACGAAAATCACCCTGGGTAAAACATAGAATGAAGTCTTTGTCTCGTTCATGGTTTTGGAAGATGGGATAGCACTGTTGGGGGGCCGGGGAGGGGAAATTTGTCCGGCAGTGGTTGGAGGGTGTTTTGATGTAATTGAGACCAGGGAGGCGCACAGATTTGGAATTATTTATATAGATATGGACTCATAAAATAGGTAGTTCAATCAATTAAAAAGTTTATAATGGAAACGTTTTCTATTAAAGTGTGATATGGTGAATATATATAAGGTACTGAATTAATAGTGTAGGTACAATTTCAATTAGAATTAATGACATTTTGTTAAATAAACACAATTTGATCATAATTATTGTCATAGTAAAAAGAATCTTACTAAGGGCTAAAACAATATTTTATACACTTTAAAAGGTTGATTTCTGGGTCTTTCCATTTTGTATGAAAGATGCACTAAAAATGGGGCTTATTAAGAGTTCACAAATGTAAATAAGGCAAAAAGCACACATGATAAATGGCTTCAAATAAAGAATCCTTTGTCAATCAGATTAGTCAAGGTTTAGGGAGGGCTATGCTAACAACAGAAACATAACATTATTAAATAACATTTAAATTAAGATGTGTGTTGCTCTACTCCAGTGCGCCGGGCCCGGCACCGCTCATTTGCATGTACACAGAGGGGAGAAGGGGGGGGGAGAGATAGAGGGAATTCCTGCAGCTTGAGAACAATATTAATAATAAAAATGATTCAAAGGTAACAATTATTTGAAATTTGCATTAAGACACAGACCTATAAGTTTTAATTATTAATATAAATTGTGTAAAGTACAGGAGCACAAAATGATAGAATAGTTCAGAAGTAGAATTGAATTAATAATTAAAATTACCTGATGATACAGGCAGATAGATTTAAAGGGACTATGTCAACGAAATAAATGGCTTCCTAGTGCATTATAAATGATATTATATGATAGGAATAAGATATACTAAGCCATTTGCATTAAATAAATAATATATAAATTAATACACAATAAAATATTGATAAAACTAATTAGCAAAAACGTTTGAAAACAAAAATTAAACCTTGAATGGGTATCGAACTCACGATTTTGGAGCCATACAAAGAAATGAAAGTAGACAGCGCTTTAACCGACTGCGCTATTCTGCTTGGTAAAGAACAGTGTGTAAAATATGGTTATACAAAATGCCCAAAATTCTGACGTCAAAGTGTAAACATGAAAAGGGCCAAACAAACATTACCCTTATTACAAGTTGATATTTTTTATCTCAGAACGTATACTCTCCCACTATAAATACAATTTTTTTTATCTCAGAACGTGTACTCTCCCACTATAAATACACTGTTTTTAATCTCAGAACGTATACTCTCACACTATAAATACACTTTTTTTAATCTCAGAACGTATACTCTCCCACCATAAATACACTATTTTTATCTCAGAACGTATACTCTCCCACTATAAATATACTTTTTTCATCTCAGAACGTATACTCTCCCTCTATAATTACACTTTTTTTTATCTCAGAACGTATACTCTCCCACTATAAATATACTTTTTTTTATCTCAGAACGTATACTCTCCCACTATAAATACACTTTATTTTATCTCAGAACGTATACTCTCCCACTATAAATACACTATTTTTCTCTCAGAACGTATACTCTCCCACTATAAATATACTTTTTTTTTATCTCAGAACGTATACTCTCCCACTATAAATATACTTTTTTATTATCTCAGAACGTATACTCTCCAACTATAAATACACTATTTTTATCTCAGAACATATACTCTCCCACTATAAATATACTTTTTTTATCTCAGAACGTATACTCTCCCACTATAAATACACTATTTTTATCCCATAACGTATACTCTCCGACTATAAATTCACTATTTTTATCTCAGAACGTATACTCTCCCACTATGAATACACTATTTTTATCTCAGAACGTATACTCTCCCACTATAAATACACTATTTTTATCTCAGAACGTATACTCTCCCACTATAAATATACATTTTTTATCTCAGAACGTATACTCTCCCACTATAAATATACTTATTTTTATCTCAGAACGTATACTCTCCCACTATAAATATACTTTTTTTATCTCAGAACGTATACTCTCCCACTATAAATACACTATTTTTATCTCAGAACGTATACTCTCCCACTATAAATATACTTTTTTTCTCTCAGAACGTATACTCTCCCACTATAAATACACTTTTTTTATCTCAGAACGTATACTCTCCCACTATAAATACACTTTTTTTATCTCAGAAAGTATACTCTCCCACTATAAATACACTTTTTTTTTTTCTCAGAACGTATACTCTCCCACTATAAATACACTTTTTTTTTATCAAAACGTATACTCTCCCACTATAAATACACTATTTTAACCGTTATTATATGCCAGTATTAATATCTTAATTTCAGATTTTTTTTATCTCAGAACGTATACTCTCCCACTATAAATAAACTTTTTGTTATCTCAGAACGTATACTCTCCCACTATAAATACACTTTTATTTAATCTCAGAACGTATACTCTCCCACTATAAATACACTTTTTTTAATCTCAGAACGTATACTCTCCGACTATAAATACACTATTTTAACCGTTATTATATGCCAGTATTAATATCTTAATTTCAGATTTTTTTAAGCATTACCCCCTTGAGGCCCTTTTCGATGCCATGGTCCCTTTAAATTGTCAATATTAGTCAGTAGTATACAATGTAAACACTGGCTGTGAAAGTCTGTTCAGCGGTATAAAGAAATGTTTAATTATGCCCCCCTCGAAGCAGTGGAGGTATCTTGCTTTGCACCTGTCCGTCGGTCGGTCGGTCGGTCGGTCGGATGGATGGTCGGATGGTCTGTCTTTCGAAGAAGTGGGTGTATCTTGCTTTGCACCTGTCCGTCGGTCGGTCGGTCGGTCGGTCGGATGGTCGGCCTGCCCATAGACCATTTCGTTTCCGCACGATATCTTGAGAACGCTTTGACCTACGATCATGATAGTTGGTATACTGGTTACTTAGGAGGAAAGGAAGAGGCCTATACATTTTGAGGTCAACAGGTCAAAGGTCAAGGTCATCGTTGCTAAAAATAGAAAAACGGTTTTCACTCAATATCTTGAGAAAGAACCGAGATACTTTTCATGAAACTTTATACATAGATACCTTATATCGAGACCTAGCTTGGAATTGCATATGGGGGTGGGTGGTGTCAAGGTCAAGGTCACCGTTACAAAAAATAGAAAAAAGGTTTCCGCTCAATAACTTGAGAACGCATAGATATTTTAAGGAAACTTCATACATAGATACCTTATATTAAGACCTCGCTTTGGATTGCATATGAAGTGGGTGGGGTCAAGGTCAAGGACACCATTACTAAAAATAGAAAAACGGTCTTCGCTCAATAACTTGAGAACGCATCAAGATATTTAATGAAACTTCATACATAGATACCTTATATTGAGACCTCGCTTGGGATTTCATATAGGGTGGGTGGGGTCAAGGTCACCGTAACTTAAAATAGAAAAAACGGTTTCCGCTCAATAACTTACGATCGCATCGAGATATTTTAATGAAACTTCATACATATATACCTTATATCGAGACTTCGCTTGGGATTGCATATGGGATGGGTGGGGTCAAGATCACCGTTACTAAAAAATAGAAAAACAGTTTCCACACAATAACTTCAGAATACATTAAGATATTTTAATGAAATGTCGTACTTTGATATCGTATATTGAGACCTCGCTTGAGATTGCATATGGGGTTAGTGTGGTCAAGGTCAAGGTCACCATGACTAAAAATAGAGAAACGGTTTCTGCTCAATAACTTTAGAACGCATCGACGTATTTTAATGACACTTCATACATATATACCTTATATCGAAGCCTTGCTTAAGATTGCATATGGGGTGGGTGTGGTCAAGTTCAAGGTCACCATTACTAACAATAGGAAAACGGTTTCCGCTCAATAACTTGAGATATTTTCATGAAACTTCATACATAGATTCCATATATCAAGACCTCGCTTGGGATTGCATATTAAAAAAATACAAGTGCACATATTCACAACTTGGCTGCAAGTCGGGGAGCATACATGTTTTACATACATCTCTTGTTAATTAATTTATTTATTAAACATTCCCCAGTTATGTGAGAATAGATATTTATATAAAGTTTTTAATATCAGAAGTGTTCTCAGTTTGCTGCAGGCCCCATATTTGAAGTTAAATTTTATCTGTGATCAAGCAATCTACTAGATGGGTTGCCAGAGACTTGAATACTGGCAAGTTATTATTGCCAGGAGGATTTAGGATCCTGGATGTTATTTAGAGTAAAGTCAAGGTTTAGGTTTGAGAGAGTGAACTTTAGCTGTTCTCGCTGTGTATAGAACTGGTTTTTGAACAATATTTGCAGACATAGCTATTTATACATTTAGGCTTCCTTTCTCATCCTATTTCAAGTTCAAACTGTAGTTTCTTTTTTCCTTCATAACACTCTTTGATCTCGACACGTTTGACCAATTAAAATCTTAATGTAATACATTCTTTACTTTAATTTATAATTGCAAACTGCTAAATATATATTTTACCGGGTCATTATCACACAACCAAACCGTGAATTCATAACAACAATTAATTTATTTTTTTTATTTATTTTTTTTTCTATTTCTTTTGTGATATGTTTCATATTATTGTCTATCGTCATATACATGATGATAGACCATGCAAACATTATTTTATTTCCCCATTATACTTATAATTATGCAACACCCCTTCGAAGATGTGGGGGTATCTTGCTTTGCACCTGTCCGTCGGTCGGTCGGTATACCATTTCGTTTCCGCACAATATCTAGAGAACGCTTTGACCTACGATCATTTAAGTTGGTGTGCTGGCTACTTGAGAGGAAAGAAAGACGCCTAGTGATTTTGAGGTCAACAGGTCAAAGGTCAAGGTAACAGGGGCTTGTATCATGAAATTCGTTTCCGCACAATTTCTAGAGAACGCTTTGACCTACGATCATCCAAGTTGGTATGCTGGTTACTCGGGAGGAAAGGAAGACGCCTATCAATTTTGAGGTCAACAGGTGAAAGGTCAAGGTCACAGAGGCTTGTAACATAAAAACTGTTTTCTCCGGAGACAATTTTGTTTCCGCAGGATAACTAGAGATGTTTGGCCTATTTGATGTTTAAATCAAACGGAAAACAGGTATCCTTATATAACAGACTGTAAAGATAAATCCATAATTATACTCCATCTTTCTTTCAGGTCAATATTTACTTTCTAAAGCATCAACTTTAATTTCCTCCCCATGTTTTAATGTGTACATACAATATTAAAAAAATCTCTTAACAAGTGCACATATTGACGACTTGGCTGCAAGTCGGGGGCATACATGTTTTACAAACATCTTTTGTTTCAATAAGTGTCGGTATGCAATATCTATTGTACCACTAGGTGGTACAGTTCGTCCAGCCACGTGAAACGCCTTGTCCAGGAACGCTTGGGTAGGGTGGTACAGTTCGTCCAGCCACGTGAAACGCCTTGTCCAGGAACGCTTGGGTAATGGTACTCTTTGTCCAACATTCTGCAATGTTTACTGAAGGCACAATGTTGCATTGCAACAAAACAAGTGTTATTCAATCATTTATGTGAGATGTTTACTGCTTATTTTGAATAACTTGTGCATTCATTTTAAAATTATTTTTTAGTTATATAATATCCTGTTGTGTACATAACTTGCTATATTTTATACGCTCAACTATTTAAGGAATAGGTGAGCTTTCCTACTACCCCGGTGTCTGCGTCTGATCTAGGTTAAAGTTTGATCTAAAGTTATTACTTCTTGAAACTTGGAATTTACTAGTCCTCACATAATGCAGCCTCAAGTTTACATTGAAATGTCTTGTAACTTCAAAACGACATAAGTTATCCAATTGAAACTTGGAATATACCGTTATCATTAATTCCAGCATTATGTGCAACATTCCCTCTGAACACAGTTTTGTATTTTGACAGAGTTATGCCCCCTTTTCGCATAGATGTTTTGGTAAAAGTTTATATTCGAAAGTCTTGTAACATCAAAATTACATGGAACTTGATATGTACCTTTGTCATCACCTCCAACAGCATGTGCAACATTCCCTATAACTTTGTTTTGTATTTTGACAGAGTTATGCCCCTTGTTCACGTAGAGTTTCTTGTTAAGGTTTGTATTCAAAAGCCTTATTACTTTAAAACTACACAAGTTATTCATTTGAAACTTGATATATGCCTCTGTGGAGAACTCCGAAATGGGATGCAACATTCCCCATAACTCAGTTTTGTATTTCGACAGAGTTATGGCCCTTTTTCATGTAGACTTTTTAGATTAAGGTTTTTATTGAATGTTTTGTGATTTCAAAACTTCATAGGTTATTCACATCAAACTTGGAATACACATTTAGCATCAACTCTGGCATAAGGTGCAACATTCCCTATAACTCTGTTTTGTTAATTTGGCACAGTTATGTCCATTTTCACATAGATCTTCAAACCTTGATAGGTTATTCAGTTGAAACGTGGAATATACCTTTGTCATCAACTACAGCATCAGATGCAAAATCCACATAACCCTGTTTTGTGGTTTGACAGAGGTATGCCCACTTTTCACATAGATTTTGGAGTTACAGTTTTTTGTTCCAAAGTCTTATAATTTCTACTACATAAGGTATTCACTTGAAATTTGGAATAAATTGAGCAAATAATTCCATAACTCAGCTTTGTATTTCAGCAAATTTTTACCCCTTCCACTTTTCAAATTATGTACCAACTGTTATACTTCGAATAGTCTTGCGCTCTGTCCTCTGACAGCTCTTGCTTTTCGTAAAGAGTGTAGGACAAAACACCCCTGGGACATAACCCCCCCTGTCCAATTTTGTATAGGAGGACAAAAACCCCCTCATGCATTTTACAAGGTGGACAAAACCCCCCTTAAGCATTTTACTAGGAGGACAAAACCCCCTTAAGCATTTTACAAGGTGGACAAAACCCCCCTCATGCATTTTCAAAAGTGAAAATATCTACCCTTTTTGAGAAAATTGCATATATTTTCTTTTCATTTTTAGCTCTAATTATAGTGCCACTTTAGTATTAGGTTTGACTAACATTTATATAAGTAGGTTTGTAACAGTTTTTTTTTTAATTACAGAGATGTTCTTTTTTAATTACAGAGGTGTTAAAATCAATTAGGAATACCTGTTAAATTGACCTGTTGGAGTTCTGTAATTCTGTCGTTGGTGTGGAGGGCACCATGAGATTCCGGCGTACATCTCCCAGGTTCGAACCTCAAACATGGAATGTACATGAAGCAACCCTAGCCGACCAACACCGCACAAACAACATGTGCGAATCTTGGAACAATGGTTTCAAGCATCTGGTGGGCCACAGCAATCCCTCCGTGTGGACTGTGATAGACTGTCTACAGAAGGACGCTGCGCTAGTAGAGACTGAGATATACAACAGTGAGCGAGGCCAGCCACCAACTAAGAGAGTGAGGAAGTGTACCCTGGTCCACCAGAAGAGACTGAAAACTCTGTGCCAGCAGTTTGTGAGTGGGGAGAAGTCGCTGGCACAGTTTCTGTATGCCATGGGACAGTGTGTCAGGCTTAACTAAAAACTGTAGTGATTTGTGTTGACTCATCAAATGACCTGTTGGAGTTCTGTACTTAGCTGTTAATTAGAAATTGTAAACAAAACAAACATTAATGAAGTGCATTTCAAAAAACTGCTAAAACTTTGCTTAATCTTTTGTATGTTAGGTGCAAACATTAATTTATAATTCGCAAGTAGAAAAAACTCTAGATAAAATTGCAAGTCTATTGTTTTGTGTTAAAGGGGGGTTTTGTCCACCTTGTAAAATGGAAGAGGGGGGTTTTGTCCACCCTGTAAAATGCTTAAGGGGGGTTTTGTCCACCTTGTAAAACGCATGAGGGGGGTTTCGTCCACCTATACAAAATTGGACAGGGGGGGTTATGTCCCAGGAGTGTTTTGTCCGGATACCTTTCGTAAACTAAATTGAATTTTCATTACATATGTATATTTCATAAAAAAAAACATTTGCATACCACTATATAAGGACAGTTTCTTGTTTAACATATTTAATTTTTAGTGAGTCTAAAATCAATATATTTTTTAATTACATGTACTTATTTATTATTACTTTTTCATGTAAATATCTAGCCTCATAGGCATATCTTTAAAAACTATCAACACATTTACAGTGTATTAATATTGTTTTTAAAAATAAGGTGAACTATTAGGGAAAAAGGTACAGGGTGCTGCTAGAAATGCGCAGGGGTGAAAGCTGGACTAGTTTGTTGACATAATCTAAAAATTTGCTAAATCCAGGGTTTTCATTAGTCTAAGTACTGCTTCTACTAGAAACTTTTAAGCATTGTATATTCATTTGACCATAATGAAACGTAATAGATAACTTGTATCGATACCTCGCTTGAGATAACATATAGGTGGGAGGGGTCAAGGTTGAGGTCACTGTTACTGAAAATTAATGTGGTATCCTCTCAATAGTTTGAGAACACATTGAGAAATTTTAATGAAACTTCATACATTGATATCTTACGTCTAGGCCTTTCTTGGGATTGCATATGGGGTGGGTGGGGTAAACGTCACCGTTACTAAAAATAGACAAACAGTTTACGCTCAATATATTGATAATACATTTAGATTTTTAATGAAACTTAATAAATAGATACCTTATATCAAGAGCTCGCTTGGGATTGTATATGGGGTTAGTGGGGTCAAGGTCAGGTTGACTATTACTAAACGTTTATTGATGTGCTGACTTTAATACATTTCGTTCGAAATATTAAGTTTGTTTCCATATTTCTTGTTTTATAAAAAAAAATGCCAGTAACTCTGACAAGCGCAAGACCAGTGAAGCGCTTTGTCCTCCGACAACTCTTGTTATATTATCTAAACACTGCATTCTACTAATCTTGCCATTTCCACTTTGAACACCGAGTATGCCACTGGCATACACTAAGCAATGTGTTGTGTTATTGTATTTTGTGTTTAGACAATTTGGTCCATGTCTAAGTGTCGTCTACATTTGTTCCCATCCAAAATTAAAAACAAATATAAAAACAATCGACCTAACTACCCACCTTGAAAATTATGTGTCGCGTTATTGCAAACAAACTATTTTTTTAAGGATGGTCTAAGGTATTATTTACAGTAAAAGAAATAAACACAAAGAACTGTAACAGTAATTTTGCCTAAGGTATTATTTACAGTAAACAAAGAACTGTAACAGTATTTTTTGTGTGTACTGTACAAGTATAAACAAATAAACGAAAATCACCCTGCGTAAAACATAGAATGAAGTCTTTGTCTCGTTCATGGTTTTGGAAGATGGGATAGCACTGTTGGGGGGCCGGGGAGGGGAAATTTGTCCGGCAGTGGTTGGAGGGTGTTTTGATGTAATTGAGACCAGGGAGGCGCACAGATTTGGAGTTATTTATATAGATATGGACTCATAAAATAGGTAGTTCAATCAATTAAAAAGTTTATAATGGAAACGTTTTCTATTAAAGTGTGATATGGTGAATATATATAAGGTACTGAATTAAAAGTGTAGGTACAATTTCAATTAGAATTAATGACATTTTGTTAAATAAACACAATTTGATCAAAATTATTGTCATAGTAATAAGAATCTTACTAAGGGCTAAAACAATATTTTCTACACTTTAAAAGGTTGATTTCTGGGTCTTTCCATTTTGTATGAAAGATGCACTAAAAATCGGGCGTATTAATAGTTCACAAATGTAAATAAGGCAAAAAGCATACATGATAAATGGCTTAAAATAAAGAATCCTTTGTCAATCTGATTAGTCAAGGTTTAGGGAGGGCTATGCTAACAACAGAAACATAACATTATTAAATAACATTTAAATTAAGATGTGTGTTGCTCTATTCCAGTGCGCCGTGCCCGGCACCGCTCATTTGCATGTACACAGATTGGAGAATGGGGGGGGGGGGGGGTAAAAAAGAGATAGAGGGAATTACTGCAGCTTGAGAACAATATTAATAATAAAAATGATTTAATGGTAACAATATTAATAATAAAAATGATTTAAAGGTAACAATTATTTGAAATTTGCCTTAAGACACAGACCTATAAGTTTTAATTATTAATATAAATTGTGTAAAGTACAGGAGCACAAAATGATAGAATAGTTCAGAAGTAGAATTGAATTAATAATTAAAATTACCTGATGATACAGGCAGATAGATTTAAAGGGACTATGTCAACGAAAAAAATGGCTTCCTAGTGCATTATAAATTATATTATATGATAGAAATAAGATATACTAAGACATATGCATTAAATAAATAATATATAATTTAATGCACAATAAAAACAATAAAATATTTGATAAAACTAATTATCAAAAAAGTTTGAAAACAAAAATAAAACCTTAGTGGGTATCGAACTCACGACTTTGGAGCCATACAAAGAAATGAAAGTAGACAGCGCTTTAACCGACTGCGCTATTCTGCTTGGTACAGTGTGTAAAATATGGTTATACAAAACGCCCAAAATTCTGACGTCAAAATGTAAACATGAAAAGGGCCAATGACGTCAAAATGTAAACATGAATAGGGCCAATGACGTCAAAGTGTAAACATGAAAAGGGCCAATGACGTCAAAATGTAAACATGAAAAGGGCCAATGACGTCAAAATGTAAACATGAAAAGGGCCAATGACGTCAAAATGTAAACATGAAAAGGGCCAATGACGTCAAAATGTAAACATGAAAAGGGCCAATGACGTCAAAATGTAAACATGAAAAGGGCCAATGACGTCAAAATGTAAACATGAAAAGGGCCAATGACGTCAAAATGTAAACATGAAAAGGGCCAATGACGTCAAAATGTAAACATGAAAAGGGCCAATGACGTCAAAATGTAAACATGAAAAGGGCCAATGACGTCAAAATGTAAACATGAAAAGGGCCAAACAAACATTACCCTTATTACAAGTTGATTTTTTTTATCTCAGAACGTATACTCTCCCACTATAAATACACTATTTTTATCTCAGAACGTATACTCTCCCACTATAAATACACTATTTTTTATCTCAGAACGTATACTCTCCCACTATAAATACACTATTTTTATCTCAGAACGTATACTCTCCCACTATAAATACACTATTTTTATCTCAGAACGTATTCTCTCCCACTATAAATACACTATTTCTATCTCAGAACGTATACTCTCCCACTATAAATACACTATTTCTATCTCAGAACGTATACTCTCCCACTATAAATACACTATTTCTATCTCAGAACGTATACTCTCCCACTATAAATACACTATTTCTATCTCAGAACGTATACTCTCCCACTATAAATACACTATTTTATCTCAGAACGTATACTCTCCCACTATAAATACACTATTTTTATCTCAGAACGTATACTCTCCCACTATAAATACATTATTTCTATCTCAGAACGTATACTCTCCCACTATAAATACACTATTTCTATCTCAGAACGTATTCTCTCCCACTATAAATACACTATTTTAACCGTTATTATATGCCAGTATTAATATCTTAATTTCATATTTTTTTTAAACATTGCCCCCTTGAGGCCCTTTTCGATGCCATAGTCCCTTTAAATTGTCAATATTAGTCAGTAGTATACAATGTAAACACTGGCTGGGTTTAATCCTCTGAATGACTTACTGAGCAAAGTATATTTTTAGAACAATATTCTAGATTAAAGAAAGAAGTTGGTTTGGGAATAGTAGATACACTATTTTTATCTCAGAACGTATACTCTCCCACTATAAATACACTATTTTTATCTCAGAACGTATACTCTCCCACTATAGATACACTATTTTTTATCTCATAACGTATACTCTCCCACTATAGATACACTTTTTTAATCTCAGAACGTATACTCTCCCACTATAAATACACTTTTTTTTATCTCAGAACGTATACTCTCCCACTATAAATACACTTTTTTTATCTCAGAACGTATACTCTCCCACTATAAATACACTTTTTTTTATCTCAGAACGTATACTCTCCCACTATAAATACACTTTTTTTATCTCAGAACGTATACTCTCCCACTATAAATACACTTTTTTAACCGTTATTATATGCCAGTATTAATATCTTAATTTCATATTTTTTTTAAACATTGCCCCCTTGAGGCCCTTTTCGATGCCATAGTCCCTTTAAATTGTCAATATTAGTCAGTAGTATACAATGTAAACACTGGCTGGGTTTAATCCTCTGAATGACTTACTGAGCAAAGTATATTTTTAGAACAATATTCTAGATTAAAGAAAGAAGTTGGTTTGGGAATAGTAGTCTCCCGTCAAAGGATGATAGTGATGATTAACACAGGGATACAGGATTTGGTTTTGCAGGAGTTCTCTCGCTGTCATTAGGTTAAATCTAACTAATTCTCTATTAAAATGGTGTTGACAGTATATTATTATACTGAAAGAGAACTAATTCTCTATTAAAATGGTGTTGACAGTATATTATTATACTGACAGAGAGTATGTTAATGGAAATATTGGTAAGAAACAAGCAATAATTAAGGCATTGTTCTGTGAAAGTCTGTTCAGCGGTATAAAGAAATGTTTAATTATGCCCCCCTCGAAGAAGTGGAGGTATCTTGCTTTGCACCTGTCCGTCGGTCGGTCGGTCGGTCGGTCGGATGGTCTGTCTTTCGAAGAAGTGGGTGTATCTTGCTTTGCACCTGTCCATCGGTCGGTCGGTTGGTCGGATGGTCGGTCTGTCCATAGACCATTTCGTTTCCGCACGATATCTTGAGAACGTTTTGACCTACGATCATGATAGTTGGTATACTGGTTACTTGGGAGGAAAGGAAGACGCCTATACATTTTGAGGTCAACAGGTCAAAGGTCAATGTCATCGTTGCTAAAAATAGAAAAACGGTTTCCACTCAATATCTTGAGAACGCACCGAGATACTTTTCATGAAACTTTATACATAGATACCTTATATCGAGACCTAGCTTGGAATTGCATATGGGGTGGGTGGTTTCAAGGTCAAGGTCACCGTTACTAAAAATAGAAAAAAGGTTTCCGCTCAATAACTTGAGAACGCATAGAGATATTTTAAGGAAACTTCATACATAGATACCTTATATTAAGACCTCGCTTTGGATTGCATATTTAGTGGGTGGGGTCAAGGTCAAGGACACCATTACTAAAAATAGAAAAACGGTCTTCGCTCAATACCTTGAGAACGCATCAAGATATTTTAATGAAACTTCATACATAGATACCTTATATTGAGACCTCGCTTGGGATTTCATATAGGGTGGGTGAGGTCAAGGTCACCGTAATTTAAAATAGAAAAAACGGTTTCCGCTCAATAACTTACGATCGCATCGAGATATTTTAATGAAACCTCATTCATATATACCTTATATCGAGACTTCGCTTGTGATTGCATATGGGGTGGGTGGGGTCAAGATCACCATTACTAAAAAATAGAAAAACAGTTTCCGCACAATAACTTCAGAATACATTAAGATATTTTAATGAAATTTCATACTTTGATATAATATATTGAGACCTCGCTTGAGATTGCATATGGGGTTAGTGGGGTCAAGGTCAAGGTCCCCATAACTAAAATTAGAGAAACGGTTTCTGCTCAATAACTGTAGAACGCATCGACATATTTTGATGACACTTCATACATATATACCTTATATCGAAGCCTTGCTTAAGATTGCGTATGGGGTGGGTGTGGTCAAGTTCAAGGTCACCATTACTAACAATAGAAAAACGGTTTCCGCTCAATAACTTGAGACTGCATCGAGATATTTTAATGAAACTTCATACATAGATTCCATATATCAAGACCTCGCTTGCGATTGCATATTAAAAAAATACAATTGCACATATTCACAACTTGGCTGCAAGTCGGGGAGCATACATGTTTTACAAACATCTCTGGTTAATTAATTTATTAATTAAACATTCCCCAGTTATGTGAGAAAAGGTATTTATACAACGTTTTTAATATCATAAGTGTTCTCAGTTTGCTGCAGACCTCCTATTTGATGTTAAATTTTATCAGTGATCAGGCAATCTACTAGATAGGTTACCAGAGACTTGAATACTGGCAAGTTATTATTGCCAGGAGGATTTAGGATCCGGGATGTTAGTTAGAGTAAAGTCAAGGTTTAGGTTTGAGAGAGTGAACTTTAGCTGTTCTCGCTGTGTATAGAACTGGTTTTTGAACAATATTTGCAGACATAGCTATTTATACATGTAGGATTCTTTTCTCATCCTATTTCAAGTTCAAACTGTAGTTTCTTTTTTACTTCATAACACTCTTTGATCTTAATTTATTATGTTTTATTTATTTTTCTATTTCTTTTTAATTTGTTTCATATTATTGTCTATCATCATATACATGATGATAGACAATGCAAACATTTTTTTACTTCCACATTATACTTATAATTATGCAACACTCTTTCTAAGAAGTGGTGTTATCTTGCTTTGCACCTGTCCGTCGGTCGGTCGGTAGACCATTTCGTTTCCTCGCAATATCTAGAGAACGCTTCAAGTTGGTGTGCTGGCTACTTGAGAGGAAAGGAAGACGCCTAGTGATTTTGAGGTCAACAGGTCAAAGGTCAAGGTCACAGGGGCTTGTATCATGAAATTCGTTTCCACACAATGTCTGGAGAACGCTTTGACCTACGATCATTTAAGTTGGTATTCTGGTTAAATGGGAGGAAATGAAGACGCCTATATATTGTGAGGTCAACAGGTCAAAGATCAATGTGATAGAGGCTTGTAACATGAAAACTGTTTCCTCTGTAAACCATTTCGTTTCCGCATGATATGTACAATACGCTTTGACCTACGATCATCCAAGTTGGTATGCTGGTTACTCGGGAGGAAAGGAAGACGCCTATCAATTTTGAGGTCAACAGGTCTAATGTCAAGGTCACAGAGGCTTGTAACATAAAAACTGTTTTCTCCGGATACAATTTTGTTTCCACAGGATAACTAGAGATGTTTTGGCCTACTGGATGTTTAAATCAAACTGTAAACAGGTATCCTTATATAATAGACTGTAAAGATAAATCCATAATTATACTTATCTTTCTTCCAGGTTTATATTTACTTTCTAAAGCATCAACTTTAATTTCCTTCCCATGTTTTAATGTGTACATACAATATTAAAAAGAGCTCTTAACAAGTGCACATATTGACGACTTGGCTGCAAGTCGGGGGCATACATGTTTTACAAACATCTTTTGTTTCTATAAGTGTCGGTATGCAATACATATTGTACCACTAGGGTGGTACAGTTCGTCCATCCAAGTGAAACACTTTGACCAGGAACGCTTGGGTAATGGTACTATTTGTCCAACATTCTGCAATGTTTACTGAAGGCACAAAGTTGCATTGCAACAACACACGTGTTATTCAATCATTTATTTGAGATGTATATTGCTTATTTTGAATAACTTGTGCAAACATTTTAAAATTCAAAATCTGTTATTTTATTTGTTAGTCATATAATATCCTGTTGTGTACATAACTTGCTATAATTTACACGCTCAACTATTTAAGGAATAGGTGAGCTTTCCTACTACCCCCGGTGTCTGCGTCTGATCTAGGTTAAAGTTTGATCTAAAGTTATTACTTCTTGAAACTTGGAATTTACTAGTCCTCACATAATGCAGCCTCCGGCGCGGAAGTACTATAACTCCAAAACAACAACTTGGAATATACCTTTGTCGTCAACTACAGCATCCGGTGCAATATTTCCCATAACTCAGTTTTGTATTTTGACATATGTATGCCCCCTTTTTACATAGATTTTCTGGTTAAAGTTTACATTGAAATGTCTTGTAACTTCACAACGATATAAGTTATCCACTTGAAACTTGGAATATACCGTTATCGTTAATTCCAGCATTATGTGCAACATTCCCCTTGAACATAGTTTTGTATTTTGACAGAGTTATGCCCCCTTTTCACATAGATTTTTCTGTAAAAGTTTATATTCGAAAGTCTTGTAACATCAAAATTACATAAGTCATTCACATGGAACTTGATATGTACCGTTGTCATCATCTCCAACAGTGTGTGCAACATTCCCTATAACTTTGTTTTGTATTGTGACAGAGTTATGCCCCTTGTTCACGTAGAGTTTCTTGTAAAACTTTGTATTCAATAGCCTTATTACATTAAAACTACACAAGTTATTCATTTGAAACTTGATATATGCCTTTGTCGAGAACTCCGAAATGGGATGCAACATTCCCCATAACTCAGTTTTGTATTTCGACAGAGTTATGCCCCTTTTTCATGTAGACTATTTGTATTAAGGTTTTTATTGAATGTTATGTGATTTCAAAACTTCATAGGTTATTCACATGAAACTTGGAATACACATTTAGCATCAACTCTGGCATAAGGTGCAACATTCCCTATAACTATGTTTTGTTAATTTGGCACAGTTATGTCCATTTTCACATAGATCTTCAAACCTTGATAGGTTATTCACTTGAAACGTGGAATATACCTTTGTCATCAACTACAACTTTGTGGTTTGACAGAGGTATGCCCACTTTTCACATTGATTTTGGAGTTAAAGTTTTTTGTTCCAAAGTCTTATAATTTCTACTACATAAGGTATTCACTTTCAATTTGGAATAATTTGGGCAAATAATTCCATAGCTTTGTATTTCAGCAATTTTTACCCCTTCCACTTTCCAAATTATGTACCAACTGTTATACTTCGAATAGTCTTGCGCTCTGTCCTCTGACAGCTCTTGCTTTTCGTAAACTAAATTGAATTTTCATTACATATGTATATTTCATTTAAAAAGAACATTTGCATACTACTATATAAGGACAGTTTCTTGTTTAACATATTTAATTTTAAGTGAGTCTAAAATCAATATTTTTTATTACATTACATATTTATTATTACTTCTTCATGTTAATATCTAGCCTCATTGGCATATCTTTAAAAACTATAAAACACATTTACAGTGTATTAATATTTTGTTTTTAAAAATAACGTGAACTATTAGGGAAAGATCTGGTATTAAAAAAGGTACAGGGTGCTGCTAGAAATGCGCAGGGTGGAAAGCTGGACTAGCTTGTTGACATAATCTAAAAATTTGCGAAATCTAGGGTTTTCAGGAGTCTAAGTACTGCTTCTACTAGAAACTTTTAAGCATTGTATATTCATTTTAACATTGCATATTTGCAAAATATATTACATTTCAAACGATAGTCAACATTTCTGTGTTAACCAGCCCAGAGAGACAGCAGGGGGGAACCAAAAAGGAGTGCATTACATTGGGCACAAAGAATAGTATAGCTGGCAAACAATAACCTAATACTCGTCACCTGCATTAGCACAAATTAGGCGCTCAAACTGTATTCTGTGTTTACACTCATTTCAGTTCGTACACGTGTTTCACAAGTTTAACGATACCGTGACAGTATTTTCTTTGGTACACTGCAAATCGTTATATCGCAATTCGAGGGTTCCATGGATTGCGATCGCAATATAGCCAGATCGCAATATAACTTTCTGACAATTCATTTACATATACACTAGCCTCTTTTCACGATTTGTTAAAAAAAACATGGCTGCTAGGGGGCGGGACAGTTTTCCTTGTATGGCTGTATTGAAATCTCAAACAATCTTCTTCTTAAAAGCCATTATGATGCTATACACTTAGGTGAGCGACCTAGGGCCATCATAACCCTCTTGTCTTAAAGAAAGATAGGAAAAAATATTCATGGTGTAGTATACTATTTTGTTAGTGTGTGACTTACATTTATTTTGATATTTGATGTTTTAAATCTTATAATTTCATTACAGTTTACTTCGTATATTATCGAAAAAAATGGTTTTGTACAGAACAGTAATATGGTTCAAATAGTGTACGATATCATTAATTGAAGAGTAAAATATGTTATTCATTGGAACATTCACTGTCCCTATTGTACACTTCAAATTGCTCATATGTTTACACCCAGTCCACACTTGTACTCACACTTTCCTTATTCTTCAAAAGCTGTATTTTCGTGTTTTCATAAATCACTAGTATAATCATGCAAACTCATTTAATATAATACAAGTATAATATGCGAATGTATACTTAGTTGGCGAAAACTATTTTGTTTACATTGCCACGTCCTTATGTGTTCACACGCAGTCCTCATTTGTTCACACGCAGTCCTCACTTGTTCTCACGCAGGCCTCGTTTTTTCAGGCTCCTTTGCTTGTATGTCTGAATGATGGCATTTTCTTTACAGAAATGAAACCAAGAAACTGATGGCAGCTGCGACTCGTTAAGACAAAGTCACATGTATCAAATGGTTACTGGTCAAGGTAAACAGTTTACATAAAAACATGATCTCACAGAGGATTATTTATTAGAATGCATGCTGTAATTTACTTATTATAATACACTTATTTTATTGTGTTTAGAATATTTTTTTTGTTATCATAAAGATAGGAATAATCATTCATGGTGTAGTATACTATTTTGTTAGTGTGTGGCTTAAATGTATTTGATATTTAATGTTTTAAGTCATATAGTTTTATGACAGTGTACTTTGTATATTATTGAAAAAAAAATTTTTTTGTAAAGAACAGTAATATGGTTCAAATATTTACGATATCATTAATGGAAGAGTAAAACATGTTATTCATTTGAACATTCACTGTCCCGATTGTACACACACATTCCTCATTTGTTTACACCCAGTCCTCACTTGTACACACACTTTCCTTATTTTTCAAAAGCTGTATTTTCGTGTTTTCATGAATAATTAGTATAGTCATGTAAACTTATTTACTATAATACAAATAAAATATGCGAATGTATACTTACTTGGCAAAAAATGTTATGTTTACATTGTCACAGTCCTCACTTGTTCACACGCAGTCCTCACTTGTTGGCACGCAGTCCTCATTTGTTCACGCTCTTCTGCTTGTACATCTGAATGGTGGCATTTTCTTTACAGCAATGAAACCAAGAAACTGATGGCAGCTAAGACTCGTTAAAACAAAGTCACATGTATCAAATGGTAACTGGAAAAGGTAAACAGTTTACATACAAACATGCTCCCACAGAGGATTATTTAGTAGAATGCATGCTGTAATTTACTCATTATTATATACTTATTTCATTGTATTTAAAATATTTTTATATTTGTTGTTATCATAAAAATAGGAATAATAATTCATGGTGTAGTATAATATTTTGATAGTGTGTGACTTAAATTTATTTGATATTTAATGTTTAAAATCATTTTTTTCATCACAGTATGCTTTGTATGTTATTTAAAAAAAAAGAGCTGTAAAGAACAGTAATATGGTTCAAATATTGTACGATATCATTAATGGAAGAGTAAAATATGTTATTCATTTGAACATTCACTGTCTCAATTGTACATGCACATTCCTCATTTGTTTACGCCCAGTCCTCACTTCTACACACACTTTCCTTATTCTTCAAAAGCTGTATTTTCGTGTTTCCCTGAACAATTAGTATAATCATGTAAACTTATTTACTATAATAAAAATATTATATGCGAATGTATACTTAGTTGGCAGAAACTGTTTTGTTTACATTGTCACAGTCCTCACTTGTTTACACACAGTCCTCACGTTTTCACACACAGTCCTCATTTGTTCACACTCTTCTGCTTCTGCTTGTACATCTGAATGATTATATTTTCTTTGCAGAAATGAAACCAAGAAGCTGATAGCAGCTGAGACTCGTTTGCACAAAGTCCCATGTATCAAATGTATCAAATGTTAACAGGAAAAGGTAAACAGGTTACATGTAAACATGCTCTCACAGAGAATTATTTAGTAGAATGCATGCTGTTATTTACCCATTATAATATACTATTTAATTGTATTTAGAATATTGTGTTTACATTTGTTGTTATCATGAAGAAGGCCTTTATACCTTTAGTGTCATTATTTTGCAGGAACGGAGCAAAGATAGACAAATTCCTGCTGAAAATTCAAATTGAACGTAAAATTGTTTTACCCATTGCACCACTACAACAGGAGGGAATATGAGCGAAGATCACAAAGAACGTGTATGAACATTGTAATAACAACAACTGACGGGAGTTGAACATACATGAGATTGGGTGACGACAACCTTTAGTCATACTTGGAAACCGATACTTAATTTTATTTTATGGAATGTGCATAAACACATGTTGGCCTTTTTGTAATATGATTTAGACAAAAATAATGGGCAGATTCTAAGTCGTGATGAAAGCAGTTCTAAGAGTTAACATTTGCAGTCTAAACTAGAAAGACTCGTTGTAAGCTGATGCTTTATAAATTTAAAAGCACATATTTGTGCGATACTCGATACTATGATTTGGTTTGTTACTTTCTTTAAAAGTAACTTGGTTGCGAGATGTATAATTTACTGTAAAACCATTATTATTCGTCGAACACTAATTTTCGTGGATTTTCGTGGGTCAGCTCAATCACGAGTTCAAATGTACGACGAACGTTTATGTCCGAAGTCTTATATCCGAAATTATTAGTATCTGCACTACTGTGACGTCAGACTAAAGGGGCGCAACTAGGTTGGACCTATGTTTGGTGATTGTGTTCCCTCCCTTGATAATTATTTACTGTGAATACTGACATGATGCTAGATTATACTTAAACTATGTTTGAAAAACATAAATAATTTTATGACGTTTCCTTCTTGGAAGAACATATAATACTGACAGAATAATTGAAAGGTACAGATTGCTCAATTGTCAGCACGTATCGATATTCTCAGTTTGTCTCTTGTTAATTGCCATGCGCTTAACTGGCTTCGAGTCAAACTGCCGTTAATGACCCACTGTTTTCTTACAATTATACAAGACACTATGGGAACCACTATGAATTGGACTATTTATTGCGATGCTGGTATATTTCACCTATGTTTAATCCCGCTAATTGGTATGGTGTTGCACTAGGGACCACGTTATCGCGAGATTGAGACGGTCCGGACAATGCGGGTCAAACTGCCGTTAATGACCCACTGTTTTCTTACAATTATCCAAGACACTATGGGAACCACTATGAATTGGACTATTTATTGCAATACTGGTATATTTCACCTATGTTTAATCCCGCTAATTGGTATGGTGTTGCACTAGGGACCACGTTATCGCGAGATTGAGACGATCCGGACAATGCGGGTCAAACTGCCGTTAATGACCAACTGTTTTCTTACAATTATACAAAACACTATGGGTACCACTATTAATTGGACTGTTTATTGCGATGCTGGTATATTGCACCTATGTTTAATCCCGCTAATTGGTATGGTGTTGTTACACTAGGGACCACGTTATCGCGAGATTGAGACGATCCGGACAATGCGGGTAATTGGCACGTTGTTGTTTTAGCGGATGTCAACTGAGCGCAAGGGTTGGTAGAATAAATAAAAAGCACATATTTTTTTTTTTTTTTTTTTTTTTTGCCAAAAATCGAAATCCACGCACTTAAGATCCAACGAATATGCTTGATTTAACGAATCCAAGAAATTGCATGTCAACGAAATTAAATGAATCCACAGTATTCGTTAGCAAATAATATACATAAATTATCAATTATATTGCAGTGTCTGTTACATTTGTTACGATATCGTTTGTGTTGTTTAAACAACCTTTCCGTTCTGATGATCCAACATTTAAAGAAAACGCCTGTTAAAAGGACATGTTCACCGATTGCCAAATTGACAATTTTCCAACTTTTTGACACAGATTCCCAGAATTTAAGAATAGTGTATATACAGTAGCGAAATAATACCAATGACATAGAAATATACTCTAAATCCCGTTTCGTTAATGTGTAATTATCATGTGAAATTGATAACAGTATAAAGCGTTTGTAAAAATGGAATAATTTGAAATCTTTCTGTTGTTTTCGTTCAAATTGATGAAAACACGTGAATCACTTATATCAAGTAAAACTTTTAAGAGAATAGAAATATAGACATCAGAATGGCCCAGTTCTTAAGGCGATAGGAGCATTTTAATCTCTTTTTGTAAGACTTTTAAAAAGACTTTCTTGAACTATTATACTTGAGCTCTTAAGTTCCGATGATTAAATCTGTAAAGCTAAAATATTTAATGGAATACTTCAAAAATACAAAAATCTGTGAACAAGTACCTTTAAAGGGACTGCAGGCGAACATCGCTTTACGATATGATATTAGTTTATACTTAAAATTGGCAATGTGTATATTATAAAATTAGAATAAACGTAGAATAAACCGCGTCACGGATGTTGGGAAATACTATGCATCAAAGTTCTTTAAATACGACTGAAATAAAAAAAACAGTATATGGCGGAAAGAAAAAAATAGTTTATCAGCGTTATAAATCGGTCACTTTTAATTAATATAAATTTCATAAAAATAACTCTGCGATGTAGACAATTAAAGAAAATAACTCTTGATTTAATAATTTAACGACGATTGCAAATAGATACACCAAGAAAAATAGTGTAGACAGATTACGGTACAATAAAACTAACATTTATCAATTTTTGCAAACTGCTGTCAATATTAAGTGCTTGACATTTACATGTTAAGTAATTCAGGGTTACGATACATCAAAATGTAACATATTAAGTAATTCAGGTTACGATACATCAAAATGTAACATTTTAAGTAATTCAGGGTTACGATACATCAAAATGTAACATATTAAGTAATTCAGGGTTTCGATAAATCAAAATGTAAGATTTTAAGTAATTCAGGTTACGATACATCAAAATGTAACATTTTAAGTAATTCAGGGTTACGATACATCAAAATGCACAGGAGTCACGTCGTTTTCAAGAAAAAAAAACAACATTTAAACCAGTGCTCATTATGTGAAATTTCTCTTTTAACAGAAGAAAAAACAAACTATTTGATGCACGGCCTTCTTTCGGATGAACCACCGGGGGATTCCCCACTATTTAATAGTATCTAACCTAGTAACCATGAGTGCTTTATAACCTGATGTTATTTTGTAGCTTTAAGCAACATAATAGATGTCACATGCAATCAGGGGCGTAGCTTCCTTTAGGCACTATAGGCACGTGCACGTGCCTCTACATTTTTCCAGATATGAAACATTTAAATATGCCAAAAATGCAATTAAAACAAGAAGGGGGTTGGGTGTGAGTGGATCTTTCTTGGCTGTGTTGATACTTCATTGTTTAATGAGCCGATTACGTCAGTATGAAATACATTTCATGAAAACGCTTATTTTACAATTATTTTGTACAATTGTGGTTTAGCTGAAGTTAGTTTTTTGTAGCCACATACGAGTATAAACACTCATGGCACAACTAAATTATCGCTTACAGCGTCATTTTGTTGATACCGCCTGTTGTGCCAATACATTTTTGAACGAATGTCCGATGTGAAGCATCTTGTTGAACGTCTCAAGCGAAAGAAGATTTACGGGAGGGCCAGCGTCCGGTTGGCATATTAACGGAAGGGTATGTGTCCGGGGTGGCAAATGTCCGGAAGGGCATGTGTCGGCCTGACTAGCAATAATCGGGAGGGCATATGTCCGGGAGGGCATGTGACCGGATACCTTTTGAACCCAAGCTACGCCCCTGACAATTGTAGAGGAAAGTCAGAGTATTACAGTACGTGCCACGCGAAACCCGCAAAGTTAGCGAAATGCGTCGAGCCGAATCGATCGCGAAGTGCAGATCGCTCGCTAGCAATGTCACGAATTTTTGCTTATTCTCGCGACGAAAATACGCGCTTGTTCGCAAACTTCCGTGGCAAATAATTTTTGTCCCGCCATGAATCGTGACGAGAAAATAATAAGTAAAATGCACACCTATACGCAATATTTTCACTTAGTGGTGAATAAATAATTCGTGTTAGAAATTTTCGTGCGGAATTAATAATTGAATGTATTCCTTTGAATTACATTAGCTACAAAATCATTCAAATTAAAATGTGACATTTGTTGCAGAAGATTTAAAATATAAAAGAAATACACTTTTTATCGTTTACATTTATATATGTTTTTATAAAATTTATACATAATAAAAAATATATATATTTGCTTTTATTTACAAATTTATACGTTACAAATAATTATAGACACTTACATGTATATAACCACCTTCAATGCAACACAAGTACATGATTATTATAAAATTTCGTGTCAAAACGTCGGCAATTGGCATCTTTGTGATGAATATAAAAACGATAAAATTGAATATGCTGGTGCACGGATGCGGATGACAAATATGTACATGTAAACAAATAAAAATGAATGGATATTCTAAAAGAAGGAATGTTTGAAATAATCACGCTCATGAAGAATAACAGAATGATGCGTTTGTATAATCATCACAAGAACCCCGTATACACTTTCACATAACAATCGAAATAATTAATTACTGTAACGATTAACTAATAAATCAGTTAAATGGACATCATTTAATATTATTGTAAAAGTGATATCAGATTCAAATGAAGCGAATTAGCGAAATGTGGCATACACGTTAATGTAATTATTTGTAGTGAACAAAAGAACAATTAGTTACTTATAATTTAAGTTGATTTTAATGACCATTGTCCGAATTGAAAATGCAAACTTTAACGTATATACACACTACATAAATTCCTCGGGACTTTTATATGCGTTTTCTTTGATGAATACTGTCAAGGAATAGTGCTTTATTATATAATTATTTATTGAATAACCGTAATATAAAGGATACAAAATTAATATATATGCATTTAACATACATTGTGCGAAACACATTGTAGAATGCTGCGAAAGCACCGTAAAAACTGTACAACTCTTAACTTTTAGACCCCACATGACCCAGATTCAAACTCGGCCGCGATACCATTAAGGCAAATGTTCTGACCAAGTTTAATGAAGATTGGGTAAACATGTCTCTTCTAGAGTGCAAACAAGCTTTTTCTTCAATTTGACTTATTGACCTAGTTTTTCACCCCACATGACCCAGATTCGAACTCGGCCCAGATATCATAGGGACAATGTTCTGACCAAGTTTCATGAAAATTGGGCAAAAAATGTGACTTCTAGAGTGTTAACAAGCTTTTTCTTCGATTTGACGCAGTGACCTAGTTTTTCACCCACATAATCCAGATTCGAACTCGGCCGAGATATCATTAAGACAAATGCTCTGACCAATTTTCATGTAGATTGGGCACAAATTGTGACTTCTAGAGTGTTAACAAGCGTTTCCTGCAATTCGACCAAGCCTAATGTTCTGACCAAGTTTCATGAAGATTGGGCAAAGAATGTGACTTTAAGAGTGTTCAAGAGCTTTTTTTTTCTAATGACCTAATGGCCTTGTTTTTCACCCCACATGACCCAGATTCGAACTATGCCGAGATATCATTGGGAAAAATGTTCTGACCAAGTCTCATGAATGAATATTGGCCAAAAAAAAAAAAAGTGGCCACTAGAGTGTTCACAAGGTAAATAATGACGACGAAAGATTCACGATTCACTACGGACGTATTTATATATAATCAGGTTTTGATTTGTTTATTATCTCGTGTTTATCGTATTACGGTGTTTTATGGGTAATAGGTCACTTGTCTGAAATAAAGAGCCGTAGTAGGTGTTCTGTGGGCAATATGTCACTTGTCTGAAATAAACGGCCGTAGCAGGTGTTCTATGGGCAATAGGTCACTCACCTGAAATAAAAGGCCGTAGTTGATGTTCTATGGACAATAGGTCACTTGTCTGAAATAAAGACTCGTAGTGGGCAATAGGAACATTGCCTGAAATAAAGGGTCGATGTAGGTGTTCTATGGGCAATAGGTCACTTGTCTGAAGTTAAGTGCCATAGTAGGTGTTCTATGGGCAAGAGGTCACTTGTCTGAAATCTAGTGCCGCAGTATGTGCTCTATGGAAAATAGGTCACTCACCTGAAATAAAGGCATAGTTGATGTGCTATGGGCAATAGGTCACTTGTCTAAAATAAAGGGCCGTAGTAGGTTGTTTTATGGACAATAGGTCACTTGTCTAAAATAAAGGGCCGTAGAAGGTGTTCTATGGACAATAGGTCACTCACCTAAAATAAAGGGCCGTAGTAGGTGTTCTGTTGGCAATAGGTCACTTGTCTGCAATACAGGGCCATAGTAGATGTTCTATGGACAATAGGTCACTCACCAAAATTATAAGGCCGGAGTAGGTGTTCTGTTGGCAATAGGTAAATTACCTGAAATTAAGAGCCGTATCAGGTGTTCTAGGTTACTTGCCTGAAATAAAGTTCCGTAGAAGGTGTTCTATGGGCAATAGGTTACTTGCCGGAAATAAAGGGTCGTAGTAGGTGTCCTATGGATAATAGGTCCCTTATGTGAAATAAAGAGCCGTTGTAGTGTGCTATAGGCAATAGGTCACGTTTCTGAAATAAAAGGCCGTTGTAGGTGTTCTATTGGCAATATGTCACTTGCCTGAAATAAAGGACCGTAGTAGGTGTTCTATGGGCAATAGGTCACTTGTGTGAAATAAAGGGCCGTATTGGGTGTTCTATGGGCAACATGTCACTTGTCTGAAAAAAGGGCCGTATTGTGTGTTCTACGGGCAATCATTCATCATCCGGGTTCCGAGCCGCCATTTGCAAACAGAGAACAAACGTAAACAAAGAAAATATAAAAGCACAGAGTTATACAAGATAGGGCACCGAGCAACATTACAAGAGGTCCACTGCCGCCATCACGTTCCACGTCACACGTTTAGTCTTTCCCTCGCCCGTCCCTCCTTTTTATATTGTTTCGTAATTTTCTAATCTTGCACCATTTCGGACGTCATTTGGTATCCGAAATGTTTCTTTGGCAATCTTCCCTATTGTAATTGAAACATTACCAAATGACTTTTTCTTGGGTTATTTACAGGTGCGGTGCTATTGTTTTATAAGTTAAATCTAGCTAAGTTGCTGTGTGAAAATTAATAATAATAATAATATTATAATCTTGAGCCTTACATTACTTATAGTTATTGCCTGTCAATTAGTAATATCAAATCTAGAGTATTTGCACTATTCCCATTATCACTTCCTTCTTCCTTTAGTCTTGTCCCAGGCAATTACACGTATTGCACGCATTTACGTACACTTGTCACTTCATACGAATCGTTTTGTCACGTTATACGTTTATAGTACGCATTCACATATACACGTCTTCTATACGCTGACACGTTGTACGTTATTCACACCATGCCCGGGAACAACAAGACCGTTTAGGGGCGGGGCACGAACCTGTCCCCTTTACTAGGGGAGGCGCTTACTGGGCAGGACGCACACCACCTGTCCCACAACACCATGCCCTTTAAGTGCCTCCTCCAGTCAGTTGGAGGTGTAGGTAAATTGACCTCCCTCTTTACTATCTTTCAGCTAGCCTTATGTTTGACCAAGGAACACCCCGGCCTTATTGAGCGGACAGTGCCTCTGGCCTCTAGCTGTGTTCTTTTAAAGCTAAACTCCGCTCGGGCGCTCACCAGTATCCTTTCCAAAGGAGTCTTTAAACTTGTTGCAGTCGCGGTCCGGGCCTTATTACCGTCAAACATGAGGACGGCTTCAGGTCTTATTGCAGGCATCCCGGAGAACCAGGACTTACTAGAACTAGATCATTTTCTCCCTACATCTATTGGTAGTAATTCAGTTACCAAATTAGAGCAGGTCGAGCCCTTTAGGCCACACCCCTGATTTCCGCGGCTGGTCTATATAACTTTTCTACCTCTGGTCCAGTCCCTCTCAAGGTCTACGTTGCAGAAACAAACTTCTCCTTGGACGTTAGACTTGCCCCGTTCCCCCTGTCAGGTGTTATCGCTGTCAGGGATACGGACACACCGCAAGCGGGAGTAAATGTCATCACCCTCCTATCTGTTGCCGCTGTTCTGGAACCCGGTGCCTACGCCAATGCACCCGCAACATTCGCCGTTGTGTTAACTGCGGTTGTCCGCACTCTGCCGCCTACCAAGGTTGTCTGTCATATAAGAGAGCCTTAAACATTGCCTCTTATTCCAGTTTCTATGGTGTTTCTTGGTCGGAGGCCAATTACTAGCTATTAGCACTTGATACTGTTGTCCACAAGGAGGGCGTCCAATACTATCCAGCACCAACCGACTCCAGGCCCAGGTCTCCAGCCACACAGCTGCCCCCGGTCCTAGCATGCCCGATACCGGTGCGCATGTCCTTCAGTTGAGGGGCCAGTGGATAAGGTTACCCCCCCCCTCAACCGGTAAGTAGCCTCCCACCTACACAGGTTATTCCTCCCTGCACACCGTAGACCTGCAAAATCACCACCCTCCCCTGTTTCACCTATTCAGGGGGTCACACCGAATGAGCGACACCCTCCTATGGGCAAAAGGTCACTTGCCTGAAATAAAGGGCCGTAGTAGGTGTTCTATTGGCAACAGGTCACTTCTCTGAAATAAAGGGCCGTAGTAGGTGTTCTATTGGCAACAGGTCACTTCTCTGAAAGAAAGGGCCGTAGTAGGTGTTCTATTGGCAACAGGTCACTTCTCTGAAATAAAGGGCCGTAGTAGGTGTTCTATTGGCAACAGGTCACTTCTCTGAAATAAAAGGCCGTAGTAGGTGTTCTATGGGCAACATGTCACTTGTCTGAAATAAAGGGTCGTGGTAGGAGTTCTATGGGCAATAGGTCACTTGCCTGCTGAAATAAAGGGCCGTAGTATTTTCATAAGGGGTTTTCTAGGGTTGGTGCAGGTATTCATATTTAATGACCGCACAAATTCATAACTTTTAATTTGGTTTAATGCACCTTTCGATATATTGAGCGGGCGGCAGCCAAACCCAGGGGAATTTGATTAATTTTATTTTGGGGGGCATACCTGATTACCCTAGAGCAAAGCATGTTTTTTCTCAATCTCCACAGTGGGAGATGCTTAATGATAAGATGGTAGAAAGTTGTAATCTGTAAACAATAGAATGACTTTTTGTAAATTGTAGATCAGTTTTGACAACAACATCACAAAGCATATCAATCGTAAAGTTTTGGTTTTGTGCTCCTGCGAGTCCTTGCGCTCGATATATTTGCACACAGTTTAATAATCATACAACACAACTGCAACACGAGTTCTTGCGCTCAGTATATATTCATACACTTCAATAATGACACAACACAACTGCAACACGAGTCCTTGCGCTCCATATATTTTCATACAGTTCAATAATCACACAACATAACTGCAACACGAGTCCTTGCCCTCCATATATTTTCATACAGTTCAATAATCACACAACATAACTGCAACACGAGTCCTTGCCCTCCATATATTTTCATACAGTTCAATAATCACACAACACAACTGCAATACGAGTCCTTGCGCTCCATATATTTGCATACAGTTCAATAATCATACAACACAACTGCAACACGAGTCCTTGCGCTCCATATATTTTCATACAGTTCAATAATCACACAACATAACTGCAACACGAGTCCTTGCGCTCGATATATTTGCATATAGTTCAATAGTCATACAACACAACTGCAACACGAGTCCTTGCGCACCATATATTTGCATACAGTTCAATAATCACACAACACAACTGCAACACGAGTCCTTGCGCTCCATATATTTGCATATAGTTCAATAATCATACAACACAACTGCAACACGAGTCCTTGCGCTCCATATATTTGCATATAGTTCAATAATCATACAACACAACTGCAACACGAGTCCTTGCGCTCCATATATTTGCATACAGTTCAATAATCATACAACACAACTGCAACACGAGTCCTTGCGCTCCATATATTTGCATATAGTTCAATAATCACACAACACAACTGCAACACGAGTCCTTGCGCTCCATATATTTGCATACAATTCAATAATCACACAACACAACTGCAATAAGAGTCCTTGCGCTCCATATATTTTCATACAGTTCAATAATCACAAAACACAACTGCAACACGAGTTCTTGCGCTCAATATATATTCATACACTTCAACAATCACACAACATAACTGCAACACGAGTTCTTGCGCTCCATATATTTTCATACACTTCAATAATGACACAACCTAACTGCAACAAGAGTACTTGCCCTCCATATATTTCCATACAGTTCAATAATCACACAACATAACTGCAATGCGAGTCTTTGCGCTCCATATATTTTCATACAGTTCAATAATCACACAACATAACTGCAACACGAGTCCTTGCCCTCCATATATTTTCATACAGTTCAATAATCACGCAACATAACTGCAATGCGAGTCTTTGCGCTCCATATATTTTCATACAGTTCAATAATCACACAACATAACGGCAATAAGAATCCTTGCGCTCAATATATTTTCACACAGTTCAATAATCACACAACATAACTGCAACACGAGTCCTTGCGCTCCATATATTTTCATTCAGTTCAATAATCACACAACACAACTGCAATACGAGTCCTTGCGCTCCATATATTTTCATACACTTCAACAATCACACAACATAACTGCAACAAGAGTCCTTGCTCTCCATATATTTTCATACAGTGCAATAATCACACAACACAACTGCAACACGAGTCCTTGCGCTCCATACATTTGCATACAGCTCAATAATCACACAAAATGTGTTTACATTCTAACATGTGACGC